>QNUK01000291.1:512500-865481 GCA_013621035.1 Clarias magur | reverse complement strand
TACACACACACACACACACATTTTATATACTGTATATATAGTTTAAGTATGTATATACTGTATAGGAGTAACATAGTTGGAATAGGCACAAAGACTTTTCTAAGGTGTGAACATAACACCTTTGTCAAGTGACCAAATTTCAGACAGATTTTTTTCATTTATTCTCAATTGTAATTAACTAATTTTAAACAACCTTTTGTTCCTGGTCAGGGTTGCAGTCTAGAGCTCTTTCATGGAAACTGGACACAAGTTTGACACTGCAGGGTACCAGGCACAAGCTGCCTAATAAAGTGGTATTTAAGCACAGCCAGACCATTTGCAGGTATTTTATTTGCAGGTGGGCAAAAAAAATAATTTAAAAAACCCACCGCAGCAAGGGAATATGCCCAGGCAGACAGTAACCTGAGCTCAAGATCAAAGTGCGGGGTTGTTAGGCAGCAAGTAGCTTTTCAACCACACTGTCGGCCTCTTAAGCTTAATTTCATCATTTTAATTCTTGAACGACCAAGGAAAATGAATACTTTGTGCAGAAAACAAGGTGAATTGTGACTATCTTATAATGAATTAATTAATAATTTAAAGTCTAGTAATAAACATCTTTGTGCTTCTGCTGCCTATATGCACGTGAATGCAGTGATAGAAGTGATACAGTATGTTGTATTTGTTAGACAAACTGTACACAGATAGAATATGAAGCTTTTGAAGAACAAAAGAAATCAGTAGGTATGTAGCTCCTTAAACATGTGTGTATGTGTGTGCGTGGTGGCTTTCTTACTTTGAGAATTCCACAGTATATGAATAATTAGTTGGTTTAGGGCTCCACTTTAATAATGTCTTGAAATTGTGAGAATTCCAGGTGACGTTCTGAGCCGTGGGGAAAGAGTCTGCACCCAGAAACAGACATGATACACAACCGGACGTGAAGAAAAACCGAGTGAAAAGAACAAACACAACAGACAATAACGAAACGGTCAATCGTTGTACAAATAATGAAAAAAATCGAACCAGACGTAATGTATACATAACTTATAGCAGTTACAATCACTACCGCGCTCACCTGAAACTGAGGCGCTCAGGACTAGCAGCAGCCACACACTCACAGCGCTCCCGCGTTTCTCCGACCGAATGCTCTTCATTGTCCGCTTTAAAACCGTCTCTACAAATCAAGTCGAACTCCCGTAAGTGGGTAAAACTCCTTTTCTAAGGGTCCAGTGTCCTGACGATGCGCGGTTATGTTACTGGGCTTGAGTAAATGAAAGCGGCCGGCTCTGGCGCGGAATATAAATGCGGGAGTGAGTGAAGTTCAGTCAGTCGCTATAACAATAAAGCACGTACGTGTTGCCCATATAAGGTCATCCGCTGTCGCGAGCTTACTATTCGTCGGATTTTCCCTATAATAAGCCACATTAGTGACAAATAATTAGACACATGATATATACACACCTATGTATTTTATTATTAACATGATAAGTCGTTGTTTCAGAAAGAGACCAACGTGGTGCCCCCCCCCCAATCTCAACAACAACAAAAAGTTTGCCTTGTTTGATGCAGTAAATGATGCAGTAAAGCCTTTAAATGAGTACAACAGTTGATTATAAAAACTGCTTAATTATTATAATCTACAGTATGCCTTTTAAGTATTACTTCTATTTGTTCTGTTTTGATACCAAAAAAAAAAAAAACTATTTTTAAGCAATCAATTTTAAAAAGACTATTTTGACATTGGTTTACATTCTCCAGCATTCCAAGATGAAATGAATTTGTAAATGATGTATGTACTGTAGTATAATTGACATGAAGAACAAGAAACATTTTCCAGCTTAGCTTTTCAACATATCTGATTTGAAACATCGATTATTTATTCTTGATTATAGGCTACACTAGATGTGTAATGTGTAATACTGTAATACTCCACATAAATCCACACAGATGTTTGTCTAGGTTCCTTTAATAAAGAGAACCTGTGAGATAAGTGCTGTAAGTGCAATAAAGCAATGCTTACAGTAGATTTGCATTGCCTAATGACAAACCATAAAGTGTTTGAGCAATAGACTGACTAGACAGTTTTATCAGATCTTTCAAATTTACATGCTATGGGAGGTGATGGGTTGGTGTTTGGTGGGCATTTATCTGTGATGCCTTTGCATGTCAAACCTAACTTATTTACCCTTATGTACTGGTAGTGCGGCTTATGTAAGATTCAGTCACAGCACTTAAACACAGTGCTGAATTATAGCTGAAACAATCTTATAATAATTTACCCTTTCTGTTATATACAGACATATACAGGATGTCCATATCATTTCACTAATTAAATATTAATTCACTACATTATGGTATGCATTAACAAAAGGCTTGTTTTTAAAAATATATATATATTTCCCGTAAAGCTCTTTATGTGAAAGAATGTGACTGACCCACTGGCACTGTGCACAACTTTTTTTGCCAATAAATGTCATTGCCTATTCAGGAGCTTATGCTAATCAGAGTCTTGATGCTTCTCGCTGGTTGTTTTGCATGCTAAAATACTTTCTTTACACAGCAGCACAGTGAACTCTCAAATTAAATGTGCTGAGTGAACAAGAAAGAGAGGCTTTTTAGATTCTTATCTATTTTTTCATATAATTCTGTTTTTGTCTAATAATTATATTAATAATATATAATAATGCAAAAGTTTTTTTTTTATGTCTCTAACTCATTATAATTTTAAATTCTTGGGAGCGCCGAGCTACTCAACAATCTTATCCTAGATGAAAAATGAAACAAACTAAACATGAAAGACTGAACCATTAGTTTGGACTATTCATGGATCAACAAAGTTATTTTATGTCCTATGTTGGGTCTTACTAATTAAAAAACCCAAATTTCCACATTACTACTTAACATATAAATTTGTTCATTCAAATTGTGTCATACAGTTCCAATTAGCTTCGATACTGGCTAAATATAGAGTACAGTGACTCAACCCTCTCCATAGTATATTAGCCATTCAATGTTCCATTACACAGTCTCATTGTGGTGTGCTATGTGCAATTTTACCAGAATGTAAGAATAGTAAGCGTAATGCAGAACTTCAGTAACATCAGTTACATTTTTTATAATGTCTTTGCCTGGAATGGTTTGCCAATCAATAGATATAATCCATATAACATAATAGTACATAAAATAGCAGTTGTCAGTAAATAAAGTAAATACTCACAAGGTTTCAAATGATAAAAAAAAAAAAAAAAAAATCATAGGAGGAATTTAAAAAAAAGAAAGAAATGATCAGGAATAGTTTCGGTTTTGGTTGATGACAATGTCAGGAAGAGAAAACTAATTGTCTTCAAATTACATAAGCCAAAACCTATAGAGATACTGTCAACATAAAACTACTCAGTATCTGCATGAACATCTTGAGGAAGGTCAATAGCTATCAGAGTGAGCTAGATTAGCTAGCCAGATCATTTGATATTTTCCAGTGTGAACACTCTATAAACATAATATTCAATTTTAATGTTCGTCCAATTTTACAGCCTATAGGAAGCTCTCAGGACAATGTGTCAGGGTCATCTTTACTAGCAACCTAAATATGTAGCTAGAAAAATATATGACTTTACCATGAGCTAGCTAACTAAAGAACATAGCAAACTACTTAAACACAGCACTGAACTAGCTAACAATATACTACTGTATATACTTTTGATAATCAAAGGTCATGTTAACCACAGGATAGCTCACTTGGTTGGTAGTTATTTAAGTATTTCTCAGATAGATAGAATGTTGGAACCAGTTAAGTAATTTTTAAACCAGACACTGGTAACACTGGTTACTTTTATTTTAGTAATTCTTATGATTGCTACTTTTACTTTGACTTAAGTAAATCATTATTACAGTATCAGTACATTTTCCTCAAAATAGTGTGTTTTGCACACTTTCCAGCACTGTTAATATTCATTATGGTCTAAAGAAAATAAAACAGATTAATTTTTTTGAGAAAAAAAAATCATTTATAATTCATGTGTTCCAGTAACTAAATTATCAGTTCCCGTGCCCTTATTTTCTCATACAGTGTTTTATTAACTGTTAATACAAAATAAAAATTTCCATATAACCTTTTTCATAGTATATATAAAAAAGGGTATAAATTATGTGAAATTGAATTTCTAATGTTGCTTTTTTTCTGGGTTAGTTCTTCTTCTTCTTCTTCTTCTTCTTATTATTATTATTATTACTAGTAGTAGTAATAGTAGTAGTAGAACTGAAAAGTATCAACTCATATGTTCTCATGGGCAGAGAAACAAACTGCCCCATTGTTTGCTCCACTGACTTCTTCCACGCAAATTCTTTTCCAGACTAGTGCCACACTCTAAATCCTGTGTGGTTCAAACCTTTCTTTCTTTCTTTCTTTCTTTCTTTCTTTTTTTAAACATATGTTTATTAACACAATGAGCAAAAACAAATACCAGTGGATACAAAATGCATTCATAAAAAATGTTCCATAATTTTTTTTGTCTTTTTTTATATAATTAAAAACAAACAAATATAACGGTCACTGGATTTAAGCACGAAAGAAACAGAAAAAGTACAAGACAATGACAATGTCAATGGACTACATGTTCTTTGCTTTGAACATCAAAAGAAGATCCTGCCTGGATATATAAAAGTAAAAAGTGCCATCTTTTATGGAATTGAGCTTCAGAGCACTTCAGGTTGAATTCATTTTGTTTCCAAACAAAAGACATAAAGTCTTTCAGCCAAGCAGGCAAACAAACTTGTGGAGGACTTTTGCAATAAAACAGGATACTTCTGTGAGCTACCAAAAAAGCAAAAGCCAAAGTGTCTGCTTTGGGTCTGTCCTCATTTCCTTAACCTTTCTGAAGACGTGGAATGGTCTGGATGGGACGGATACAAACTACGCAAACATCCTGTTATGCTGAGCTTTATAAGTATTCTAAGTAAACTCCACTAGTGGCACATTATCAACACTAGCTTTGTTGTACATGGCAGAAACTTTGTTCTTTATGTTTGCAGTTTGGCAATAGTGTTTATGGTATTTTAATCTGTCACTCCTTGAGAACTGTAGAATGGACAGGTTTCTTCTTGCCAGCATTGCAGGTAGAAACGTGTTCAAGACTTTTGTAATTTTGGCTCGAGTTTTAGGATTACTTTTGAAATGGAACAGATGAGTGTAATTTTAAGATTAGATTTTTCCTGGTATCTAATTGTTCACACTATATCATGTTTTCCAAACCTACACATGACCCGGCCTGAACGCACTTTAATGCCACTTGCAAACTGATGGCATTGTTTTTCAGTTAACACACTTTCCAGTTAGAGATCTGTGCTGTGCTAAAGGCATTTACTTGTGCCACACTGACAGACATTTTTGAAGCCACAGTCACATAATACTGTGGACTTGAAGGTGCTCTTATCGCCTTAGCTGGGAACATATGCTTGATAAGCAGGGTACATTCCTCCCATTCAGGTGAAAGCATTCCTTAACTCTAACTTTTAAGTGCAGGCTTAACGTAAGACTTGGCTACATGGACACCAGAAACATGCAGCTTATTAAAATATTATTGTTTTTGTATTAGTCCCCTGTATCTCTGTACTGTAGCTAAAAATCTTCGAATCTCAAAGGAAGGAAAATTATGTCATGATGTCTTGGTTAAGCCTTGTACAACATTTAACACAAAAAAGCAGTGAGAAGCAGAGAAGCACCACAGTGAGATTGTCGTCAAACAGTTTGTACAGAATGTACAGAAGAAAAACAGGGTAGGTACTGTATGTTCCCATGCCCTAGTATGCCCATTATCATATGGGGGCATTTATGTTTTCCCACCTTAATTAATAGCAGATCAAAACACTCAGAAACAAAGTTATTCAGCAACCCTGCAGGGAAGAAATGTTTGTACCCAGCTGTATCCATTCACATGTGGTTTGAGTTTGGAATTTGTGCACTCAGGGGACTTCTTCTTATCACACCATTTGTAACAATATACTCAAGCTCATTTAATGCATTGAGGAATGGCTATGTGATGAAAAAGAAAAACCTTTTCCGCAGTGTGCATTATCTCCTTTAAAAATACCACAAATAGATTAAGTGCTTCACCATAAAAAATAAATTATAATGTTATCTGAACACTAACAGAATAAAGCTAAAAGGCCTAAATGCAGAGTGGATAAAAGTCTTCTTGTTGACTTTTTATACTTCCTCCCCTCCTCTGGTACTCCAGAAACAATGTTTTAAACCTGGGGAATTCAGTCTTCAGCCTCCTCTCACTAGGGTGTTGACCTAAAGTGTTTGTCTGAATATAAAGTCAGCTTCTTGTTCAAGCACAATTTTGTGCAGGAGTATTAGCTAGTCATTTACCCCATAAAGGAGTAAACTGCACTTGGTGACAATTCATTGATTGCCCAATGCCCCACCCCAAACAACTTCTCTCTAAACCTGTTAAACTAAGGATGATTAATATGATTAATATGATGATTGCTCAGACATGTATCGGAGTTTCTCTTTGTGTAATTGCTGTCTTGAGCATCCAACATTAAAAGATTATTGTCACAAAGTAACACAGACACATTAAATAGTGGCACAAGGGAACTTACAGATATAGGGAAAGATCAGACTTTACAAATGACATAGATAATATGCATATGCAGTATATAGGAATATTCATAGTATGTACTTAGTAATCATACTACAGTATGTAATTATGTTATGCCAAAAGTTTTTGCAGTCCAGATACACTGTAAACCCGAATAAGTTGGCAAAACTCAAAAGAAATTCGAGGTAATAAGTTACATAATTTTTTTTTAAATTAATGATGTTTCCCATTTTAAGTAAACAGAACTATCAGTTTTGAGTTTTTTGTACTCATTCATATTAATCATTCTTTACTTGCATTATTGAGTAGCCTATTTAATAGCATACTATTTAATAGCAATTATATTATATAGTATTCTTTTTTTATTTGTTGCAAATCAAATAAATTGTTGTTGGTCTTTCGGCTGCTCCTTGCAATGGGTCGCCACAGCAAACAATCCGGTCTGCACACAAGCTTGGCACAGGTTTAACACCAGATGCCTTTCCTGACGCAACCCTCCCATTTTATCTGGGCTTGGGACAGACACTTCATCCAGTTGTTGGGAATCAAACCCAGGCCTTTCGCATAGCAGGCGAAACACCTACCACTGATCCACCAATGCGCTATTGCTCTGCTGACGTCAGACATAAAATCGCTAGTCTGAAAGATTTTAAGTTGGTGGAACTTTAAGGTGACAGTTACTGTTACTTAAATACTTACAGATACTTAAAATATCAAATTTGTTCAGCTAACCTCAAAAGTGTCATATCTATAAACTCAAATACCAAAAGGTTCTAAATACTCTTCAAGGTCTATTAATTTGAACTAATTGTAAATATTTAAGTTAACAGTACTCAATACGTTTAATTAATTTTAGGAGCATTAGGGTTTACAGTGTACAGTGAGATTGATGCATCTAATAATTGTATTATTAACAGTTAAATAATCCTCTACAACTTGAATTCATGAAGCCAGAAAACCAGTTACGTCTTGGTTAAGACTAAAAGCACACAGAAATAAAACATTTTTGTGATGGCAAGCTTTCTTGTTGCATAAGGTGTTGTCACCAACAGGAAGTGAGAAAGCATCCAGTGCTCCTCTCAGCAGTATGAATTACTCATTAATAGTTTCATGGATAGATAATGGGACGAGGACAACCACACGGTAATAAAAACACCTAAAATAGAATATAAAGTTTTGTGTGACTTAACCATGCTTGTGTTTTTCTCTTTCCAGTTAGGACTGTTTGATAGAGTCCAGCCAGGTATACACAGCCAGGTTTATAAATATTTATGTCATTGATGAGCTAGCTTTTAATTATAGTTTAAGAATTAGTTTGCAAATTAATATTTAATTTGATGGCAACTCATGTGGATGGTGAAGAAATAACAACGCATTCAGATTTAGTGTGTTATTCCCTCTATTTTGCTATATTTATAATCATGGGTAAATGGTCATAATAAATTGTCTCAACATCAAGTTTAACATGTGCAAAAAAAGCTCCTTTTTAAATCCGGTTTCCCTTAAGATTTTTTAATCGCGTTGTATCATGGAGTTTTTCTTTTCCATTGATCCCTCTGGCTTTCTCATAAAGGATACAAGCTGACATCCGGATTCTTGTGAAGCTACTTCCTGTGAAGATGAGTGTATTGTTAAAAGGACCTTTGTACAGCATGCAAGAGGAATCAATTAGATAAAGGGGAACCAGTGAATTTAGGAATGGTTTATAAAAGTATACTCCATTACATTACATACTGTAAGCAAATATTAGTCATGGACTTGTACATGAATTGCTAAGGGATACATAACTGTGGGGGGTAAACATATATTTTTTCCAAAATTCTGTATAATTACATGGTGGACCATGTTGAAAAAAATGTAAAATTTCCTTGTAAAGAACCTGCAAAGAACTTGTAAAGGCATGCTGTTCAGGGACACTCTCATGATTTTTGCTATGGAGGCTTGAGGTGAATTAGAGTGCTTTGATTGCAAAATCCATATCTGATAAAGATGTCTAAAAAGTACAGACATGATCTTTGTACTACACAAAACAAAACACAAAACAAACACCTGAGTGTGCTTTGACAGGCAGCATTTGCACTCAGGGCTTCAAGCCAACACGGATGTCCTTATCATACCTGTGGCTGGTGTTTTGTATGTCTACTTTGGAGGAGCAATTGGTAGATCAAGTCAGGACAAGCAGACTCACAGTTTAATCTGCTTTCTGATTCTTGTTGCTCAGATATCATACAACCTGCATCGGGCTGATGTTCTAAGACTGCTCCTGTTTTGTCTACAATCAAAAAAGTTTTGTCTTTTATACCTCTATAAACCTCCTTCACCCTTTGTTCATATATGGACATATATTATATTTCAGTTTCATATTAGCGTTTCATCAGTTTTAGTTTTATTTGCTAAAGATATTTTAAGGTACTAATCATTGTTTTTGAGTTTATGGAGAGAAGCCCACATTTTCCTCTAAAACTGACAATGCTCAACACATGTGTTTATTTGTTTATGTGCTTGCTTTTAATTTGGTTTAGATCTCATGTTTGTTTTAATCTAGGTAACTTAATTCAGAGATTTCATGTCAGGAAAATCACACTCAAAGGTTTAATCTGTCATCTGGCTGTTTTTCTGTTCTGTAGAAATTAAGGCACTTCCATGTGTTTACTTTCACTTTCATATTAATGTTATATATAATATATGTACCATTATAATATTGTTTTGTTTTATGCTTACTCTGTAATTAGATTCGGTGTTGTTGTTTTTTATTAGTAGCTAAAGAGGCTTTATACAGTGTATGTATAGCTTCATGGCTTTTCAAAAGTGGAAATCTTTTTAGAAGCAATTTCTCTGACGTATGTCTAGATTGTGATATCTGATGCTAGGGCATTAGCTGTTTCAACCGGAGTGGTCTGGCAGACACTATGACGTGACTGGGGGTTTATAAAGATTGCTTTAATGCATTCGTTTACATGTCTGGTATTACGCAATCACAGAATAGTCTTCCTCTTCCTTTTCCCTCTAAGACCACAGAATTTTTTCTGTTTGCCTGATTGTTTGCCAATAGCACGGGCACATTTGACTGACTGTTACCTCACATGTACAGCCTACCAACGGTTCAAACGCTTCCTCTTTCCCATTCAAGTCAGAGATGTTTTTAATAGTGTGCTAATCCTCTGATTTTGTGTTATTTTTAAATCTGCATGATCAGATTAGTGCAGTTAATTAATTAGACAGTGGCATACTGTATGGGAGCTGCAAAATTATAATCATATAATATTAGCAAGTCTATATCTATTGATCATGTGACTTGCTGAAGTCATGTATTTTATCCTCAGAAGGGTGCGTAATTCTTAGAAGCTATTTAAAGTATGATGCATTATTTATTACTGATCCTACTGGTCTCTTGTTGTCTGGAGAAGTCTACCATCATAAACCCTTGTGGCAACTTTGATGTACAGCCTGCGATAGTTCAGAAAGAAATGACTGTGACTGTGCAAAATAGAAGCCGTAGAATTGAAAGTTTGTAATCTCTAGGGAGTTATGGCTGAATGGAGGACCAGCTGGCCATCTGGCTTTTTTGGTTTGACAAGAAGGTCACAAATTAAGCCTGACCCCTACATGATGCTGGCTGTTGAATGCACAAATTGTCATGTCCTTGCATGACAAAGTACAAGGGATTGTTCAAGGCAAACTGAGGTGTGTACACATGAAGGTGTAAAACCGGTATTTACGGAAGACTTCAAGCAGGGTACAATGATGAAACAGTTGAATGGTGCAAGCATTTTTTAAAGAAGGCTGTATAAACAATGATGATCCCAGCCGAGGTGGCTCAGAGCCCACTACAGTCATTCTTACGAACATTCAACAAATAGGATACTTGATCTTTAAAAATTGACAAATAACTTGTCACCAACTTGAAGGAGTTCCTGGTAGGCCAGCATTTCATGTCTATAGTGTATTGAAAAGACTTTCTACTTTGGTGGTATCCAAGCACTAGTGAAATGCTGGGATAAGTGTATTAGTGTAGCCAGGGATTATATAGAGACATAAATCTATTTTTTAACTCTCAAAACTGTGTTCTGTTATTCTGCATAATCAAATGTCCCGGTTTGACTAGAACAATCCTTATGGCAGAACTGAAAATGAGATAAGAGGTTGTGTGTTTCTTTGCGCAACAGTGTTTTCAAGAAACTACAGTGTCAGTCTGCGGAGTCTATATTATGAGAACCTATTCATAGTATTAGTTGCAGTTCCCTGTAATAAAGCCACACCAGTATGAGTTCACACCAGTCTAGTTGTGTTGAAATTATGGGAATTCACTGGAAATCCATTTGATGTTTTGCAAGAATAATGATTTAAATCTACAGATATAAATTTTTTTAACCTTAATTGTTTTAACTACTGTTAAACAAACTGGAAATAATTTGTCCAAAAAAAGTGAATTCCGGGATTAGAGCTAAAACAAGACAGAGAAAACAACTCCTTACAAAGTTGGTCTATTTTTTATTTTTTTTAAAGAGAAGACATGGAATAGTAAGCAGTTCTCTGATCTCCACCATCTGGGAAAACAGAAATGCTAAGCCTTAACTTCAGCTAGTAGTTGGAGTTAAAAGCTCCCTTGGGACTAAATGGTTTGTGGATAACCATACATGCCATTCCACTCTGGTGCATTATAGGCTTTTATGAATAACAGCAATGGCATCTAATAATGTTAAATATGACAGAGATAAAACATCAGGACTACTTTATTATCAGAAGCCAAACATGAAATTTGTTAATTGATCTTATGAGCAGCATGTGACTGGATACTCAGTGTAGATGGTAACAGGATGAGTGACTTATTGTCGTGGAATGTCATATAGGCTTATATGTAGTATAAAGTTGTGTACTGTAAGCATTTCAAAAGATCAACTTGGAGAATCAAATCTTCTGACCTGATCTCAAGATCTCTGACCTTATTCTCCAGAGAGATGTTTATCTTTCTGTTTGTTTTATTTATCCACTGGCTCAATCCATATAAACCTTCTCAGCTGGAAACACTCTGGCAAAAAGCAGCATGTTTTTAATACTACCATTATTAGTTAAATTACTTTGCCTACAGACTAAACGGAGTCTGCATCACACTTCCTTTCCTCAAAATGTTTCTAAATGTGGCCTAGCTGGTAGAGGAGACCTTTTTTTTTTCATGCTTGAAAAATGATTAAAGACAAAGTGTTTTTGTGAACTGACTACTAATGATCCAACATTCCACAGATGCCAGGCCATTTATACAACAGAAGAGGCCAACTAGAGGCAAGCAATAGACCCTTTCTCTCATTGAAATCATCCGCGCTTAGCCTATTCACAATCCACATCAAGTTTTGAAGTTGTAGAGCTTGTTCCTGCATCACATGTCTGCACCACAAGCATGAGTATTCAGTGGGCATACTGAATACTCATCCTTTACTAATCCCAGGAGCAGGACGTTGACTCAGGACAAAGACTCATAAAAGGAGTCTCTTTAACATAGTAAGAATATCACAGCTGATAACGTACCAAAGTGCTGACATTACAGGGTTGCCTTAATTAGCTTGTGTGATGGGAGACTGGCATGGCCAGAGCATTCCAGGGGCAGTGTAGACAGGCAGGACGAGAGAAGTGTTTGCTGTTTTGACACAGAGCCAAATTTCATAAAGTTTACTCTCCACAAAGAGTTACCTAACCAAAGATAATTTTACATACACTCACCAGTGTCTACTGCATTTAGATCTACAACACTTAGTTCATATAACATTTATAATGTTTGCTTTTTAGAAATTCTACCAGAACCTGTTAAAAAAGCATTTTGATATTTTATATCTTCATTAATTTATTATAACCAGTCAAATAGCTTTGATTTTAAAATTCAACTGTATAACCTGTCATTATATTTTCCTTTCAGAAATTATTGAACGTCACTGCCAATTTATTGTCAATAAATTAAGAGTTTAGTTTTCTGCGTGCTTCTAAATATGAGGAGTGATTTTTGATTGTGAGGAAAAACAAAATAAAAGTTATGAGAGTAAAAATTCCCTTTATGTATTTATATAATCCCCTTCTAAACTAATACACTCAAGATATACCATCAAGATTGTCATGCGCACTCCTAACACGACCGGCACTAGGACCTGGAAGTAGTACGGTCGTTATTCAGGAAGCATAAAAGGAGACAAGATGGCTCCAGACATTGCTCAGTCATTTTTTTAGTTTGCCCATTAATGAGAGGGCCTCTGCGCGTATTGTGGGTCAGCAGCGCACCACCGAGCCATCTGTCCTCTGCGCCCGGGAAACACGCAGCCCCTGTGAGGAGTGAGAGTGACTCACCGGGTTCCATCTCCCTCTCCACCACCCTGACCAATGATTCCCGTCTCACGGTAAGAGTACACCTCCAGTTTGGCCACAAACGGGGTCGGAAGTACCGCATTCATCGACTCTGGTGCTGCTGGTAACTTCATTGACTCTTCTTATGCCAAGAAACTGGGGGTAAAGATCGAGGCGTTATCCCAGCCCATAAATATTACATCTGTTGATGGTCGGCCCCTCTCCTCCAGCCCCATCACCTTCCAAACCCAACCCATCACCATGAACATCGGCCAACATCAGGAACAGCTCCACTTCTACCTCAAACCCATCTCTTCGCCTCCTCTTATTCTTGGACTGGTTACTTAACCACGACCCGCTCATATCTTGGACACAAAGTCGGATCTTACAATGGGGGCCGACTTGTTCTGAACTCTGCCTACGGGCCCGGACTGGGACGTGTTCTAGGGCGTCCGAGGCCCCCGAGGTCGACACAGACAACATCCCGAGTGCCTACCGGGACCTGGCTGAGGTGTTCTGTAAAAGACGGGCGACCCACCTACCTTCTCATCGCCCCTACGACCTTGCCATCGACCTTCAGCCAGGTTCCATGCCACCCGCGGCCACCTCTACTCATTATCTGCCACCAAGACGAGGCGATGGAGGAATATGTTTCCAGTGGACTGCGCCAAGGTACTATCCGGCCTTCCTCCTCACCTGCCGCCGCGGGGTTCTTCTTCGTGAAGAAACGCGATGGCAGCTTACGCCCATGTGTCGATTATCAGGGGCTCAACAACATCACCATCAAGAACCGACATCCATTGCCTCTTACCAACTCTGCCCTGGACGCCCTCTCTGGTGCCACCATTTTTACTAAGTTGGACCTCGGGAGCGCCTACAACTTGATGCGCATTAGGGAGGGCGATGAGTGGAAGATGGCCTTCATCACTCCCACCGGCCATTATGAAAGTTTGGTAATACCATTTGGACTCTGCAATCCTCCTGCTGTCTTCTAGCAATTCATTAATGACGTTCTAAGAGACATGTTAGGTCGATGGGTGTTCGTCTACCTAGACGACATCCTCATATACTCCCAGACTGTCAGTGAACATGTACGTCAGAGCGGTTCTAAAGAGATTGCTCGCCCACCAGCTGTACTGTAAGTTGGAGAAGTGCGCTTTCCATGAGCGCTCCACCACGTTCCTGGGTTTTGTCATCTCGCCCCAGGGTGTGGCCATGGACCCGCAGAAGCTGGAGGTTGTGAGTCACTGGCCCCTACCCAGGACTCTCAAACAACTCCAGCGTTTCCTCGGGTTTGCGAACTTCTATTGTCGCTTTATCCGGGACTACAGTACGGTTGCAGCTCCGCTAACTGCTCTGACGCGCCCATCATCTCACCCCTTCCACCTCACCTCTGCCATCGCCACATTCCGTGAACTCTGCCGCCACTTCACCATGGCTCCTATCCTCCTTCATCCAGATGCCAACAAACCATTCGTTGTGGAGGTGGACGCGTCAGATGTGGGCGCCGGGGCCGTTCTCTCCCAACGAGGTCCAGACCAAAAGCTGCATCCCTGCAGTTTCTTCTCCAAGAAATTTGACCCCACTCAGCAGCGATACGGAGTAGGGGACTGCGAGCTGCTGGCCATAAAGTGGGCCTTGGAGAAATGGAGACACTGGCTCCAGGGCACCAGAGAGCCATTCATCGTCTGGACTGATCAGCAGAACCTCATCACCATCCGTTCACTGAAACAGCTGAACCCCAGACAGGTGAGGTGGGCTCTATTTTTTGAAGACTACAACTTCCACCTGTCATACCACCCGGAGTCCAAGAACACCAAAGCTGACACCCTTTCACGACAGTATGAGGAAGACGTCCCCCTGGCGGACCACGTTCCTGTCCTACCACCTACCAAGATCATCGAACCGCTCCGTTGGGACATAGGGTTTGCCAGGCACAGCCTGCGGAGACCGAACCGGCAGGTGTGCCGCCTGGACGACTCTATGTGCCCAACATCGTCAAGCCAGAGGTTCTTCAGTGGGGGCACTCCTCCCTCCTCTCAGGTCACCCCGGAAGGCGTCGCACTCTACAATTCATCCAACGCGCCTTCTGGTGGCCCAACATGAGGAGGGACATTGATGAGTTCGTCCAGGTGTGCCCAGTGTGCGCCCGGGCCAAAGACAGCAATCGACCATCTCCAGGAGAACTTCAACCACTCCCAGTTCCCCGTCAGCCCTGGCCGCACATTGCTGTCGACTTCATCACGGGCCTGCCGGTTTCCGAAGGAAAGAACACCATCCTCACGATCGTCAACCGGTTCCCAAGGGACATCGTTTCGGACAGGCGGCCCCAGTTCACCTCATGGTTCTGGAAGGCCTTCTGCTGTCTGATCAATTCCACCTGTAGTCTGTCTTCTGGATACCACCCACAGACTAACGGACGGAACGGACTAACCAACAACTGGAGCACTACCTGAGGTGCTTTGTCGCTGATCGCCAGTGCTCCTGGTCCCGCTACCTCATTTGGGCAGAATTATCACATAACCTCCATGTCTCCTCCGCCACCAATCTAAGCCCATTTGAGGCATGCTACGGATTTCAGCCTCCAATGTTCGACCATCAAGAACCGGAGGTTGAAGTACCGTCGGCCCAACAGTTAGTCCGCCGGTGTCGACGGCTCTGGAACCAAGCAAACAACGCCATCCGATGCTCTAACACCCGCTACACCCTCCAACATTGCCGTCGACACCCCCCGGGACGACTGTTCCAGATAGGTGACAAGGTATGGCTATCTACCAAGAACCTACATCTACGGACAGAATCACGGAAGCTCTCCCCCAGATTCATCGGTCCATACCGCATCACCCTCCGGATTAACCCTGTCACCTACCGGCTCCAGCTGCCTGCGGCGCTCCGGATAGACCCGGTATTCCATATATCCCAACTCAAACCCTTCACCACTTCCCCTATGGTTACACCCACCCGCCCTGCTCCCCCTCCCCAAATCATTGAGGGCGGTCCCGCTTATACCGTACGTCGGATCCTTGATTCGCGGCCTCGGGGGAGAGGCGTGCAATACCTAGTTGATTGGGAAGGTTACAGCCCCGAGGAGTGGTCCTGGATTCTGGCACGGTTCATCCGGGACTACCGTCTTCGGGTATCCTCCACCCCAGGACCGTCGGGTGCCGGTCCTGGACAGGCGGGTACTGTCATGCTCACTCCTAACACGACCGGCACTAGGACCTGGAAGTAGTACGGTCGTTATTCAGGAAGCATAAAAGGAGACAAGATGGCTCCAGACATTGCTCAGTCATTGAGTTTGCCCTAATGCCCATTAGACGCTCTGTCCGTCTAATCGTGAGTACTCACTTTCTTGGGTTTTACCTTCGATTGAGTGTGTGTTATTAGAACGCGGGTTTATTTGTGTAAACTCTTGCTCTCGCGCCGAGAGAGTTCTAAAAATAAACAGCGTGGTTATCCTGCCTGTTCACGCTACTTCCGCGTTTGGGTTTACCATCCACGCTACAGGGCTAACTGCTAGTCTTCTGGTCCGTCTCCGTTTGTTTGTGACAAAGATAGGCCTTTTTTTTTTTAGTACCCTGGAGCCATGATCAGATTGCCTGCTTCACTTCTGAAATGCCGGCTTTTCAGGAACTCGTTTTATGGCCCCTGTATGTGGAAATGGCTTGGAGCAAGGTCTCTTCCACAAGTTGGAGACTATTCATCAATTTTCAAGGATCAAACGTACCACTTGTTGATTTTTTACAAGAACAACTGCAAAGGGCTCTGAGCCACCTCGGCCAGGATTGTCATTCATGGATAAAACCCTTTGCACCATTCAAATGTTTTACTGCAACTAATTGTCTCAACACCGTAATGTGCTTGAAGTCTTCTGTTTTTATATCTTCATTCACCAGAAAAAGCCCCTCATATACCAGCATATAATAAGAAACATTATGTAATGCATCAATGTCTTTGTTACCACAGAGAATTCTAGTCAAAGAAACAACTACAGTATATCATGAAATACAACTAGATGATCTGAATTTGGCAAAACCACTTCCAGCTCATCCCCACTACTGCGATCATAAGCTTGGTCAGTGTCTGTGTCATGAGTCTGCCACATGACAAATATGACCATGAAACTATTTTTTATATTTTACTAGAGAAACACTGATAGAGTAACAAGTTATTGGTAATAATTGCCTGTAATAAGAAAGTGTGACTACCCTGTCAGTTGAAACATGACTATATGATTACACATACAAAAAGTGAGGCAAGACATGAACTTACACAAACAGTACCTTGCTCCGGAAGGGTACACCTGCCTCTTACAGTACATGCATTTTATGATCACATTTTATGTAAGAATGTGTAAGGTGGCAGTGTTTGTATTTCAGAGTAACTAAGTTCCCAGAGGTGAACATTGTTGGCATATCTTCATCAAGTTTCAGTAACAAAGAAGGCTTTGTGTCCTCAGAGCAGGAAGAACAAGAGTACACAAATCTTACTGCACAAACTGTTACACACCTGCTTCTGCACCCTACTTTTTAAATAAATAAATATATATATATATATATATATATATATATATATATATATATATGTGTGTGTGTGTGTATGTGTGTGTGTGTGTGTGTGTGTGTGTGTACTTTTTCCTCTTACATGAATAAAGAAGCACTGCCAGACCAAGAAATTCATGGATTTTTAGGCAAAGATTAGCAGGGAATTCTAACACAAAAGTTCGCATGATTTCCTGTATGTTTAATCCCCAGGATCATTCTTTTTAGCATTGTTAGTGTATATTTCTGACTTTTGTTGCCATTTTTCTGTAGCACAGGAAATAAAGTTTTAGCAATGTAAATATAGCCACTAATATGTCTGGAGACACAGTGAGGCATAGATCAGATGTTTTTTCCATAATGCAATTTCTTTCCGAACTAGTGGAGCTTGTGTATTTGATTTGTATTTGTATCTATTTGTATGTAAAGTACTAAATAGTAAGTTTAGGTTTATGCATTCATTATTTTTATTAATTTATTTATATGGAACTTAATACATTTATTTATTTATCATTTATTTATATGGAATTCATTTATACTATTACGTGACCCACACTTGTTTGAATTTGTTACAATGAGATCAGTTTATAAAACCTGGTAAATTATATTTGAACCATTTTATATGTCCATATCTAAGATGTAGAAATAGACAGAACTGTATTGAAGTTAATCAGATCAGAATTCATGTGTTTTTGCGTTTCTTTGTTTTGTGGCATGTAGATAAAAGTCATCATTTATGAAAATTAATATTGTCATTACTCTGATAATGATTTTTACAAATATGCCTTTTTTAGTTTCAAAGCTGGACAGTTTTTTTTTTTAATGTTCAGACACAAATGTGAACCATCAAAGGCAGACAAATTTAATCAATGAGGCATGTAAATTGAATGCAAACTATTTGTGAAATTGCATTCAGGAAAGGAATGCCAAGAATACTAAGTTCCATAGGGAAGTACTGAGAATTTAGACTTTTTGCACATAAGAAAACTTTTTTTATTTTTTTTATCTCTGACCTTTGTTCTTGTCCTCCACAAGCCGTCTGCCTCCTTCTGGTAATCCTGTGAATAGTCTTGTGTCTGGAATAAATGAGTGGTCTCATGCCCTGCACTTGACCCCGTAAAGTTTGTTGGACAACAGTGCCAGAATTCTGTCACTGATGTTCTGATAAGGCTTAAATACAATGAAGAAATTGTGTAAGAAAGTATGCAAAAGACATACTTACTAGTCTGGTACTTAATAACAGCATAAATCAGAAAAAAAGCAATCCAGTTAATACATTGATTTAAACATTGATTACAAGTTGAAGCACTTATCTTACTATGTCCTTTGGAACTAGTGCTATGAGAAGTGAGATATGTGATGAGAGAGATAGAGTTTGCAAAGTACATACAGATAGGTGACAAATTGAAAAAAAAACAAAACAAGGGCTGTATTATACTATGTTGTTCTCTGTATGATTAATTATTTCTGTGTGGATCTTATTTCTCTCAGGGCTCACTGAATGGTATAATAAATAGAAAGGTAATGTACAGTAAATCATGCATATCTTGTAGTGACTGGATCTCACACAAGAGGAACATCTGTAATAGATTTTGTTTTTGAGCGACGTGTTAAACACTGCTCTCCCACACTATCATAAAAACACAAATTGACAGGACAACCTTTGGAAGAATGATGCTCATGAGTACAGCACTGTGAGCTGTTTTTTTTTTTTTTTCTTTTCTTTTTGAGTTTGTGGTGGCTTCTTTATGTAAGTTTAAAAAAAATTGTCACACTTGTATATGCATTTGTGTTATAATACACATGTCTAGAGGAAAGAAATAAAAGACTAACATATGTTTTAAATTATGCAGATTGTATAAATTTAGTAGGTATCGTGTAGGTGTAATGGCAGTAATAATCATATGCAGGTGCTCTGGTTTGGGAATGTAAGTCATAAAAAGCAGAAGTGCCAATAAATATTTAACCATAATTAGATGTGTACCATTAGCCAAACACATGCGGAGACAAACAACATGAAAGAAGTGATGGTTATATAAAACAGAATGCCTAACGCAAACACAACACATCCCATGGTGCATCAGTAAGGTACATAAACTAATTGCAATTGTGGACCAGTATGTTAAGCACTATTGTTTACTCCGTAATATATACACAGGAAGTTCACTAGCTTGCTGACTGAAATGTCCCAGAGTACCTCAGTGACCCGCTGTGCTCAAATCAAGGCATACAACTAAACTAACATATATTAACTTCTGGACAGGGCTGGGAAAATAAACATGGAATATTTGTATCAGTCCAGTTAGACTGTGTTTCTCTTAAACTCAATTATGTTTGAAGATCCAAATCCAAAAGCCATTTATCACAGTCAACAATTTAGCCTTTGAATAAAACACTTGCTGCTTCTCTAAACATTATTTAGAACGGTAATATTTAAATGTTTGGAAATATGTGTCATTAAAACGTCAATTGAAAAAAAAAACGCCAGTAGATGTCTCTATTTCTCCAAACAATTTTGTTTCTTGAAACGGACATGGACCATCCTGCGATCCGTAGCTGTAATGATGACGCACTGACATGGCGGAGTAACTAGATGCTAGGTTAGAGCAGAGAGGTATCTGAGCTGTCTGTCAAACTATCTTTCTTTCTTTCCATTAGCTTAGTCTGATGTTTGACTTAAAATAATAACGTATATTTTCAACTAGAGACCTGTCAGCCTAGAGAGAGTTCACTCGGAGTGTTTTGTTGCTTTAGAATCGTAATGTTGTGGCTTAATCTCAAACCCACCCCTAAGCCCTATTCCCTAAGAGCCAGTAATATTAGATCCTGCACCCTATGTAGTGCACTACGGCGTTTATAGGAAGCCGGTTAGGGATTCGACCTTAGACTGAGCCGTACAAAAGTTCAAAGCCTGTATTTCCTGTACGTGTACTTCTACACTTCCAGACAGCTCACACGCAGTAGTCAGCCACACAAGGTCATGTTTCTTTCGGCTTTCTGTGGAGTTTTGTGCAGTGTTTTTCTGGCTGTAATGTTTTTGCGTTTAATCTATGTGTTGCGGTCTGGAGCAGAATGTAAACCTGCCACAAAGGGCTCTGTGTGTGTTCTTATTGTAGCCGGGTCAGGTAAGATGTACAGCTTAATTGTGATCTGAATTATACAACACTAGTGCTGGCAATTATTTAAAAACCATTTATATACATATATGCACTGATCAGCCATAACCTTATGACAAATCGTCTAATACTGAGTAGGTCCTGAGTGCCACCAACACCGTAATGACTTCTGTGTTCTGACACCTTTGTATCACAACCAGCATTAACCCTTTCATCAGGATGGTCTACAGTAGCGCTTCTATTGGATCAGACTACACGGGCCAGTCTTCACTCCCCAGGTGACCCTGTCACCAGTTTACCGGTTTTCTTTCCTTGGATCCTGACCTTCCTATTTTCTGACCACTTCAGACCAGGAACATCCCACAAGAGCTGGAGGTTTGGAGTTGCTCTGATCCAGTCATCTAGTCTTACAATTTGGCCCCTCTAGCAATAGCTACAATATCAATAACTCGTTACAGTGGCAGGTGCAAGTGGGTTTCACTGAAGTTGATGTGTTGGAAGCAGAAGAAAAATGGGACTTTAACAAGAGCCTAATTGTGATGGATTAAGTACTGAGTCAGAGCAACTCCACAGCTGCAGCTCTTGCGGGATGTTCCTGGTTTTCAGTGGTCAGGAAGTGATCTAAGAAAGGAAAACCAGTGAACTAGCGACAGGAAGTTTTCAAAGGTGTCCAAGGCTTACTGATGTACATGGGGACCAAAGACTGGCCTGTGTAGTCCGATCCAATAGAAGCACGGCTACTTTCCGATCCGAATGCTGAAAAGATTAAAGCTGGTTGTGATATAAATGCATCACTGCTATGGTGGCAAAAGGTGGGGACCTACTAGATATTAGGCAGGTAGTCATAATGTAATGGATGATCGGCATATGTGCATCATTCACAGGTGGACACACGACAGAGATCATTCGTCTGATGGGGAGTTTGTCCCAGTCTTATACCCCACGCCATTATGTGATAGCAGACACTGATAAGATGAGTGAAGAGAAGATTCGCACATTTGAGGCATCAAAAGAGAAAAGCGACACTCAAGCACAGGTAACGTGCATGTTTAATGATCTTCCTTGTTTTTTTCTCCCGTACTTCATTTTCTCACTTCTTAACTCCTCCTTCATTGTCCAGAGGGTGGAGCTCTTCTACCCTACTTGTGCTACTACTCTAAAACCTCTTCACAACACTGTAAAAAACACTTATGTTGAGGTTTTAGCTTAAAGATGGTTCGAATTCTCACCTCATCACCTCACTTCAGAGTTTTCAAAGCATGGTAACTGGACTCTCAGATATCTCAAAGATTATTTTACCTACTGTTTATTTAAAATAGTTTAAGATAGAAGATATTTAAAGATAATTGATGCAGTAAAAATGAAAATGATTATTGCCCATTTTAGGAGTGTTTGAGTTTTGGTGCCACAAGCGCATATCATCACAACAACAACAAAAAACTCTTCTGCAACACTGCTTCAATTTAGACACCTCCTACCTCATTTCTCTTTGATTGGTCTGATTTTATTTTAAAAATGCATTTATACGTAAAGATGTCACACTTTGACTTGATCACTGGATCAAGCAGGTAATTTTGGGAAGCACTCATAGAGCCTGCACGTCTCTGAATGACCAGCAGATGGAATCCTTCTTTTCTGTAATGCTTCTCAGTTTGGATCATAACACAGAACTGTTCTGAATGCAAGATTACTTTGCTCAGAGATTTGGATATGTACCAGCCCATAATAAAAGACCTGTCCATTATAGTTGTTTTATTATTTTATTTTCCAGTGTATCATGTGATTTCTCTTTTTTCCCCCCCCAACTCAGTTCACCATTCACCAGATCCCACGCAGTCGAGAAGTTCGTCAGTCATGGAGCTCCTCTGTGCTCAGTACGCTGTACGCTCAGCTTTACTCCCTTCCTCTGGTCTTCAGACTCAGACCTGATATGGTACGTGTCCCCCGCATTACCAACAGATCCCACAGCCTCATTAACTTTTCACTGTGTTTCTTTCGTCAGCTCGGCTAATTGCTGCTTGAAGCTTCAGACCCTTTTTGAAGAAGAAAGTGGAGGAAAGGGTTGTTTCTGAGCTTTCTGTTCTTTGCTGATGATTATTGCTCTGTTATATATGATTTAATGTTAAGTTATATATTGTATAAATTAAGCTCGACTTTTTAATCCAAAATCCTAGCTTTATTCTGTGCAGGTTTATAGATCTGTGATAACCTAGGCAAGAATTTGAAGAAGAAAAAAGCCCTACATTATGCACACTCCTACATAACTGTGTCTTTTGGACATTCCATTCCAAATTTAGCCTCCTTTACTTTTATAATATCCTCCATCAGCCATTCTGCGAAGACTTTTCATTTTGGAGCATAGTTACTGGTTATTCCCCTATTCAACCACATGAGATCAAGTGAGATCATCCACTGATTGGTGATTGCAGTGCATCTCAAAGGTGTTCAGTAGGGTTGAGGTCAGGGCTCCATACAGGCCACTGCAACCTGCAGTTTCGTGTATTTTTATGATTTAAAAAGTTTGATAAAAGGAGAATTCTTAATGTTGACGCATATGAAGACATTCTATACAAATCTGTGAATCCAAATTTGTAGTAACAGTTTAAAAAAAACGCTGAAAACCTGAATGTCTGTGTGATGGGCAGGTGTTCACATATTTCTGGCCATATTGTCTTTTTTTTCTGTAATTATACATGAATAGATTTTATATTATTTAGTTAGCATGAGCATGCATATTTGTTAATGATGAACTGAAACTCTAGAAAACTGATGCTGTGGTTGGCCTTGCAGTGTTTAAGTTCTAGGAAGGTGCTTGTATTACTGTACTTCTCAGCATGAACCAGCAATTTAAGGAATATCTTTTAAGTGTTTTCACCACTAGATGTCATAATCCTCTTCTGCTTGGTGTGCGTGTCTGTTATACCCACTGTAGCATTGACTCGTGACATGTTTAAAATATGGCAGAAATGACAGCCTTGTTAATTACGTCGGCTATGAGAGAAACAGTATGATTTAAAGAATGAGAAGCTGCAGTCGTGAGTAAATGACTTTAAGCATGCATTATATAATGAAGTTAATTGAGTTAATCAGGAAACCTTGTGAAGTTTTGTTTGTGACCTGAGAATGATTTGAGTGAATGGTCAAGTACATTTTAAAAGAAAAAGACTTCTGTAACTGTCGTTTGGTTGGGTTTTGTTTTACTGGCCACCAAAAGGTGATGTAGTTTTTAATTAAAGAAAATGAAAGACGTCTCAAATCTTCAACATTTTATAGCATGTCTGCTTTTTCTTTTCTCTCACAGAGCAAAACATTTAGAAAAGGTGCAGTTCCACAGACGGATTACCCGGATTTGCATCAATCATAGTGGACTTTGAAGCCTCGTAAGAAAGGCTAGTTAAAATTTTCAGGCCTACTTGTTAACGTCAGATGGCATTCTTTATTCAGTAAAAGCCGCAACGTTATTTTGAGGTTGGGCTTTCCATGTGCAAGCTCTATAAACTTTAACTGAGTTAATTGTGCCTGCTGGCTTCTGATAAGGCTATCATATCAAGAAATATCTGTAGTACAGGGAACCAAAACATCTGGCAATCCTCAGCCTGTCTCCAAGTGAGTCAAAAGTGTAAAGAAAAGTGTACAGGAACAGGAAGATAAACAGACTGAGGAGAATGGAGGCGGGGGAGAACAACTGACACAGGCCTCGTTTTCTCCTCTTCCTGCAGTTGGGAGCAGGAGTCTTGCTCTCAGGCTGTGGCAGGGCCTGACTGGCTCCTCAGCTCCAGCTGTGAAACAGACAGAGCAGAGAAGGGAGGAGCGTTACAGCATTGGGTTTCTGTACTGCCTGGGAAAGAATAGGCCATGATTAAGCTGGGTAGAGAGAGATAGAGAAGAGGGAGAGGGAGACCTCAGCATGGGAAACGAGGAGTCTGACATGTTAAAGGAAGCAGTCCTATGGTTTCTCTAATCTGTAATTAGAGGCTTGTTTATTCCTAATCATCTTTTTCCACTTTTACTTTCTGTGAATTGCATGGGTGGGAGAGCAATGAAGACAGCCTGTGTGTGTGTGTGTATGTGTGTGTGTGTATGTGTGTGTGTGTATGTGTGTGTGTGTATGTGTGTGTGTGTGTGTGTATGTGTGTGTGTGTATGTGTGTGTGTGTGTATGTGTATGTATGTGTGTATGTATGTGTGTGTGTATGTATGTGTGTGTGTATGTATGTATGTATGTATGTGTGTGTGTGTGTGTATGTGTGTGTACACACACACACACACACACACACACACACACACACGGACAAAATTGTTGGTACCCTTTGGTCAATGAAACAAAACATAAATAACTTTGAATAATAAATAAGAATTCTATGAATGTTAACCAATGAAAGTCTGACATTGCTTTTCAACCATGCTTCAACGGAATTATAAAGAAAAATGAACTCATGGAACAGGCCTGGACAAAAATGTTGGTACCCTTAACTTAATAGTTTGTTGCACAACCGTTTGAGGCAATCACTGCAATCAAACGATTCCTGTAATTGTCAATGAGACTTCTGCACCTCTCTGCAGGTATTTTGGCCCACTCCTCATGAGCAAGCTGCTCCAGCTGTTTCGGTTTGAAGGGTGCCTTTTCCAGACAGCATGTTTCAGCTCCTTCCAAAGATGCTCAATAGGATTGAGGTCAGGGCTCATAGAAGGCCACTTTAGAATAGTCCAATGTTTTCCTCTTAGCCATTCTTGGGTGTTTTTAGCTGTGTGTTTTGGGTCATTGTCCTGTTGCAAGACCCATGACCTGCGACTGAGACCCAGCTTTCTGACACTGGCCAGCACATTTCTCTCTAGAATCCCTTGATAGTCTTGAGATTTAATTGTACCCTGCACAGATTCAAGACACCCTGTGCCAGATGCAGCAAAGCAGCCCCAGAATATAACAGAGCCTCCTCCATGTTTCACAGTAGGGACAGTGTTCTTTTCTTGATATGCTTCATTTTTCCGTCTGTGAACATGGAGCTGATGTGCCTTGTCAAAAAGTTTCATTTGTCTCATCTGTCCATAGGACATTCTCCCAGAAGCTTTGTGGCTTGTCAACATGTAGTTTGACATATTCCAGTCTGGCTTTTTTATGATTTGTTTTCAACAATGGTGTCCTCCTTGGTCATCTACCATGTAGTCCTCTTTGGCTCAAACAACGACGGATGGTGCGATCTGACACTGATGTTCCTTGAGCATGAAGTTCACCTTGGATCTCTTTAGAAGTCTTTCTGGGCTCTTTTGTTATCACTCGTCTCTTTGATTTGTCATCAATTTTCCTCCCTTGGCCACGTCCAGGGAGGTTGGCTACAGTCTAGTGGATTTTAAATTTCTGAATAATATGTGCAACTGTAGTCACAGGAACATCTAGCTGCTTGGAAATGGTCTTATAGCCTTTACCTTTAACATGCTTGTCTATAATTTTCTTTCGAATCTCCTGAGACAACTCTTTCCTTTGCTTCCTCTGGTCCATGTTGAGTGTGGTACATACCATGTCACCAAACAACACAGTGACTACCTGGAGCCCTATATATAGGCCCACTGACTGATTACAAGATTGTAGACACCTATGATGCTAATTAGTGGATACACCTTGAATTAACATGTCCCTTTGGTCACATTATTTTCAGTATTTTCTAGGGGTACCATCATTTTTGTCCAGGCCTGTTCAATGAGTTTATTAATTTTTTTTATAATTCTGTTGAAGCATGGTTGAAAAGCAATGTCTGACTTTCATTGGTTAACATTCATAGAATTCTTATTTATTATTACTTTTGTCAGATTAAAGTTATTTATGTGACCATTGTGAGTTTTTCTTTAATTGACCGAAGGGTTCCAACAATTTTGTCCATGTGTGTATAGACATTATATATAGGGGTGCTCCGATTAGGATTTTTGTGGCTGACCACAGATTTCCGATCACTAGAAGCTGTATCTACCGATCACCGATTACAGGGTCTACTCGAAGCCTTATTATGTAGCATTATTTATTAAACTATATCTAACAACAATGTAAATTAAGTATGGAAATTACAAGTAGAGGAATATAAGTATAATATAAGTTACTGAACTCTCCCGTTCTCTTGGCGCCAACCAACTTTGAAAACTGCTCATGATCCTTCACGTGACTAACCCTCAAATGTCTGATGAGGTTCATGGTGGTAAAATGCTTTGAGTGCTTCCAGCCTCATGGAACTGGCTTGTTACACAGGTTGCCGATTGCTAATGTATTGTTTTTTTTTTTTTTGGGGGGTCATCTGATCGCCTTTTCTATATCGGCCATTATAGAGACTGCCGATCAAACTTCCCAAAGCAATCCCGATTATGATCGGCGACCGATCAAACGGAGTACCCCTATATATATATATATATATATATATATATATATAATTGAAAGATCATGTATTGAAAAAACAGCAACTCTCTATATATATATATATATATATATATATATATATATATATATATATATATATATATATATATATAATGAGAGGGAGAGAGTTGCTGTTTCAATACATGATCTTTCAATTTCAGGAATGTAATAGCATTTAAATCATGTCCTATTATCTTCATATTTTGGGCTTCTGTCCCCCTTTACTGCTGCGAGTCATTGGTTAAAGTGTTGTAATTTAGGGCTTGTGACGTCTGACGCACAGGTCAGTACTATGTGCACGCATTCCTTAGCATTCCTTAGCATGACTTAAATCTCCTCCTTGTTTGTTTTTACCAAACTTGAGCATGTGTGTGAGCGGGAGGCGGCCGTGGGGGCTGCATTCTCGGGAGGCATCACAGGGAACTAGGGGGTCAGTCCAGGTAGGCGGGGAGAGATTAGGGGGTTGTCTTAAAGCTCCTTTTCCCATAAAAGGACATGTATGAATCACAGCTCCCCCTCAGCACAGCCCACCACCTCCAGATGTGTCAGCACAATCCAAGAGCCTGACGGCGTCTGAACAGACTAAATGTAAAGCAGTCTGTCTGAAGTCAGTGGAGGCTGGTTCATTCTAAGTTTAGAGCCATTGAGAAAAATCTTTATTTAACAGTTGTTCATGAAGCCAATAACAATGTGTCATGGGAATCTATACTGTAAATTGCTCGGTTTACTTTAAGGCAGGATGCTCAGTTTCCACGATTTAACTCAAATTCTGCCTGGTTCACATCATCACTTTGATGAAAGTCATGATCTAACATTGTTATTTTTAACTTATTCTTATATGCTGAAACAGGTTCAGGCCTCTTAGGTGAAGGAAATCTAAGAAAAAATGCATCCTACACAGTTTTGAGCTTTGTGGCAACAGTTTTCAGAAGACCCACATACTGTATGTGTTTTGTGTCCACTTATGTGTGATGGTCCGATCACTAGAAGCTGTATCTACCGATCACCGATTACAGGGTCTACTCGAAGCCTTATTATGTAGCATTATTTATTAAACTATATCTAACAACAATGTAAATTAAGTATGGAAATTACAAGTAGAGGAATATAAGTATAATATAAGTTACTGAACTCTCCCGTTCTCTTGGCGCCAACCAACTTTGAAAACTGCTCATGATCCTTCACGTGACTAACCTTCAAATGTCTGATGAGGTTCATGGTGGTGAAATGCTTTGGGTGCTTCCAGCCTCGTGGAACTGGCTTGTTACACAGGTTGCTGATTGCTAATGTATTGTTTTTTTTTTTGTCGTGTGTTCACATCATTTTTTTTATTTGTTTATCCCCACACTGAGATACACATTTTGAGATTTGGAGAAAATTAACCAGAACCCAAATGATTCTGAATCTTTGTTTGGGCACCGGTGTTGATTTAAACCATTGTTCCAGCACTGTGAGATGTGAACCCATGCACACTATGCAGTGGCACTTTCATTGCTTTAAGCCTGGTGTGAATTCTACTGCAAGATATTGAGGAGTAGTAGGTATTACGGTCCATCTCAATATTATTGTTATTACATGGAAGCTCATACAGGATGAATGAAGCATGGCAGCTGACCACAAAAGGGACAAGGGTAGCCACTGAACCTGGGACCTTAGACTATGGTTCGGAAGTCCCAGGTTCAAACCCCACAATCACCAAGTTACCACTTTTGGGCCCTTGAGCAAGGCTCTTAACCCTCAGCTGCGCAGATGTGTAATGAGATAAAAAAAAAAAAAAAAAATTTTAAGTAAGTCGCTCTGGATAAGGACATCTGCCAAAATGCCAAAAAAAATCAACCAAACTTTCGTCACTCATTTGTCATCCTCCTATCACTACAAATGGTGTCAATGAAGTCATTTTGTTCTATGTAAGATTACATCAGAAGTAAGGTGCAAGAGAACCCTTGCATATTTTCACTGGTGTCTGACAGGATGAAGTCTCTCACATGCAGAAAGTAGGAAAAATAAATTTTCTACATTCCATCTGTTCTTTTTGAGAAGGACAAATTTTCCTTGTGTGGAAAATCTGGGCTTTAGAAAAAGAGGGGGTTTATCCAGTTCCTATGTTTTCCAAAAACAAATGACAGTGGCTGGAGAGCTGCATGGTGAGTGGTCCAGCTTTGTGGCGTTCTAGTGTGGCTGCTTTCTGCTGAGCTCCTCTTTTCAGGGGTCCTTTTTTTTTAAAACCATCCAGCCCTGTGCCTCAGCACCATATGTTTTATTTTAACCTTATTAGGAAATTGCTGGAGAATGGAATGGAGTTGCATGTTGATTGTTTTAAAGAAGATTCCTATGTGGAATTTGATATTTTCTTCCATTCCTTCCCTGTGATGCTTGGAATGACTGAAGGATTCCCTTTTCAGATTTTTAAAAATGGTACTTGAATACGAAGATCATCATTTAAAATAATAGTAATTAAAAAAAATTAACATGTGCATAGAGATGATAAATTTTCAAAAACACTGATTCTTGTTTGCTGCAAATTGTACATATCAAGTGAACTGAAATGACACACTACAGAATTAACAGAATTGCACAGAAGAAAGAGCGAGTTAGGATAAAATATAGTACAGTATATAGAAGTGTATGGATTTGGCTTTGAAACTGAGCAGATTTTTAGTATTATTGGGATTTGAACACTCCATATGCAGAATGGTGACAAAGGAAAAATCAGTATATAATCTCTTATTGATAAGATGATGGACCACCTTGAGCTGCCCAAAATCGCCTCACTGTGCCTTCATATACTGTAGATTCTGGATGGACTGAGCGGCTTCCAAAAGGTATTCACTTAATAGATGTTGTAATGATTGTGTGAAGATTTCGCCTGCTGAAAGTGAGCTAGATGCTTCCTACAGTTTTTTTTTTTTTTTCTGGTCACCCATCTGTATGTCAAGTCTTCCCACTATATGATTACTATGATCTTTTCTGCTTCTGTCTGACATGCGCGAGATGTCAGTCTAGTAGCTGTCTGGGAATTCCTATTCCTCATCCCGTGTACTGATAGCACTGACATTTTTATAGCTGTCCCAGCTGCCGTGTAACAGGGTGTGTGCTGACTCATATCCCCTTCAGACTGAGAGGGCAGGTGAGAATAATGATTCACACTTTCACCTGGTGTCATTCACTACGCAATGTAGTGTCTCGCAGCTCTTGTAGGACATTCTGACTTCATCAGAGTGTTTTCAGATTCATCATGAGCCTCGTTGTCTGTGGGAGAACTCGTAGCTAAGTGCTGAGTCATTGATACTGATGCTGAAATCAGATGAAGTGTATATACAAGGTCAGGGGTGTGTACCGACATGTCTTGGCATTGATAAGTGGGAAACAATTCAACTTTTAGGTTCAGCTTATAAATGCAGTTCTTCAGAAATCTGACAGCTGCAATTACGCTGAATACTTTGGGAACGTCTGGCTTGTATGAGGTTGTATACCTGTAATATGGAAAAAAAAAAAAGTCTGGTTCATTCTAGGTGCTTTTCTGTCTATCGGTCTGGCTGTCTGTCTACTGCATGAGACATGGTGTAGAACATTTCTGAGGAATTTTCAGCATTGGTTTATGAATATACACACGTGGACAAAATTGTTGGTACCCTTCGGTCAATGAAAGAAAAACTCACAATGGTCACAGGAATAACTTTAATCTGACAAAAGTAATAATAAATAAGAATTCTATGAATGTTAACCAATGAAAGTCAGACATTGCTTTTCAACCATGCTTCAACGGAGTTATTTAAAAAAATGAATTCATGGAACAGGCCTGGACAAAAATGATGGTACCCCTAGCTTAATAGTTTGTTGCACAACCTTTTGTGGCAATCACTGCAATCAAACGATTCCTGTAACGGTCAATGAGACTTCTGCACCTCTCTGCAGGTATTTTGGCCCACTCCTCATGAGCAAGCTGCTCCAGTTGTTTCCGGTTTGAAAGGTGCCTTTTCCAGACAGCATGTTTCAGCTCCTTCCAAAGATGCTCAATAGGATTGAGGTCAGGGCTCATAGAAGGCCACTTTAGAATAGTCCAATGTTTTCCTCTTAGCCATTCTTGGGTGTTTTTCCTGTTGGGTCATTGTCCTGTTGCAAGACCCATGACCTGCGACTGAGACCCAGCTTTCTGACACTGGCCAGCACATTTCTCTCTAGAATCCCTTGATAGTCTTGAGATTTCATTGTACCCTGCACAGATTCAAGACACCCTGTGCCAGATGCAGCAAAGCAGCCCCAGAACATAACAGAGCCTCCTCCATGTTTCACAGTAGGGACAGTGTTCTTTTCTTCATGTGCTTCATTTTTCCATCTGTGAACATAGAGCTGATGTGCCTTGGCAAAAAGTTCCATTTTTGTCTCATCTGTCCATAGGACATTCTCCCAGAAGCTTTGTGGCTTGTCAACATGTAGTTTGGCATATTCCAGTCTGGCTTTTTTATGATTTGTTTTCAACAATGGTGTCCTCTTTGGCTCAAACAATGACGGATGGTGCGATCTGACACTGATGTTCCTTGAGCATGAAGTTCACCTTGGATCTCTTTAGAAGTCTTTCTGGGCTCTTTTGTTACCATTCGGATCCATCTCTTTGATTTGTCATCAATTTTCCTCCCCTGGCCATGTCCAGGGAGGTTGGCTACAGTCCATTTTGTCCACGTGTGTATTGTGCAGCAGAAAGTTTTTTCTTTTTCTTTTTTTCTTTTTCCATCTCTTCTTCTCCTCCCTGATACTGTAGACATGCACCAGCCTGAACCACTTCGGTAGTTATCTAATGCAGCAAGTGGCACATATTTTCCAGGATGATGTCATATAAAACGTGGGGCTAGCACAGAGGTGTTGGTGTGTTGTACTTCTAACCCTTTATTCTTTATTTGTGTTTGTCTGTAACTGGCAAGGATTTTTTTTTTGGCAATACTTTATCGGAAAACTGCAGAAAAATCCAGTTGAAGCTGCCTGTGAAGGAAAAAGTACTCTTCCACAAAAATGATTGATTTACTTTTACTTTACAACGACTTTTTCTTTCAAATTCATGGCCTGTCATTCGTTATGTATTGAAGGGGGGACATTATGTCCATCAGCATCTTGTTGGCAAGAGACTTATTATAACGTGTCTGGTACCCGCAGCAAATGGTCAGCACACAAGCCAAAGCATATTTAGAGCTGAAGTCAGCTTCTCACTGTTGGGTGACTATTTCCAAACGTGAATGAAGTGCAAATCCTTCTGTCCTTCATATAATTCACGATTAAATTCATTTATTATTATTATTATTGAATCCTCACTGATTTGTTTAAATTTGCTGGTTTCATGTTGCTCGTTGCATTCAGGCTAGATGATTCGTTACCTAATGTGTACCCAGCTCATAGCTTTCTATTCCGTGTGTTGATGGATTCTCCAGATCCCATGGCTTCTTTCCACTGCAGTCTGACCGCCTTCCTGTGCTACTCCTTTACTCCAGTCTAATATCTCTCATATTTCAGGTTTCACCTACATGCCCATGAATTAACCCGTTTAGAAGTTTTGATGCAATTGTAGATGCTTGCAGATCAAATCTAAGGCTTTCCTGTCTGAATACAGGTATATACACTACCAGTCAAAAGTTTGGACACACCTTTTAACTCTATTGTCTTTCTTGATTTTTCTTCCTTTCTACACTGTTTAACAATGCTGAAGGCATTTAAGATATGCAATGATCTCCTTAAAAGATGATTTTGAGATGTCTGCTACTTATGCAGATTTTTGAGGTTGGTAACTTTTAAATGCACTTCTCCTCTGCGGTTGAGGTACAGTTTGCTTTGAAGTCCGAACTTTTTACTGGTACTTTGTGCTCATATGCAGGTATATGCATGTGTGTATGTGTGTTTTTCAGGTGCTGTGTAATGGACCCGGGACATGCATACCTCTGTGTGCAGCTGGATTGCTCTTGGGGATCCTGGGGCTCAAGAGGGTCTTGCTTGTATATGTGGAGAGTATTTGCCGTGTGGAGAGCCTCTCCCTGTCTGGAAAGATCCTTTACCGTTTTGCTGACTACTTCTTTGTGCAGTGGAAGCCTCTGCAAGCCAAATATCCCAAATCAATCTACATTGGGAGGATAGTATAAACGGAAATGTGACTTGACAGAACTTTATTGTACAGTGACCTCTATCGGGTCATATTTAAGAACTTTCCAACTGTATGTGATGCGTTCCATATTACCTGTCTGGTTAATTACTGACACTGTTACTGGAATGTAGTGTCTTAGGTTACGGCGAACTGTGAGGAATGACATGTGCTATGATTTATGCAGTGGGTGTCCTTATGCCCTTGTGGTTGCTTAGGTGTAGCTAAAAATCCTGGTACATTAGAGGCCCTGTATTCAACCCCCTTTTTTTTTTTTTTTAAATAAATGAACCCGAGGCCAAACTTGATGTAAGTGCTGTCATGAAAAACACAATCCCTCCAGCCAAACCAAACACCGCACCATGTCAGTGTCTACATATGAAAACAGTGACATTTAATGTTGTTCTGTTAAAGGTTCTACCGCATACTTTACCTTTTTAGACTTTTTATAGCTGAACTCCTTGTGAGTACTGTAGTGTTTTCCTGTGCTTTGGTACTCACTGCTCAGTCTAAAAACCCTGAAGTCGTATTGTAAAGTTTCCTATCCTTACTGCTACTAATGCCATAGACTCTGCCGTGGGCCAAAGGAAGTGGCATGAATAATTGGTGCAGTTTTTAAAATTCATAAAAAATATTAATAATAATTTTAAAAAACCCTTTCCAATTTTAGCTTTAATCTCAGAACACTATGTGAATATGTGAAGTGTTATGAATATTCGGTGCTGAATCCAGTTCAATCTGGATAAGAGTCTGGAAGGTGTTTGAATATTGTGTTCTTGCTGTTTTGAGGGCACCAATAAAGTACTGAATGATCATATTATTTCAAACTGTACTTGTGTGTTAATGGTTGGATAATTTGTCTGCCTTAAAGATTACTGTGAACATGACAGGGATGCCCATGAGCAGCAACATTTTAAAACGTCACAGTTGAATTGTGTGGTTTTTCAGAGATCAGACATACACACCTTAGAATTGGTTACGTAAGCCAACATAGTTTTCAACAATGTTGTCAGATCATCTGAAAGCAGATATGAAAAGTTCTCCACACATTTAAGATAATGTTGAAGGTAACTGGTGTAAAATGCACGAAAGTGATGTTCCTTGAGTGCTGTCTCGTTTATTGGCCCTACAGCAGGGCGGCTGTGATTACTGGCAGCTAACTGCAGTGATTAAGTCAATCACAGCTGGATGAGTAGCCTGATAGTGATGTGGAAGAGCTCCAATGGCTACAACAGTGATCCAGCTTTGCTAGATTCTATTCTATGAGATAATTCTATGCAGTGGGTCTCCTCATGTCCTATAACTCTATGCATTATTTTGCGAGTATCATCACCCAAGATTTTTATTTTGTGTACTGTGATTTGGGGAATGTGGGTTAATGTTTCAACATCGTCATTAATTTCTTATGGCTCAGGAAAGTAGCATATTATTTCTATGGTAAAGCTGTTGAGTATTTTATTTCACTTTTGATATAATGTATATAATTCTATAATTGATGTGAATCAAAAGCAGTCATGTATGTTTTAATCAATCCTCTTGTTTCCTCCTTATCTTCAGATATCTTAACTTTAAATTGTTTCTTTGCATTTGTTTATCATGTTTTCATATTGCTGTTAATGTAGGGTTGTTGCACTTCTGATTGATTTCTGGTTTATTTTCTTAATCTTTGTATAAGCAGCAAGGTTTAAAAATAAGTCTAATAGCTAATAGTTTACAGCTCTAGTCAGCTCGTTGTTTCTTTGCCTTCCTAACAATGTTCACAGCCTTTTGTTAGTTTCATAATGTGATGTTTAATAAAAATATTTTATGTGTGTGAAACCTCATTTGTTCAACCCCCCACGCACCCCCCCCCCCCTCAAGTATTACACTTGATATGACAAATGTGGGAAAATGCTATTCTTGAAAAAACGTGAACGAAAAGTAAATAGTTTTAGTGGTCTGAGTGGAAACATTAAATTATTATGTAGAAGATGCAATCTAATAAATCATACATCATTTTTGCAAATGCTTCCAAAGGATCCCAATAACTCTGCCACATATCAGTGTGTTTGTCTGTATCTGAACAGAAGGTTTGTATGTTAAACAAACTATGGGTTTCTGACAGTGTTAAGTGAGTTGCTTGCTAAAAAGCCTTTCTGTGGTTGGTGCCTTGCACCTCCAGGGTCGAGGGTTCGATTTTTGCTTTGGGTCTGTGTGTGGAGTTTGCAAGTTCTCTCCGGGGGATTCCTCTGGGTGCCCCGGGTTCTTCCCACAGTCCCAAACATGTAGATTGGGTTTACTGATGTTCCCAAACTGCGTGTGTGCCCTGCGACGGATTGCCACCTTGTCCAGAGTCTTCTCCGCCTTGTGCACAAAGTTTCCTGGGATGCACTCCAGGCCCACATGACCCTGTACAGTATAAACAGAATAGAAGATGAATGAATATCATATACAGATCTACAAGTTACATGAGGTGAAAAAGAAACTAAATTTCCTGTTCGAGTTTCTTCACGAGACACATTTTATATAACACAAGTATGAATAAAGTATGTATAATAAGGCTGGCCCTCTCAGTAGTCAGTGAACGCTGCCAGCAGCACAGCTGTGATGGGTGGGCGGGGTTACGTATTTAAATTGCTCACCTCTGATTGGCTGAATGAAATCCGTCAGCCGTCTGGCGACATTTTTCCTCCCAAAAAAAAAAAAAAACCAAGAGACCCGAGCTACCGGACCGAGAATTTTCCGAGTGAGCTCAGTAACACCGCTGTCGTCGCGAAAAGAGGCTGAACTCAGGCGGAGTTTCTGACTTTGGTCTTTGCGGCAGCGGATCTCTGCATTACACCTCGGCTTTGACCTGAAATCAAGTGAAACGCACGAGCTTGTACTTTTAGTTTTTATTTCTCCTCCAGATTTCTGTGACACAAAGACATTTTCCAGCAGGGAAACATGGCTCAGTTCAACAAGGGACCAGCCTACGGATTATCTGCAGAAGTGAAAAGCAAGGTAAAACCGACTTTCCTTCTCATAGAAAGAGAAACTCAAAGATGCTGAAAGATCAGAAGAAGCAGAAAGAACTGTAGTGTGATGAGTGTGCGGTGCAGTGGACCTGAAGCTGAGCATCAGTCTGTTAGTAGGAGAAGGTTAAAAACAATTTTTTTTAATACCATAGTGGATATAACTGAACTAATAATCATATTCTGTTTTTTTAAAGCATCAAAAAGTAACTTAATGATACATTGTCTATTTCAAACAGCCTTGATCCCTTTTATTTTACATCTCATTTGTCTATTATTCGCTTTACACAGCAGTCAAAGTTATTACAGGCTACTAAAGTTGAACTCGTTGATCATGGAGTTTTACAGAAACATCCAGCTGGTTATATAAACAGGTTTTTGCTGACTTTATAACGCTGCACGGAGCCGCTAGTTGATCTCTTCTCAGGACATGTGGGTTATTTAAAATGCACATATACCGGAGAATGCGCGTGCATATCTAAGCGCCTGTACGTTCAGGTTGATCCGTTAAAATGTGTGCGATTGTCCATGCGGATGAATGAAAGCAGACGTAAAGCCAAGTCCATTGTATGCTATTGTCCGCCTGAGTGGGCGGGGCCTGTCCCTCCTCCCCCTCCATAATCACTGGACGTGTTACAACTCCAGCTCCCATTCATTACTCACTCTTCACTTTCTTCATCGCCTAGGCTTCATCATGGGGCTAATTCTACGTCTTTTCACTTTTGTGACCAGGATGTGAATACTTTAAGAGTTTTAGACTTAAGAAGGTTTGCATAGGATCCGTGATTTCACACCAAGCAGGATGGGAAAATTGCCAAGTGTTTAAGCAGGCAGGATGTTGAATGAGACAGCGGAAATGCCTCGGAAATTCTTTCGTGGATGACGTCACAATTTACCAAAGGGCTTTGGGGAGCAAATGGGTTGCAGGTTATATATATATATACCACTCTATTCTATAGAGGTCTTTAAATACATTATTCTACTAGCTTTGTGAGACTTTCTAAAGAGTGTGAACATTTCCTAAGAAGTTACTGTTCTGGTTGATTAATGGAGGAAATGATAATGTTGAAGAACAGGTAATCTACACATTTCTGGAATGTATAATAGTATAATAGAATGCACTAGTATTACTCAGGTGTTGTTGAGTGTGTGTTGTTTTTTAACAACAAAACAAATATATAGTCACTTTTACACACCTTATAACGAACAGAAATGTATCGTCTTTCTTCAGTACATTTGGTTTTCAGCACCATTATATCAGTTATTCCACCAGTTGTTATTTCTTTCATGGCAAGGAAAAATTAAACAGAAAACCCAATAATTATGTATTTATTTGCGTAATATTTTCCAATCTGTACACTACAGTTTTACTATGATCAATTCTTTATTTAGTGCTTTAGAATAGATTTGTCATTTTTAACATGCATCAACTGCACAAATCAAGACGACATCGAGATAGTGTAGGATAAATTTTACACAGTGTTGTGGTTCACTTTAATAGATTGCATCTTCAACATTTAAGGAAAAGTCAAGGTTTCAGTAGCCAAAAGGGATAGTAGAATTTTGTTCCAGGCTGTTCGCTAGGGGTCAGATACTAGCTGGTCCTGTTTCCCCTGTTCAACAGCTTGTGTTCTTGAAAACCGAGTACGTTACTGTTTGTTGGCACTTTATGAATCAGTCAGACAGTCATTTAGTATCTGAGTCTTTATTTCTTTCTTCCTTTCATCTTTTCAATCTTTTATTTATTTAAGTCTAGTACAGTCATGTTTTGATAACTGTCACTTTAAATCCATAATTTCATAGATGAGCTGAGATAAATAAATGAAAAATTAAGTTTACAGTATACTCATCATTCATCCCTGGTTACACAATATTTACAGGATTTTTGCCTATACACCATGGGCTAGTCATCAGTTTACACAACCAGTATATAACCAACGTAACAGTTTAAGGATTGAAGATGTTAATACTTTGTTTAATCAGTCGCCATTTACCATAATAATTGGTTTAAGTCAACATTTCAATGGGATGCTATTTCGAACAATGCATTTCCATTGTCTAGGATGTTTTAGGAGTGGAATTTTAGTCCATCTGGCCATGAAATCAGTTCTACGAGATGTAATGTTGTTCCAATAATAAGTACTGAGTATCGGTATTTAGTTGATACTGGTGGCAAGTCTGATCAGATTTTACAGTCCAGTCATCGGTCATATTATTCTGCAAATATGAGTGGTATGTCCTGTGTGTAAACACAGGGCCTGAACACTAAGTATATCATCATTCTTCTAATGTTGCCCATAACTCATTAGATGAGGGTAGTTTCTGGTCAGTACTGGGTATCAGGTCTGAGCTTTGATAGTAGTGTCATGCTATAAATAAGTGGGGTTGTTTCATGCTTGTATAGTAAATTGAATAATACTTTTTTTCAGTGGCATAGTTTGTTTCTAAATTAGTGTGGAGGTGGTTTGAAGCACTCACTGTGTCTCACTGTGTGGAATATTCATATGGAATGCCAGACCTGGTCACTTTTTAGAGCTGAATATCGGTGTGTTCATCATTGTGTAAGGAATGAAGATCAAGATGGAATTGAGTGGGGTTGATTTGAGTTGAAGAAAAACCTGGGAGTGGTTTTTGGTGTAACCAAATCCAGGTTAAGTTTGTGTCTCTGGGGCCGTTTCCCCACAATGCTACATTCCAGAGAGAGGCTTAATGTAACCAATGACTGCTCATGTGGATAGAGAGACTGTGCGGTCTGACAACTTGCTGCATTCCTTGCAGTATGCTGACCAGGAAAAAATTTTCCTGGATTAGTTCAGGCTGTGTAAAAAGCTGCAGCTGTTAACCCTCTGTTGCCATTTTGGGTAAGACAGGAAAGTCCATTTCCTGAGGCCATTGTTGTCCTGTTTTTGTATTCCACATCCTTAGCAAAAGATTTTAAATGACGTTTTTTGGGGCCTTTGACAAAATTAACTAAATTGTTTTTTTATTGTGCTTTAATATTTTAATTTACTAAAGGCTTGATGGTTCAACCACTTTTACCTCCCAGCATTTGCCTTTACAGTATAAACCTTCTTATGAAGTGTACTTTACTGCTTGAATAATATTTAGGAAAATGTACTTAACTTGATGTGAAAAAGATCTGATAGCTGTAGCTTGTGAATTTTTGATTTTGCAGGACCGGTTTGAGGAATCCATAATACTGACTGAAGTGAATGGTGTTTCTGTTTGTTTGCTGTACATTTGGTCTGTTTTGTCTCATCATTCAGAAGTTCTTAGAAGTGTAAATAGAAAGGCTGGGCAGACATGTACGTCTAACAAGAGAAGCTAAAATGTTTCCTTATGTTGCCCGAGTTCCATATGGACGACTACTGAATGGGAAAGTGGAATCTCAGTATGTTAGTTTTACGTTTCCCCCCTGTACTTGTACCTGATTCAGTTGAAATTTTGTGAACTCTGCTAATGATACCATGATAGCTGTGAGACTTTATGAAGTTGGCCATTTAGTCATTACATGAGGAAGGCCCGTTGCCTGCTCTCAGGGAGTGACCATTGCCTATAGTGCATTCTTCCTAGTGGCTGCTCTCACATTCCAGCTGAGAGACTTTGAAAAGAGACCAGTAGTTCACCACACTACAGCCAAAACTGAACCTCATTCTGCTGAAGAGAGGAGAAATTACCATTGCAAAGTCCTGAGCATGGATACAGTTACCCACACAGTTTAGGCACATTCGAGCATGTTTCTTTTGGATACTTGTTTTGCCTTTGCTTGGTATTACTGTCTTAACCTCTGTGCCCCGGCACGATTTCAGCCAAGCATAAATAATAATGGCAATAAGCTAATACTGTATCTACACTGCCATGAATATGTTGCGGTTGAGGCCAGCAATGGAAACTAAACCAAGGCAAGTGAAAGCCAGGTGTTTCTCTCCTAGGGCTCTTTTTTGTCTTCTTAAGAGCTAAAAACTTTTGAGAATTCATTAATAGAAATATTGAATATATCCAAGTCCTTTCACAGTGAATCCATTTTAATTTTGCATTCCGTTGTAAATTCTGTTGTGCATATGATGTACTATGGTTGTTTTTATTAACACATGCCTAGGAATACATTCTTTCTTGTTCTGTCTGTGTGTGATGAAGTTTGAGACTGGTGACAGCAGAAGGTGCGCTGAATGCCATATGGATCGGAAATGAATTCTACTGTTTATCATGTTTTACCCGTAAGGAGGGATGTGGGCTGCTTTATGAAATCTGGCTCAGTCTGCAATGCCGCATCGTTTACCAGTGTATTACAGACCACCAGATAAAGATCATGTCATGGGGTTTGTCTTTGTGACAACTCTATAAAAACATTAAGTGAGATTTCAGTATGTATTAACAGTAATGTGGGTGATTTAATGATGCTAGAGCCTTCACATTTCATCATATGCTTGTGATGATCCGTTGGCTCGCATCTAGAATTGTCGACTTTACTGTTGGCATACCAGACCTTCTTATCATGCCATTTATTGAGTGTAAAAAAATAAAATAAAAAAAAAAGACCCAGTGAGCCAGAAGTATCCACGCTCTGATTCAATGATTACATGGCAAACTGGTTAACCATGTGCCTGTGATTAACCACATGACTGTAAGCTTACAGAGAAACAAAAACAAGCAATACAAGATTTCTTACGACAGGAATACAAAAAAATTATGAGACTAAAATAATTCATTTAGTATGACTTTAAAGCTGTTCCTTAAAGGCATCTGCAATCCTGAATAAGTGCTACACCTGGTCCTGATCGGTGGTTGCGATATGACAGGCTTACACACTCTTCCAGTGAGGCTGGAGCGTGAGCTTGATCACTCCCCTCTGGAGCTTCAAAATATATTGTGATTATAGAATACAGCACCACTCATACTTCGGAGCATGTGAGGTAGTCCGCTGAAAAGCCAGTTTCAATCTAACATGCATTTGCTTTTCCTCTGTTTTTTTTTTTTTTTTACGTTTAGATTGCACAGAAATATGACCTGCAGAAAGAAGAGGAGCTTCGTTTTTGGATTGAAGAGGTGACTGGCATGCCCATCGGAGACAACTTTCAGAAGGGCCTGAAAGATGGTGTCATTCTGTGCGAGTAAGTTTATATGCTTGAGGTGTCTGTCTGTGTGTGTCTGTCTGTGTAAGTTTATATACTTGAGGTCTGTGTGTGTGTGTGTCTTTGTGTGTGTGTGTGTCTTTGTGTGTGTGTGTGTCTGTGTAAGTTTATATACTTGAGGTGTGTGTCTGTGTCTGTCTCTGTGTGTCTGTGTGTCTGTCTCTGTGTGTCTGTCTCTGTGTGTCTGTGTGTCTGTCTCTGTGTGTCTGTGTGTGTGATCAGATCTCCCTGCATAATAAGTCATATCCTACAGGGAGTTGAGATGGTAACCTTTCTGTCAGCATGTGTGATCTGCCATTACTGTGTAACACTGGGAGCGCTGACTCACAACATCAAATCGACATCAAATAAACTGCCCTTCATCCTTGGAGTCAAATTATTTCTCTTTAGACCCCCCCCCCCCCTACTTTCTTCCTACCTTTTATTCATCTTTCTATTTTTATTTGAAGTATAATAAAATAATTTCACTAAGATCTTTGTCCTTGTTTGTTTTAGGTTAATAAACAAGCTACAGCCAGATTCCATAAAGAAAATCAACCACTCACAGCTGAACTGGCACAAGGTAGAGTTTCTGCTGCTGCTGGTCTCCATCCAAGTGAAATCCTTGTTGTTGAAAACCTTTTCTTTTAGTGTCCTGGATAGCAGAGATATTCTCCAAAGAAATAACCCTCTAGTGGTCTTGCGCAACACCTGTCTGCATAGTCACTGTGTGCAATATTGAAACCCATGGTTTTGATCTGTTATTGTGTCTTAATGGGATTAGTGTAAAACGCCTCTCTTTGTCACAATGTTTCCTGTAGCTGGAGAACCTTGGGAATTTCATCAAAGCCATTCTAAACTACGGCTTGAAGCCCAATGACATCTTCGAAGCCAATGACCTCTTTGAAAATGGGAACATGACTCAAGTCCAGACCACACTGCTTGCTCTTGCCAGCATGGTATGTTCTGCTCCTTCGTCATATCCTCGAACACAATGAATCAGGCTTATTTCTTATGAATCAGCTAACTTGTTTAACGTACAATCCTGTATGATTTATATTTTTGCAGGCAAAAACGAAAGGCCTTGATACAAAGGTTGACATTGGAGTGAAATATGCAGATAAGCAGGAAAGGCGTTTTGATGATGAGAAGATGAAGGCTGGCCAGTGTGTTATTGGGCTTCAGGTTAGACATGCATCTTCAGCTGCTTTTAACATCCGATCGATCACGACTTGCTACGATATTTTGCTACATGTAATAGGAGTGGGCACAATAATTCAAAGTTGATGTTTTTTAGATGGGGACTAACAAATGTGCAAGCCAGGCTGGCATGACTGCTTATGGCACACGGAGACATCTTTATGACCCAAAGACCCAAACAGACAAGCCTTATGATCAGACTACAATCAGCCTGCAGATGGGAACTAACAAAGGAGCTAGCCAGGTACATGCACCGAACAAGTGACACAGTTGCATTAAAAGTGTGTAAGGAGTAAAACACAGTTGCTGTTGTTGTTTTCATTATAATACTGTGCATGAATGAAGTAAAAAATCATTATAAAGTATGGATGGATGGAAGGAAGGAAGCCAGCTAGCTAAATAAAACAAGTTAATTATTGAATTTGATATAGCACCTAAAGATCTAAAGTAGGGCTGCATGATTTGATAAACACATTGCATTGCATTTATTTTGGCGCATGGGATTTAAAATTTTAATTGTGATTTAAACATTAATTCTGTATTTAAGCATTATTTATTTAGGCTAGCACCAAATAATGGCACGAATTATCTCATTAAGGAGATTCATCACTGAAAAATTATTTTAAAGCTTAAATAATTCCACAGATCAATACTGTGATTTAAATTTTGTGTAATTAATTGTGCAGCCTTAGCCCTTAAGTATACTGTAATATGATCATGAATGGGAAACTTGAATTGAAATTTCCTCATGTCATATCTTCTCTCTAGGCTGGCATGTCTGCCCCAGGTACCAGAAGAGACATTTTCGATCAGAAGACCGCTGTGCAACCTCTGGACAACTCTACTATCTCCCTGCAGATGGGCACCAACAAGGTGGCATCTCAGAAGGGCATGAGCGTGTACGGGCTGGGCAGGCAGGTCTACGACCCCAAATACTGTGCTGCGGCAACAGAACCCATCATCCATGCCAACGGCAGCCAAGGCACAGGCACGAATGGCTCAGAGATCAGTGACAGTGACTATCAGGCAGAATATCAAGAGGAGGAATACCAGGGCAATTACCATGATGAATACAGTGGCCACTACAATGACCAGGGTATCGACTACTAGGTAGAGGTGCATAATTAATCAAAACAGTATTAATGCAATATATTCTCAACAGAGCAAGTCTTTTGCTATCATCATTAGTCTTTGTTTTGTATTAAGGGATGAGAGAAAGTTTGTGAAAGGAAAAGAGTGTTATTGCCTTGGGATCCCTGCCCCTACTCTAGGTGACCTGTTTTTAAGCTGGCCATGTTTTACTATGGTCATATTTAAATATAAACCATAAAATACATAACACCTGCTATGTTAAGGTTCAGAACATTACTTTAAAAAATATATATTTTATGAAGAATGGAGAACTGTGAAGAAAATATTCCACATTTTCACTATGCAGAATTTGCTAAATGGAAATCCACTTTTTATACCCTGTGATTTCTCTGTTCATCAATTTGTCTTTTCATGCATCTCAGAGTCATTCTGAATTAGCAAGTAAGTAAGTTTCACCAATCAGGCTCTGCATTATTGCAACATATAAGGACTGAGGATGAACTAAAGTTGTGTCAAATAATAAGCAAAGAAAAATAGAGAGAGAGCAAATGCCTTTAAACCATTCCATTTGTCTTTTCATGTCACTGGAAGTTGTAGTTTTTTCACATCTCTAAAATGATAAGGCTTTAGTGTTTTTAAGATAATCGCTTCATTAAGACTGGATGACCAAGAGTTCTTTTTAGTTTCCTGATTTTACCAAATAGTTTTATTTGTGCCATAATCTTTGAAAAAAATCGTCTTCTACATTCCACTCCCACTGTATTTATTGTCATTTTTCTCATTTAAACTGTTCTTCTGTCATACGGTTCTTTTTATGAATAAATTGTATGTTATAAACAAACTCTTTAATGTATTGGTTCTTTGATAGAATCATAAATCTTCAGTCTTGAGGCTACCCTCAAAGAACTTCCAGAAGACTTTTGGACGCGACTCCATGAGCCAGTGGCCTGAGATTTCTGGAAATAGTTATATAACAACTTTGAGTAGAAAAGCAGACTCCAAAGTAGAGAAACTCTGCATGAAAGTCATTGGAGAGAAAATTGCATCTTGTGCTATACGTGTGCCACAGCCCGATAGATCGGGGTTTAAAGTAAATTACATTTTCTGTATGTACATTTTAAATTTTTTTGGCTTGCATGTTTTAACCCAGAATAACTACAGAATAGTTCCTGTGCTGTGGTTCTTCAACATCATCCTTCAATCAAGTATAATGTGCTCAAACTAAAGCACTGCCTGCTCAACATTTCCAAGTTGGTAAAGAGATACAGGGGACACGGGTTCAGCCAAAATCTTATCTTATCCTATTATCTTATCTTGATCTGGATAACGTGTTATTTTAGAAAACCCAGTTTACTCAGTTTTTATTTTATTTTATTTTTTACAGGTATTATATATGAAAAAAATTGTATTGTGACAAAAGCAGAAGAAATCCAGTGATTAAATGGACAAAAAGAGAACAATTTCTGATTTGGTATATAAATGACTGAAAAATCTTAAAAGCCATCTTCCAGAGGCAGAGAACTACTGTACTAAGAAACACTTGAATGTGAAATTAAACAGAAAAAATAAATCCGATGTTTGAAATATTCTTATCTTTTTTTTTAATTTCCACTGCAATGTAAAAGCGTTTATTATTGCAGAACCTGAGTGGCAGATATTTTGTCTGATGTGTCATTGTGAAAGTTCCCAAAAATAAAGCTACATGAGGTAAGCATCTGAATGACGGTATGTTGACCAAAACCAAAACTGGCTTTTATAGGAAAGCTCTGGCATTCGTTGTAACACCGCCTCCCTCTCCTTTGCCCATGTTCACTCCACTGCAGAGAAATAATCAATGCTTTGTGCTAGCTGTGGCATCCAGGACCAAAACTCAAGGCGCAATTATAGGGAAGGCCCCCCCAAAAAAGCCTGTTACCGCAGCAACCACCAGGACAGAAACCTAACCAGTCCTGTAGTATAGCACACGACTGAAAGCATTCAATTTCAGTTTTCCTGTACTGCCTCAAGTGTGGAGAGCCAAAACCATGTTTAAACCTCAGCAATACTGAAGCCTGATGATTGATAGTTTGTTTATTGTCACATTCCAAAAGCATCTGAGCCATGGTGGGACTTTATCCTCATGCCTCTGGCATTTCCAATGTACTCGTGATTAATAAAATAATGTATCTTTCCAGTAACAGTAATTTATTACAAGTTGTAATAAAAGTGTAGCTATTAAATTCTATCGAACCTTGAGAGGGACTGTTTTAAAGTTATATATTTCAGAAAAGACTAACTATTCTCTATCCACATTTTACACTTCTCGAATCAATCACTTCTCACTGAAACATGATCGAGGCCTTCAGCAGCCTAGCAGCATGTCATGAATCCAAAGACAATAGTGAGTGGGAGTGAACTGTGTCTGTGAAAACAGTTTCAGGACTGCAGTCTGGACTTTATTAGCAGACTGCTTCTGCTCACTTTACCTTTAGAATTTAACTCACCTCGTCTTAACCCAGACTGAAAAGGAGGATATGGAAGCTGAAAGAAGAAAAGAAAGTACAATACCAGGAATGAGGATACATTCAGCTTTAGTCAGACATGCACACAGAGTGAAGAGGGTGTGAAGAAGGGAAGCGACAGGGGGCTGAGAGGGGGGATTTCCCGGAGCTGAAAGGTTGCTGATCACAGTGAGATATAAGCCCCCTTGCGGACCAAATCTGGGTGTGATCCAAGACCGGTTAAAATGCCTGGAGGGGGTCCCTGTGTGTATCTGAGTCTGCCTCTATAGGTCCGGACACAAAACGGATCTGACTCCTGCTCTAATATTGTTATGGTCTTAGCGTTCTTTTGTTCCCCCCTTCCACAATCAGAAATAAAATTCCTTTCATGCCTTTGTAAGTGAAACCACTTGCAGCGCGTCTATTATTAATCTTGGGAAGTGCAGCCTTAAGTGCACCATCCTGTTCAAGATTCTTTAAATAGTTCTAAAAAATCCCGTTAGCTCTTACAGTTCAAATTCCTGTCACAGATTTGTCACTTTATTGATGCCATTTTGAATGTCCTTGTAGTTGTAGGACTAGTTTTTACAGTTTATGAATATACTTGACATCTGGGACCTTGTTGGATTTGATGCAGATTTTGCAGCAAAACACAATCGCAAAAAGTCTGAGACTGAACTTGATATTAAGCAAAAAATACTACTTTTTTTCTGGTAAAAGAACAGCTATTGGATGCCTTTACACATGGATGCCAGATTGCCTATGCTGCAACCAGGCCAGATTCCTGTTATGTTTCACTCTAGGTGGTTAAATATAGCTCAATTGCAAGGCAGCCCAAATAATTTGACTGTAGACTGTACAGGAGTACTGTTGTATTTTCTTTTATTGTTAGTCAAGAGGAATGCCTGTGTTCATTTAATTTATCATACTTAGCCGAATGGTGAAAGGAGGTCATTATTGAAGCTGTCTTTTTACAAGACAGATTAAATATAATAAAAAAATGAAGAATAAATAAATACATAAATACATACATACATGCATTCAGTAAAATGCCATCAAATATTTGAATGTGCAAACATTTTTAAAAAGGCTGTATGATGATGCTGACTGAGGTGGCTCAGAATCCCCTGTTCTCATGAATATTTAGTGAGTTGACTGAAAATTGAAGCATATCTGGTCATCAACTTTCAGAAAAGAAAAATCTGACTGTACACATTATGGTTATAATAAAATACTTAATCAGATAAAAATGTAATGCTATTGTTTCACTCATCACTTGTTATAAGGTTTTGGGCTGTTCTATTTTTTTCCTTGGTGTCTTCCTACTATTTCCTGAAGGAATGTCAAAAATTCCATAGCCTGCTGTTAATCGGTCTTTGGCTGAGAGCAGATGTGTGAACCATGCCTCACCCACCTCTGCTAAATATTTTGTCTATTTTAGGTACCATCATGCCATTTGAAACTGTGTTCACCCAATTCATCCATCAACATGTACACCGAACAATACTTTATCTAATAATGTTAAAAGGCTCCTTCCTTTAGGGTTTCGAAAAAGCCAAATACCCATATTAAAAAAAATAAAAAAATTTGGCATCTGAAGAATCCATGTTTACAATTCACAGTTTGTGATTAAGCACCATGGATAATTATCAGAATTTGAATCCAGCCAAGAAACGGTGTCCTAAGAAATCCTAACTGTGTCCTAAAAATCATAAGATTTTTTAAATAATATAAAAACTTTGGTAGACTTTACTAAAAATGTGTTAATAATATAACCTGCGTATATGAATAGAGATGTTTACATGCTGTTGTTCTTTTTGACCATCCAATCCACATAAAACTTTTTCACGGATAGGTTTTACGGACGCCCTTCCTGCACATTTCTCCTTTTTAAACCGGGCTTAGGACTGACACTAAGGATACCCTGCATCTAGTGGCTGGGCTCGTGCATTGGCTGGGAATCAAATCTGGCGCTTCCACATCTTGCCAACCTGGTCTCATGGCAGAGGAGTGACGTGGAATGTACAAAATGCTCTGCACACCACACCATAAATTAGTGTTAGTAACCTGTGAATAACGAGGCAGCAGATGTTACATTTGTCATTCTATAAAGGAGAGGTAGGTCCTACTCTTTTTATATTCCTTAAGTTAACAGTTACGTTATTTTTTAAGATATGCTATGTACATAATTACATATTACATATTTCTCCAGTCAGGGGTCAGTCGTTATATATTAGTCATGAAACACATAGAGGAACCAATTAAACTGGAAACTAATAATGATTTCATAATAGTTCATCAAACTGTGTTTGCAGTGTCACACTACTACCCAGTGGCTATCTATTGATAAATCTAATCCGGTGGTGGTTCTGGTACATTTGCTGACCTACCTATAATTTCATGCACTCAATTCCTGTAAATGGAGTTAGCAGCAGCCAATAAATAGTGAGGAATGTTCAGAAGTGTGTGCACAGGAAAATTAAGGTGGTTGCCCAGAAGCACAGCCATACATATGTATATGCAAGCAGATCCATTGCTGTTTTTACATCTTACCACAGATACTGCTTCTTTAAACAACTTTAAAAAAACAGAATGTTCTGAACATTATGTAACTCTTCGCTCGCGCGCACACACACACACACACACACACACACACACAAATATTCTTTGAAGTCTCTTGAGCTTTGAACAAAGGTGCACCAATCATCTTAGACTAAACAGTAGGATTTAAGTAATTCTAAACATGTTTCCATTTTATAGTGGAGCATTCCTCTGACAGGGGAATTGTTATTCATTTACCAGACTTTTCTTTTAGGTCAACTGCATGCGCCAAAAGTTCAATCCAACACAGTGACTCACTCCAGCACTACGATATATTTTAAAACTTAGTTCTCATTTTCATGATTTTTTTTTTATATACTACTTTTTGCATGCGACTCAGTCTTGCATCTGTGAAATTCATTGTCATTAAGGCTATGAGGCTACTTATAATGTTATAATGAAATAATGTATATTTTAAAGTTCAAAATTATAAATGTACTTACAGGTATCCACACAATTTCTGCAGTGTGTAGCAGGATATTCTTTTAAACCAAAAATATTAATAAAAAGAAATTACGAGGGGTGTTTGTGCAAAACCAGGACAAACTTCGCTTCAAGTCATTGCCACATTAAAAGAGTTCCTGGGAGGCCAATGTTGCAGACGTGATGAGGCAAGATGCTGCCGTACTGAGAAAAACTTCTACATTGATGATATCCAAGCAGCAGTGAAACTGTGAGATAAGTGCATTAGTATAGAAGGGGGTCATCTAAAGGAATAATCTAAAGTTTTTTTTAAACTTTCATAACTGTGTTCTGTTATTCTACACAATCAAAAGTTCCAGTTTCACTTGAATATCTCTTGTAAATTCACAAAATCCAAACAACATGCCTGCTCTCCTCAGAACACTGCCATATACCTTAGGTGTCTCTTAAAGTCTTCATCGGTTTGCATCTACTATGTGTCGTGCTTTTGGATTTGGGTGTGATGGGAACAGAGGGATGGGACATAACTAAAGTCATGAGTATGGAAAGATAATGATGATACAATACCCATGTGACTCAAGTGAAGTTAGAACTGTTTTACTGACATCTGTGTTTCCCACAGTATCTCACTTTCCGAGAGAGTGGCTGAAGCTAATCAGATCCAATTTAGTTCAGATTGGAACGATTGTTTGGTTGAGTTGGAAAGATCATTATCATACTAACTGCTAACAGAGAATTATGTTTGTATCTTTTTTAGACTACAAGTCATTTTTTTAGTATGGTCCTTTGCTGGATTTAAATTATTATAACTGGTCTGCTAAATATAAGCATGAACAAGAATTCACTTTGTTTACATAATGTGATAGTAATTATGAGGGGATATTCAGAAGGGCTCTTTCTTAGAGGTATTACGCAGGCTTGTAGGCGTCTAGACATCTTATGTACAGACTGAAAGTCAGCTAAGAAAGTCAGCATGGACTACTTAGTAAAACTTCTGTCCTAATTTCACAGATACTGCCATAACACCATTTATGAAAAAAAAAAGTAATTTAATAGATGACATCTTTTGCAAGAGAAATATTATTATTATTATTATTATTATGTTGCCAGAAGTTTCTGGCTATTTCTTGTGATTTGTGGAACACTGTTTGTGCTCTGACTGCTCCCACCAGTTTTAATAGCATTTAAATGTAAACTGTCTGCCCCCTGGTGGACTAAAAAAAACCCACAAAAATAGAGTCCTGCTCTGGAATGGCACTGATGAGAAATTATTTTATACAATTAATAACAAAACCAGTTAAAAGAAATCCTTGAATAGAAAAAGTATTTGCTGGATACCACACACCAGACGACCACAATTTAAACAAAACAAAACTGGTAATGAACAACTCTTCCATCCTATTTCATTTGATACTGCCTATTCAGTTCATAAAGGTTTAGGGTATACTCACTATAGGAGGTGGAAAGTAACGAATTACACTGACTCGCGTTACTGTAATTGCGTAGTTTTTTGTGTACTTCTACTTTTTAAAGTAGCTTTTAAAATCTGTAATTTTACTTTTACTTAAGTGGGTTTTGTTTTGAAGTATTGTAATTCGCTACATTTTAAATCATATTCGCTACTGATTTTTTAAAAAATGAATGAAAATGTAAAATAATAAAAATATTATGCTTTGTATAAATCAGGGGTGTCCAAATCCAGTCCTGGAGTCACCAACACCTAAACACACCCACTGAACCTAGTAATTAACAGATTAGTTAGATCAGCTGTGTTTGAGAACAAGAAGCACCAAACTGTGTTGGACACTGGCCCTCCAGGACTGGATTTGGACACCCCTGGTATAAATGCTTTGTTGCGCGTGTGTGTATTGTGTCATGGTCGCGCGCTGCTCCAAACTCCACTTCAGGTTTTAAGACTGTTCCTACATCGGCATCTACCTGACTTTCCACACGGTCGCTTCCGCCCTGAGACTGACGTCATCAACCAGCGCGACCAAATATAAACCAGAGAGAGACGCGGGAAGGTGGAGGCGTGTAGGCGAGGTGTTGGATGTGTTGGAGAGAGAATATTTTTGACGTTTGACTTTTTGCTTCCCATTCCCTTTGCTTATTGCTTTGCCCCTTTGGTTTGTTTGCTTGGCTATTTGTAGATAATTTTACTATGTTTGTGCACTCTTGGGAAGAGGGAATTTATTCACTGTTTTTGATTTAGGGAGTCAGGGAAGATACCTGTATTTTTGTTTGTGTGTGTTTTTTTGCAGGTAATCTAGCTACTTGAATAGATACCCTTTTGTTTTGTCATTTTGGCTTGGATCCACTCTGAAGCTGATCCCGGTGTTTGGGTGTGGGTGTGTGTATATTTTTGTAAAGCAATACACTCACTCACTATTTCATGACTGGGCCTAGTTCTTTCTGCCATATACCACCATTTCCATACAGTTTAAAATACAACCCCGTCAATCTTTTTCTGTACGACCCAACCCTAGACTGGGACGCAACACCATATTTAAGCAACCACTTTGATTTCAAGCACAAGAAAGACAACAGCTTTATTATGCAAAGGTGTTCCTTCCATTAAAAGCAACTAGTTTGAGATTTATCTGCTTGTCTTTTTTTTTTTTTTAACTACACTAGAATCCCCCACCCCACCCCTGCTGTTAACAAAAGCAACTTGGTAACTTTTAGTCTGAGTAATTTTTTTTAGTTACTTTTACTTGAGTAAGTTTTTATAATGGTAACTTTCACTGAAGTAACAGTACTTTTTACTTGAGTACAAAATCACTCTTGCCACTTCTGCTCACTATACAGGGTCACAGTACCGCACTGTGCTGCAAGGTTTCAAGTATTGATAATGTTATGAACTGTATAAGGTTTACATAGTTATTAGTTTATACACACACATACACACACACACACACACACGTGTGTGTAGAGAGAAGTCACAGATCTTTTTATGTGATAGCCATTAAATCAGTGGTGTCCATGTTTGCCTAGTGAGTTTGATAAATAGTAAATACCACGTAGAGATACAGCTAAATAGACTACAGCATTAAACAGTTTGATCTTACTGTTGTATATATTTATTTTATTGTTATTATTATTATTATTATTACAAGAATAATCTCTTCTGCCATCCCTTCTCATCTGAAGAAATCCATCTATTTAATAAATGTTAAAACTGAGTTCCTTGCCATCTTATATCCATTAGGAATGAGGGCAGTCATACACTGGCTGTATGGATTTACATAAGCAAACACTTACCATTGTTAGTGGGATTAATCAGAAAACTGGCATCAGTTTACTAACAAGCCTAAAGATTTAACTTTTATTGGAGTGGAGCCAGTGTTACGATCTGGGTGTGGTTGCTTCAGATTGTCAGGTTTAGGCTCAGTAATATTATGTGGCAATAAAATTAAGTCAGCCGACAACCTGTATGTACTGAACGACCAGGTTGAAACACGGGTATATTCCATGACAACAATGCCAAGATTAATCAGATTCAAATTGTTAAAAAGTGGTTCTGAGACCATGGAGGGATCATTTTCACAAATACAGTCTTAACGTTAAACTTATTGAAAGTCTTTGAGACGTGCTGAAGAAACTTTTTCAGACGGGATCCAATCTTCGTCATCAATGTAAGATCTTGGCTGAAAAATTATTGCAACTCTGGATAGAAATTAAAGAAGGCGCTGCAACAAGATATCATGCACGCTCTAATATTTTGTTGGACCGCCTTTTGCTTTGATTACAGTATGCATTTGCTGTGGTATTGTTTTCGACAACCTCAACTTTTCTTTTGTTGTGGTGTATTTAATTGTGCAATCAAATAGAAAACTGAATCTCTGCTTGGAGTTCAGCCCAAAACTACTTCTATCCCCTGGGGAAAGGCTGAAATTGATATTTTAATTTAGTTCCTAATTTCACTGGTGAAGACCGAAAATCCAAATTGGTGCTGTGATTTAATATTCATAAAATTATTAACTGGATCCAGGCTGTTAGAACAAAAACAGGAGCTCAGTGGTTAGATCTGGTCTATATGTGGGGTTGTTAGTTTGAAGCCAAGTTCCACCATGCTGTTAATCTTAGCCCTTGAGAAACCCTGTAGAAAACTCCAGCTTCGTCTGACCAGTTGGTAAATGCTAACTTTAAAGACTGTGGAAGGAAACTGGAATACCCAGAGGAAACCCACCAAGCAGGGGGATAACATGCAAACTCCATGCACACTGACCCGAGGCAGGAATCTAACCTAGACCCTGGACATGCCGCAAGGTTTGAAGTATTCAGATATTATACTACAAACTGTATAAGGGTTACATAGTTATTAGTTCATCTTTTTATATATATATATATATACACTACTCACAATAAGTTGGGGATATTGTGAGAGACTCAGTGGATGTCATACATACTTGGTAAATATGGGGTGCCACAAGGGTCAGTTTTAGGACCTCTGCTGTTCTCAATATACATGCTTCCATTGGGTAACATCATTAGAAGACATGGGATTTGTTTCCATTGTTAAGCTGATGATACTCAGTTATACATCTCCACAAAACCAGACGAAATACCCAAATTGTCTAGACTAACTGAGTGTATTCAAGATATAAAAGATTGGATGACCGATAATTTTCTTTTACTAAATTCAGATAAGACAAAGATATTACTTATTGGCCCAAAAACCAGTACACACCAGCTCTCACAATTCAGCCTGCGTTTAAAAGGATGTACTGTTACCACCAGCTCGACAGTGAAAGACCTGGGTGTAATATTAGACAGTAACTTATTCTTTGAAATCCTTTGAATCATATCTCCAACATCACAAAAACAGCCTTTTTCCACCTTAGAAATATTGCCAAGCTTAGGAACATTTTATCTGTATCTGATGCAGGAAAGCTGGTTCATGAATTCATGACCTCCAGACTGGACTACTGTAATGCATTAATGAGTGGCTGTCCTGCATCCTCAATTAACAAGCTACAGTTAGTCCAAAATGCAGCCACCAGGGTTCTCACTAGATCCAGAAAATATGATCATATAACCCCAATATTATCACCCCTACACTGGCTACCTGTTCAGCTTAGAATTAATTACAAAATAGCATTACTTACGTACAAGGCTCTAAACGGTCTAGCTCCCACATACCTAACAGCTTCTGTAACGTATCTTCTGATACGTTACAATCCACCACGCTCCTTAAGATCAGAAAACTCCGGACTACTGGTAGTTCCCAGAATATCAAATCTACAAAAGGAGGTAGGGCATTTTCATATTTAGCTCCAAAACTTTGAAACAGCTTTCCTGACAGTGTTCGGGGCTCAGACACAGTTTCCCAATTTAAAAGTAGACTCAAGACGCATCTCTTTAATCTGGCATACACATAATTAATTTCTTTACCTCATACTCCAGTACATCTATCCTGAATGGCAACCACACTAATTCTTTTCGCCTGCTCTTTATTTTTCCACCCATCCCGAGGCATCTGGAGATTGTGCCAGCTTCAGTAGACCGAGGCCAACCCTGCGAGGTTCCTGAGGCATCCAGAGAAGGACCTGCTCCAGCTGGATTCTTCTTCATGTTGGTTTGGAACTACACATGCTGCTCCTGAGCTCCCAGTGATCCAGACCCCCATCTGCCCTCTGCACCTGCTGACTCATCCCTGTGCTGAAATGGACTTTGTGTTAATTTAAATAGCTTCTGTTATATCGAACTTTCATCTGCATAACACACATGATGTTATACAATTTCTGTTATTTGTTATCACCCAGATGAGGATGGGTTCCCTGTTGAGTCTGGTTCCTCTCAAGGTTTCTTCCTATTGCCATCTCAGGGAGTTTTTCGTTGCCACTGTCGCCGTCACCCTTGGCATGCTCATTAGGGACAATCTCATTTTCTAGACACATTTTTCTTACACATATATACATTTCCATAAGTCTTCTTTTCATTTTCTTTTCATTTCTGTGAAGCTGCTTTGAGACAATGACCATTGTTAAAAGCGCTATAGAAATACAATTGAATTGAATTGAATTTAATTGAATTGGTGTATCTCAAAGTGTCATCAGCAGACTTGCATCAAGACACAGAACTACTAGCAGAGTTCATGACAGACACAGGAGTGGAGCCCCACGAGTGACAGTACCTATGCACTCAGGCATCGTTATGCAACTGCCACACAGCTGCAGGCCCGTTTTACGAGATGTGAAGGGTACTAGGGTTTCCAGACAAACCATTCGCAACTGACTCCACCCCTTTGGCTTGAATGCCAGACGACCGTTGCAGGTGATTCCACTGACACCAAGATACTGCTGTGAACGTTTGCAGTAAGCACAAGACCATGTGACCTGGACAATGCAGCAGTGGTCGGGTCACTTTGCACAGAAATGATGGTCGTCACCTTTGCTGGAGAAGACGCGGTGAGTGATACACTGAGGTCAACGTGGTCCCCATGGTGAAGGAGGTGCAACAGTCTGGGCAGGCATCACCAGTCAGTGCAAAACAGATTTGGTTATTGTAGATGGCTCAGTCACTGCACGTTCTTACCTCAGAGATGTCATAGAACCCATCATCATCATCCCCCTATTCCGCCCGCACACCCCAACTTCCTGTTCATGGATGATAATGCTCCACCACATCGTGGCAGAATCACAGCTCAACTTCAAGAAGTTGGAATGCCTCATATGGTATGGCCATCAATGTCTCCTGACCTGAACCCCATAGAGCACATCTGGGACCAGTTGAAGCAGAGACTGGATGATTGTACCCCACCCCACGTGACCTGGAAGAACTGCGTGTAGCACTTGTGGAAGAGTGGAACGAATTGTCTCAGAACAACATCATGAGGCTAGTGAGGAGCATGAGACATCGCTGTCAAGCTGTCATTGCGGCAAATGGTAGAAACACCTGCTACTGTCAATTTTTGTTATTTGGGACTATCCTTGTTATTGTCGAAATTTTTGGGGTAATAAATATTAAACTAATGAAAATAGTGTTTCTTCTCATACGTTATTAGTAATGTCAAAGGGAACTTTTACTTATTTCATTAAAATTCAGAGCAAATAGGAAAAGCACTCATGTAAACAACAATATCCCTAACTGAGAGAAGTCACAGATAGATCTTTTTATGTGATAGGGCCATTGAATCAGTGGTGTCCATGTTTGCGTAGCGATTTTGTATGGTATCAATACAGCTAAATAGATAACAGCACAAAAGAGATTGATCTTACTATTTAGCTACACAAATATAGTAGTAACAGTAATAATACATAATTATTAGCTGGCAACCACTAACTTTAAAGAAGTTTAAAATAAATTTTAAAGATATTTCAAGGAAAATAACACAAGAAATGTTGCTTAACAAATCTCAAGCATTTATTCAAACAATAAAAGAAGATGGAAAATAGCATATCCTTTGGAAAAGGTGGATCAGCTCAGTCCAACTCTGGACAAGCTGCACCTTAATACACCTCATCTGATCAGCTCATTTATAAGCGGCTTTGGATAAAAGAATGTGATGAAAGAAAACATGGAAAAAACAAATCATATCGTATTACTCTCTAAATTTGCATGAATAATGAAACCTACTGACATTACTATTATTAGTTGTAGTAGTAGTATTAATTAAACGAATCAATATTATGCCGCAAATCCAGTACATTTAACCCCAATAGCAAGCAAAATCAAACCTTTTGCATTTTTCAGTTTATAAAATAAATTTGCTTTATTATTATTATTTTTTTTTTACAACTCTCATACATATATATGATGAGACATGAACAAGGGAGCAGTATGAATGTGCTGTATGTCTTTAAGAATGGAAATGAGAGTGAAACCTGATGCCCACGACGGCGCACAGCGCTTTGCCCTGCAGTAACCCTCTCCTGTTCTGCGCATCAGGTTTGCAGCATCCTGCTTTAGCAATGCTTCATCTTTGCTATGCTCAGTCAAACAAGTTTTACCGCGCATGCCATTAAACCGCGGATAACCGACCTCAGATCATCGGCTGCGCTGAGAGGAAGACTCGGCGATGCTGGAGGACGTACAGTGTTGCTGCTGAGAGAGCAGACTGGACGGAATTTCTCAGCCCATGATGCGTTCAAGCGCCGAGCTCAAGTAGCTGACCATTAAAACAGCGACGGAACTGAGTGCAGTGTCTGAGCTAACATGGTCGATGTTTGACAAGAGGTAAGTATGACCACTAACCTGAACAGCATGTGGTTAAAATGACGCTTCTATTTTCTTTGTTTGTTTGCTTGTTTTCTGGGCATTGCAAGGATACCTGGCCTAGGGGTTCAAAACATGTTAGTACTGTACAACAAACAACCATGTTTTCCTCCGAGTGCTTTTCATTCAAACGTAGACTACAGTCAAATCACAGCCGGCACTGTATACATTAATGGAAAACAAAGATGACGCTGTTATAGATGTAGAGCTGTGTTAGTGTATTGTTATTACACACTGTAGCATGTTTTAGTAATCATCATCATTAATATGTGCACATTAGTCTAAATACATACAGTAGCGGTATAGCTTATAGCGGTAGCGCTGCTATGTGTGAAACGGTAACTTCCTCACTCAAACACACCTAACAAAACAACAAGTTGGGGTTTATTGAAGCTGTTTGGAGCTTAGTGCTTCCCACTTTGCTTGTCAGGGTTAGCAATTCCTTGAATACTAGCTCTATAGGCAGGAAATAAGGTCAAATATATAGCTTTATGTGATATATATCTTTTTTTTCCTGGAAATGTCTTTAGTGGGAAATATGCAGCGTTCAACAGCGACCGCAGCTACAGCTGTTATTGAGTGTTTTCAAGTCTCTGCAGTAATGTTCTGGTTAATTTTTGAGCACGTTCCTGGTATTTCATACTTCTTTTCAGTTAATTGCACTAATTGACTTAATAATCTGTTTAAGATATTTTTCTTCCAACAGACATCTAAACATGGTGGAGCTCCTGTTGGTCTTAATTCTTCCCGTCCACATATACCTTTCATTATAACAACAGGATTCACACTTTTTTAACCATGTTGATATTGGTCCTTTAGACATTTAACAAGTTCATGTTTAGCTTTCTGTGAGCTGACTCTGAGAATAGTAAACATTTAACTGAATCCAGTTTTTGAAGAATTGCCAGCGTAGCAGCAGTGTTATCTAAAACAAACAGTGGAATCTGGCTTTGCTTGCAGCCTAAATAAGGAAATAAAGTGCTTTGGAATTCAATCTACACACATTATTTAAAATGAGCAAGATCAAATTGCCTGAACGAGTTAAAGCGACTTTTACTCTCCAAACAGGGTTGCTGCTTTACATACGTTGACACACACAGACGTCTGCCCTTGACAGCTGGCACTTTGGCAGTATACGAGGAAGAACTTTAAATACATTCCCCTGACACTAAAGTGTCAGTGTTAGACAGCTAGCTATGCTTATTTTTATTAGAGGTTTGCAGCATGGATTTAATGTAAATGGTGAACACGTGTGCATTTTAAATAAATAGGACTTAAGCTTCATAATTAAGTTGCATATCTAGTCTGTATGGTTTAGGAGTAGTTTGATTGAGGAGCATCTGGATTCCTGTATAAGTTCCTGTATAACAAACAGTTTGTAGGCATATACTGTAGATAAGACTCTGACTTCAAATCAGAAGTAATGTAATATTTCAGAAACCATTGCTCTGCTGGGAAAGATCAATGTCGCAAAAGAAAATAAAAATCCAGTGTATGGAAAGTCTGAAGCATGAAATACTTTCTTCATGAGAGAGATGAGAGGGGAAAAAAATCTAATAATCAGTGTTCACAACCATATTGAAATGAAAAAGAAACTTTATTAAACATTGATGTGGTTGGGGTGCAAAAGTCTAGAACAAGGATGGTTTGGATCTCATGTGAGATGCTTTTCTGCTCAACACATTTGTAAAGAGTCCTTTTGTGCTATATCCTCTGTGGCAGCTTGTAACATACTGGATATTTCTTTTGCCTGTTCTTATTAAGGCCTTTTTTTTTTTTTTACTTTTTTATCACTGTGTGTAATCTCTTGAGACCAGCAGTTTATGCAACGCTCAAACCAGACCTTCTGGTTCCAAAAATCCATGGCATGTGTAAAGAGACAGAGATCACACATTTTGTTCATACTGATGTTTGATGCAAAAAAAATTGCATTATTAAGTATTGCATCTGTAACACACATAGTACAAAGTATAACTGAGTATGTTTTAAGGTTCTTGTAAATAAAACCAAATGCCTTTAAACAACTATTTTGTAACCAACTTGTCAAAAGGTGCAGTGCAGGCTTGTGTACCTCATATAGTTTTAAGCAGTTATAGCCACAGGGAAAAGTATTTGGGATGATTTCCATAAAAAAAAAAAAAAAAAAAAATATATATATATATATATATATATATATATATATATATATTCAGAAGTGCTTTTAAGTCCGGAAGATGACTGTTTAATGGAGAACATGCCCCCTTCATACTTGGAGTTGGATTAATTATGTATAAGGCATAATCCAGTGTTGATGGGGCTAAAGAACCACAGAAATGTAAAATGTAGAGTGATGTTCAATGATGTGCATTGTTGATGAGAGTGCAGGAGAGAATGGGCGAACTAGTTTGAGATGGCAGAATGGCTCCAGTAACTCATCTCTACTGTGACCAATTGTGGCGAGTAGATAAGAATTTCAGAATGCCCAACATGTCAAAACCTGAGGCAGATGACCTACAACAGAAGAAGGCCAAATCAGATTCTACTTCTGTCAAACAATAACAGAAAGCTAAGGCTGCATTGGGAACAAGCTCACCAAAACTGGACAGTTGAAGACTGCTGAAATGCACAGGTGGTAGGACCAGAGTTTAGTGCCAAGGGATGTTATGCTAACGAATCCTCTGTCAAAAAAGTAGATGGAAAAGAAAAAAAACAATCATTTTAAATGCAGTGTTCAAAAAAGAGTGAATTTCATAATTCAGTGAACATATTTAAAAGAGTATCATTAGATATGGGACGGTAGCTTGCTTGAAGACAGTTTGTGTCCTCTGTTGACATTCAGAAGTTTATTAGAGTTATTAGGTAATATTTATTATATAAGGGTGTTGATGGGTAGTGCTTCAGTTTATTGACAAGTTGACAGTAGTGCATTATGAACACACAGCCATTTCCTGTCATTTACAGCTTTTAGTACAGAAGCTGTGAACTTAAGGTGAGCCGTGACCTCGGGCTGCTAGGTTTTAGGAGATATTCACAGCAAGGTTGATATTCAACTTTATATTAATATATAATGTCTGTCAAAACATCGCTGCTAATATGATCAGAATAAACATTAAGGAACGCTAAAGCATTATGAAGCTCTCTTAAGCTATGTATTTTAGAAAACTGCTCCCTGCTGCACAAAACCATTCTTTGTCATTTTATGTAACTTTAATACTTTTATCTTTATAGATTAATTTATGTTCTGATTGATGTAACGGTTTGAATTGTCCTGTTATTGCTCTTGTACAGTTTTCTGTCTGTAGTCTGGCTGTACCCAGACACTAGGACTGAGCTTTTCATGCATACTCTATATATGCTAGTCTAAAATTGATAAATGGAGTTAATAAAATGTTGCATTCAGCAAGTTGATAAAATGCAGAATTTATGGCCTTTTTTATAGAGTAGATTATATTTTACAGAGGAGTGCAGAACTTCAGCTAGTCTGAAACAACTGCATTATTATGCAGGATCAGGTCTCCCTTTATTGGGTAAAAAGAAACTAAAGAACACTCGTGACTTACATTTTTTTAATTGCAAAACTGAATGGAAAAATTGTATTTTAAATGTAAAAAGTGCATTCAACCAAGCGCATCTCAAAGACGACTAGATATCATCTTTAACATTTTGTCAAGTTCAGCATAACACATATACTGTAAGAAGCTCCTTCAGAATTGTTAGCACTCTTCAATAGAATGGGGAAAACAATCTACTCTTATTCACTGCTATATCCTGATCGATATCTTGGCTTATTCTGGGAAGATGGGACAAATGAGTTTTTAACATGTCAAGCAGTGTTTCCATAGTTCTATATATTTTGTCTGTAAGGCTAAAATTCTTAGCAGAGATTTTCATACAGCTGGATTTCATATGTCCCATGTACATCTCTTGTGTGGTAACCATAGTGACCACTATGCTCAGCAGAGTCTTTTGCCTCTGAAGTTTGCTCTGTTGCTGGAAATCCAACACATATTGGTTACCCTACCGAGTTAGCTAGTTAACGCACTTACCATTACATAACATAGCTTCCATTGTGGTTATGCCTGTAAACTAAAATATGAGCTTATTCACTTATAAAAAAAACCCTTGAATTTAAATTTAAATAAGCAATGTGTAAAAGCCTTTGACTAGATAATTACTGCAGTAATTAATACGTTTCAGCTGGCAACGATGAGAATTTCAGAAGAGTCAAATTAATTGCCTGCATCAAGCAAAGACAACAACTAAGGAGATTGTTGCAAGTGCTGGAATTGGAACTGTCCATCAAATTATAAAATAAAAGGATAGTGCTGAACTGTCAACTTTGTGGAAGAAATGTGGTCAGAAAAAATCATGAATAACTGTACTATACTTTGTATTATACTTTACTTAAACAGTTGTTTTTATGATGTTACATCATAAACAAATACAGTGGAAATTACAACCATATTTAATAATGAAAGACATGCATTTCCACATAAATATACCAAAAAACAATACCAAGATCAACCTCAGATTGTGAAAGAGTGATTCAGGGAGCATGAGGAAACATTTTCACATATGAACTGGCCACCACAGGGCCCTGTCCTGTCCTGTCCTATCCCAAGTCTTTGGGGTGTGCTGGAGAAGGCTTTACAGAGTGGTTCAGTTTTTTTTTTTTTTTTATCAATAGAAGTTCTAGGTTAGAAATTAATGGTTAAACTATGTGCAACATAATCTACTGAGCCCCTAAAGGGACATGGGTGGATCCAGCAGAGTGGCAGGGATGCACCTAAAAAGCTGTCTGTCAGCCACTAAAAATAAAGGAATAAGAAGCAACCGGGCAAGATACTACAGTACTTGGATTAGGGTTAGACATGCATTGTTCAATAAGCATGGAGAATATTACTGAGTTTTACTTTCAGTTTGGCCCAAAATACAAAGACATTCAGTTTGATCTCGGATCTCACCTTTTCTGTATTTTTTCGCTGGAAGACTAACCCAGAAGTATGAGTCACATAATGTTTATGATATCACACGAAAAGTACAGTATCTTGCGAAATGTTTGTGAGATCTCACAAACAAAAAGACCATATTTCTTTAAGGATTTTCTTTTTTTTTTTAACACCACTGTCTCTTTAGGGGCTCAGTAATAATCAAATGTGCAATACTACTACTACTATTACTACTACTACTACTAATTATTATTATTTTAATTATTACTCAGTCACTCATTGTCTATACCGCTTTATCCTTTATACAGGGTCACAGGGGGCCTGGAGCCTGTCCCAGGAGACTTAGGGCATAAGGCAGGGTACACCCTGGACAGGGTGCCAATCCATCGCAAGGGCACATTTGCACACAAAAACATACACACATACTCATTCACACACTGGAATGTGGAAGGAACTCCACCAAGCAGGAACCCCACCAAGATGAAAACCCACCAAGCAAACACCATGCACACAGTGCATTTTGGGTTTTTTTTTTTTTTTTGCATTTTTGCAAGGTTTAGTAAAGGGTCTCAAGAATGTTAGCAAGCACTGCAGCAAGAAGAAAAGTAGCCAGTCCAAAGAGTAATCATAAATTCATTTAAATGAGGTTGTCTTTTATGTCTTTTATTTTATGTTTTACGGTTTTTTACTTCATTTACATGAATTTTCATTCTTTTCTAAATGTTTTGATTGTTTTTTACATGCAAAAATATGAATATAGTGCTGAAAATCAGTAATATTTTTTGGTGGCTGGAAAGAAAATGAAATTTTGCCTTAAGAACTTGCCTGAACTGATTAAATTTATATGCCTAGATACGCTGTATTATTATTATGCTCAGACAGTGCATTTGCTAGCTATGCTATATTCATTATGGTGACTGTTTATTCATTCGTCTTCAGTAAGCATGTTATCCTGGTCAGGGTCACGGTGGATTCAGGCTCTGGGAAGATTATGAGGCTGGTTGAAACACTGTCTACTGTGGGATAGATTAAATAACTACAGGTGAAACTCGAAAAATTAAAATATCTTGCAAAAGTTCAATTATTTCAGTAATGCAACTTAAAACTAATATATGATATAGACTCATTATATGCAAAGCAAGATAGTTCAAGCCGTGATTTGTCATTGAGATGCTATTGCTTACAGCTCATGAACACCCCAAATCTACAAGCTCTTAGAATCTATTAGAATATTGTGAAAAAGTTTAATATTCTAGGCTGAGCTAATTAAGCCATAACTCCTGCAAAGGGTTCCTGAGCCATTAAGGGGTCTCTCAGTCTGGTTCAGTAGGAAGCAGAATCATGGGAAAGACTGCTGACCTGACAGTTGTGCAGAAAACCATCATTGACATCCTCCTTAAGGGGTGAAAGCCTCAAAAGGTAATTGAAAAAGAAGTTGGATGTTCCCAATGTAATGTTTCAAAGCACATTAAGAGAAGGTTATGTGGAAGGGAAAAGTGTGGAAGAAAAAGGTGCACAAGCAGCAGGGATGACCGTAGCCTGGAAAGGATTGTCAGGAAAAGTTCAAAAGTTTCAAAAGTGTTGGGGACTTTCATAAGGAGTGGACTGAGGCTGGAGTCAGTGCATCAAGAGCCACCACAAACAGACGGATCCTGGACATGGGCATAAAATGTCGTATTCCTCTTGTCAAGCCACTCCTGAACAACAAACAATGTCAGAAGCGTCTTACCTGGTCTAAAGAAAAAAGAACTGGTCTGTTGCTCAGTGGTCCAAAGCCCTCTTTTCTGATAAGAGCAACTTTTGCATCTCATTTGGAAACCAAGAACCCAGAGTCTGGAGGAAGAATGAAGAGGCACACACTGCAAGATGCTAGAAGTGGAAGTTCAATGTGAAGTTTCTACAGTCTGTGTTGATTTTGGGAGCCATGTCATGTGCTTATGTTGGTCCACTGTGCTTCATTAAGTCCAGGGTCAATGCAGCCGTCTACCAGGAGATTTTGGAGCACTTCATTCTCCCTTCCGCAGACGAGCTTTATGGGGATGCTGACTACATTTTCCAGCAGGACTTGGTACCTGCCCACACTGCTAAAAGCACCAAAATTTGGTTCAGTGACCGTGGGATTACTGTGCTTGATTGGCCAAGAAATTCGCCTGACCTGAACCCCATAGAGAAGGGAGCATTGCCAAGAGAAGATGAGAGACATGAGACCAAACAATGCAGAAGAGCTGAAGGCCACTATTGACGCATCCTGGTCTTCCATAACACCTCAGCAGTGCCACAGGCTGATAGCTTCCATGCCATGCCGCAAAAAGGGGCCACGAGGCAAAAAGGGGCCCAAACCAAGTACTGAGTACATATGCATACTTATACTTTTCAGTAGGGTTGGGTATCGTTTCGGGTTTTTTCGATACCGGTGCCAAATCAATACTTTTAAACCGGTACCGGTGCCAAAACGGTGCCTGAACCAATACTTTGCAAAAGCCACAAAATGATAAGCCACCTAACCCAACTACAATAACTTAACCACTTCAAATTTTATTATAATGTTATTATACCCCATCTATATCTCATCTAGGCGGTGGCCGTAAGTACGGTTCATCATGCTTCACCGCGAGTTTTGGCGCTGTGAGTACATCTTTCCACGCGAAAAATTAAACAAGTTTAAGCTTGCAGAACTTCGCGGAACGTCGGCTGGCAGCTCACGGTATCGAATCTCACCCGGAGTCAAACCGCATAGGTGAGAGAGGGGTATTACAGTAGTTGCTGCATTCACGCGCATGTCAGATAGCCTCATTTACTGATGATTTGTGCTTTAAATTTTTTAATCTACTCTAATAAACTTTTAATCTACATAAATAAAATGGACAGTAACATTACTGCAACAATGTTTTGGATTTGTATTATCAAAGCTTTCCGAAGTCCTCAAGATTTTTCTAGTAAATTTTACTAGTGGTCATGTGTGTTGATAAATGTAATGCTTATTACAGCTGTGTCATCATAGCCCCAGACAATCGACAGTTCAGGCATTTAAGTGGCACCAAAATGAGGCACCGAAATTCGCTTTCTGTTTCGGTCCGGTACATACCAATTATATAGGTACCGGTATCGTATTGGCACCGGTTTTCGATACCCAACCCTATTTTTCAGAGGTCCGATATTGTTTTATTGATTGGATGTACAGTAATATTCTAATTGTCTGACATTGTGGATTTGGGGTTTTCATGAGCTGCCATAATCATCTCAATTATGACTAATCACGGCTTGAACTATCTTGCTTTGCATGTAATGAGTCTATCTCATATATTAGTTTCACCTTTTAAGTTGCATTACTGAAAGAAAATGACGATATTTTGCACGATATTCAATTTTTTTCGAGTTTCACCTGTATATGATACAGATAACCCAGCATTAACACCCATTTTCTGATTCTGTATTATTATGTATTCATGCACTTTGATTATGTTTTGCAGGAAATTTAGCTTGATTCAATTCTTGCATTTTGGTTTCTAAATTTAAGAGCTTTATAACTCTGAGACAGGGACTGCATGCCAGTCTGAAACATTCTCATGGGAGATTAGCTCATTTTCTGTTCTGTCCGTGTCTTTTTGTCGCCCACAGAATTTGTTGAAATGTGGCCTTATTGACAGTGTTGACCAACAAACTTAGCACATGTCATAGGTAATGTTTATGCAGAATAACAAACTAGATGACTAAAAAGATTTTGATTTAAAAAATCCAACAACAACAAAAATATTTCTTAAGTACAGCAGAGGTTTCAAAATGATCAGAACTGATTGCTATTTAGTAAAGGCTCACTTACTGTACTCATACATCATGTATACCACTTTGGTATTTGGTCCTGGTGCCAGGGGTAGAGTTCCACCTCTGGATTTAGGAGCTTTCGAGCAGTATGTTAAACCCACAGTGTCGAATTTAGGTGTTATTTTTGACCATGGCCTTAAATTTGATAAACAGATCAGTGCTGTGGTTTGGTCCAGTTTCTTTCAGTTAAGGCAATTGGAAAAACTTAAACCTGTTTTGTTCTTTTCGAAATAGCCATCCACGCCTTCATCACCACTTGCATTGATTACTGTAATGCCCTGTCTTTTTGGGGTTTCTCAGGCAGCATTACATTAGCTGCAGCTGATCCAAAATTCTGCTGCTCGACTATTAACGTCTATGTGTAAAAAGGAACATATCTCCCCAGTTCTGGTTTCTCTTCATTGGCTCCCAGTACAGTTTAAAATTCTTTTGGTCATGTTTAAATGTTTACATGGCCTTGCCCCGCCCTACCTCTCGGATCTGTTTAAGCCATATGCTCCACCCCGGTCTCTCAGATCATCGGATAAACTTTTGCTGACGGTACCCAAGACCAAGTGCAAGCTCAGGGGTGATCGGGCGTTCTCTGTGACGGCACCCAAACTGTGGAATGACCTACCCTTGACTATTTGTGAGGCCACATCACTGGGGGTGTTTAAGTCCCATCTCAAAACTCGCATGTTTTCTCTGGCGTTTAAACCAACATGAGATGTTGATTTAAAATATTGTTTGATTAGATGTGTGTGTAATTTGATTTTAATTATGTTCCTTTTTAATATTATTTTATAATTTTTTATAATTTTATTTCATTTTATTTATTAATTTTTTAATTATATTACTATATTATTTTATTATTTATGTGAAGCACTTTGGGACATTCTTGTTGTTAAAGTGCTATACAAATAAAGATGAGTTGAGTTGAGCTGAATTGAGTTATCCTGTATTCAACGTTGCGGGGAGCCTGGAGCCTATCCCAGGAGACTTAGGACACGAGACGGGGTACACCCTGGACAGGGTGCCAATCTATCACAGGCTTAGTAAAGCCTTTTAGAAAATATTCTTTATCTTCCTGAAACATGGTTGGAGACACTTCTAGAAGCATCTTAGTGCACTCCTCCAGAACATTTTTACCACTTTTATGCATAATTTTTGGTTTGTGCATGTGGACTTCTCGTGTCTCAAACTACAGGTTTTCTATAGATATCATATTCAGAGACTGATGTCATTACAAAATATCAATTTTAGTGTCCTTCATATATTTTTTGATGAACTACAGTAGATGCATCCCTCACGGTACAATTATATTAATCTATAGGAAAACTCTATTTTAAATAAGTGCTCTGCTTCATGTAGCATAAAATTACGATACAATTTTTATATCCATGTGTATACAGGAGGAAAGTGATCATTTTAGGAAAATAGATTTAGGCTTAATCTGAATCTGTGAAGATTTGGTCTACATCTAAAAATAATAACGAATGTTAAGTGGACTAGTATTAAGTATTATTAATATATATCTTGTGTCTTTTTTATAGCGATGGTATTTTAAAATCATAGACTACTTGTATTAAAATCGGAAAATGTTTTAGATAGATATTAAAAAAAACTTTCTGTAACTCACTCTGGATTAAAATTCTGGCTGAATGTTGAAACCAATAAAACAGTTGATTTTCAGCAGCATGTAGGTTATAAATTGAATGTGTGCAGATGTCAATACAATATGGTTTTAGAACCATCCGGTTATCAGTATCCATTTGTATGTTTCAAAATATCATCACATCACTAGTTGCTTTGCTGAACTGTCTCTCAAACATCTGATCGAAAGACTGCAAGTTTTTTTTTTGTTGTTGCATTTTTGGCAGATTTTTGTGAGGATCAGTAAGTTATAGCTCAGTGTGAATGAACTAATGGACAACTTGATACACTGACAACCTCAGTGAAGGCCATATAAAGAGCGTAGTAAAGAAGTTTATGTTTGCAAAACCATCTGTTCACTGATAGCCACCTTGCACTTCTATGTCAAATCTTGTTGCTCCTCAACTGCTTACAGATTTGAATTGTTGGAGCTGTTCCAGGGCTCAACAGTATATCATATGACATGCAGGACATTGATCTGTGGCATCTGAATGCTGCTTTAAATAAAATAAGGCACGATACTTTGACAGACAGTTTGTAGCCAATCATCCACTGAACTTCACTGGTGTCATTGTACGTAGTACTGTATGTGCGTAAATTTCAGTGGCACAAAGGTTGTACAATCCAAAGGTTGCTTGCTTTCTTGATCATCTGGTATATGTACAAAGAGTCATCAGTATGGGCTGAGCTCAGCCACAGGTACTATTTCTCATTGATTGATTTTTTTTTTTGTTGTTCAAATCACCTCTCTGCACTCCTCCATGTCTTAGGTGGCCATGGACGCCTTCAGCCAGCTGATCTTGCTTATCGCCACTGTCAGTTTCTGCGTATTTCAGTGGCTTTTCCACAGCCTGAGTCCCTGGTTGTCATGCAGGATCAGCCCAGGCTTCCTGAAACTCAGCCACAAGCAACAAATTGAGTGGAACTCAAGGTAACACGCATACCACACACCTTCCAGTATGTCATGCAAACATCCGACATAATGGGCTAATAATGTTGTTATTTTCTAACTGTTGGTTCAGCTTTTGATTTTTGTGTGTGTGTGTGTGTGTGTGTGTGTGTGTGTGTGTGTGTTCTGGCGGTGGATTGTGTAAAAGGGATAAAAATGTAAAATCAAGAGAAACATTGTTAACTCTCCTTGCAACTGTTCAGATCTGTTCTTCCTTCAATAAAAACATATATATATTTAAATCAGACAAACCTGCTAATGCCTTGCTTTATCTATTTTCAATTTCAATGTAATTTATATGGCGATTATAACAATGTCATAAAGTAATTTGTCGCAAATCAGCTTTACAAAATCAAAAGAAAATTAGAAAATTATGAGTGTGAAATGTGCAAGAAAATAGTTATGAATTATAATGATCAGATTGTCTTTCTAATTGTTTTCTGAAGTAGGATGATTGCTGGAGTTACTGAGAAAAAATACATCACAGGATAAATCTAAAAGAGTAGTGGGCACACAAATGAGGTTACCTACACACTGTAGTGGAATCTGAGTCATGAAGACTAATAAAGGATTTGTTGACACTTGGTCACGTGTTTAATATTCCTAATCAAGTTAAATTTAAAGTGATAAGATTTAGGATTGTATTGATGTGATATGATGTGTTGCAACTAAGTAAGGGTGTGTCGTGCAAATGGTTTTGTTAGGTTTAAGGAGCAGGAGAACATGCTCTGACAGACAGAGGAGCAGAAATGGATTATTTTTTAATAGCAATTAATTTTGTAAACATTTATACATTTAATTGTGTGATTGGCATTCTACTTGTTCCATTCAGATGCTAAATGCTGTCAGTTTTCTTTTCTTTTTTTTTTTTTAAGGACTGTGTCCACATTGCATGCCATAGTGGTTGGGCTCTTTTGCCTCTACATCCTTTTCTTCGATGAAGCCATCAATCAGGACCCTGTGTGGTAAGAGAACAGTCATATTGCATGCAGAGAATTATGTGGCAGTGCTGCACTGTAGGAATGAACACAGCTGGAGGCGATTCTCTGTCGTTCTCCACGCCACAGGGGCACAGCAGTGACTTATTTACTCTGTCTTTAACCCTACAGGGGAGATCCAACATTGGTGAAGATAAACGTGGGAATAACAACAGGCTACCTCATATCTGGTGAGAGTTCAATCCTGCAGTTTTTACAAGTTCATTATATGCAGATGGCTTTCTGCATTATGAAATTAAGTATGAAAGCATTTGAAACTGCCTCACACTGCTGTGAGACATGTTTGTTGAATGCTTACAGTATACTGGTTATGCATTAATATTAGGTAGATAAAGACTTGCCCAAGCTCTATGTTGACTATCTTCAGGAATGTACATATCTATAAAGCAAACCCTTTGTTCTTGAAGCTGCTCAGAAAATTTGAAGTGGGATGCCAATTCTTTTGTTTTTACTATAGATACAGTATGTCACAAAAGTGAGTACACCCCTCACATCTCTGCAAATATTTAGTTATATCTTCTCATAGGACAACACTGCACAAATGACTCTTTGACACAATGAAAAGTAGTCAGTGTAGTCAGACTTTTGTGTCATACTGTACCTTTCTGATATTGGTTTCTGATCTTGGTCTGAGATCAACATATAAATGAGATGATGACCACTTTGGGAACCACTTAATTTTTAGGTGATTAACAGTACTGGAACAGATAGTCCTAAAGTAATTTATGTCAATAACCAATACTGTTTGGTTGCATATTTGCTTGCAACCAAACAGTATGCATCAAAGCACCAAACAGGAGAGTTCTAATCACATTGTGTGCATATTTAAATGCTCTTACTTAAAAAATAGTAATTATTTTCACTGTTGATTTTTTACCATGCATATTCACCATGTGTTTAAGTGATCTTCATTTATTCCCCACATTTCCTCTACAAAGTTGACGGTTCAGCAAATCCTTCCAAGCTTTGATAATGTGTTCCAGTCCCAGTAATTTCAAATCTCCTTAGTTGTTTTTATCGCAGCCCAATAATTTGACCTTCCTGAAATAGTGACCTTTTTTGCCAGTGCACTATGAGGTTGAAAGTTTGATACAACAAGAAAGGTGTTTAAGGCTACTTTCATTCCATTGAGGCTCAAGTACAAAACTGTTCTTGGCAATTTAAATGCTATAACTATAGAGTGACTACAGTTACCAGCTATCTAAGGGAATACTGCCCACCACAGAGTCCAAGACTATCTTCATGGTCATCAAGTGGAACTGTCCTCAGTCACTACACACATCACAGACAGACCACACAGGGCCATCCTCAGTGAGCCAGAGGCCTCCATGCAACGAGAACCCCAATCAGAAGTGCAGCAGGATGTGTCAGACAGGTCTAGAGGGCCAGAGGGGTCAGGATCGCTGGTAACTCAGGAGTGATGTATGAGAGAGAGACAGTGAGATATACTTGCAGCGTATATTTTCTGCAGGTGCAAGCAGGAAATTTGGAAGGACCAGATATGACAGCATAACTAAAAGGGAGAGGTAGATGGAAATACGGTTGTTTTATTCAGCCGAACAACTGTTGCTGGTTTCTTTGTCTAACCTGTTCTAACCAATGCTTATGGAATGGCTCTGATCGATTTTCCCTATTTTTTCAGCTTCTAAATGGCTTTCTTTTTGTCCCATAGACAGCTCTCCAGTATTCATGTTGGCTTATCTATATTTAACAAAAATGCAGCCTTCACTGGTTTCCACAGGTTTCCATTGAGTTCCACTCAATGGGCTTAAACAAAGCTTAGACATTTAATACTAACAGAGCACATTTCGGAAACAAGAAACACATGTCAGGCAAATGTTCCAATATTTTTTGATCACTGGGTGATCAAAACTATTGTAGTTAAGATGTTGTGCTAGGTGAAAATGGGCTTAAACAAAAGTTTTTTTTTCTTTCTAGGTTTTCCCGAAACATCGAAATGTGAATATCTTGAAAGTTGAATTTCTGATCTAGTGTCTAATATCCAGCCTTTGACCTTAAGTCGTTTTCAGCAAAAGACTTGGCCTTGCCATTCTAATACTTTTTGAAGAAACTACATATTTTAGAAATAATCTTAATATATAAAGAAATCTTAACACCAGATGTGTTTAAATAATGACTAAAATATCCATGGCCTTTGGTAAATGTGTATTTGCCCCACATTCACAATAATTTCCAGAACCATGTTATATATGAAAAAAAATAAATGCAATAAGCTGTCCTCATGAAGTCATTTAATGTTTCACCAGATAATATCCCTATGACTCTGCAAACATGTGAAGCACTGTGAAGAAGTTTTTAATTTCCATATCAGTTTAATAGTTTAATATTTGCACTAAGGAATGCTGTTATAAGTGATGCGCTGGTCTTTAATATAGATTTTATATAAAATTAAATTAAAAAAACATTTGAGAAGTCTGACAGGTTGTTTGTAGTAATTATTTAGTAAATATAGTTAAACATTTCCCCTGTTCTTGCATCTTTTTCAGATCTGCTGCTCATATTTTACTATTGGAGGGCGATAGGGGACAAGTTTTTTGTAGTTCACCACCTGGCTGCATTGTATGCTTACTACTTTGTACTGGTGAGTTCCCTATTGTCCAAGAGCAGAATGTGCAGGCAAGATGGGAAAGAGACAGCCAAGGGTGAACAGTTGTGACGCCTGAGGGGTGTGAAGTGGCTGCTAAAACCTCACTGTTCCTTCCTAACACATCCAGGCTAGATCAGATGCAGTGTGTAATACTGCATCTGATCTAGTGACTGCGCAGATAATGTTGTAGTCAGTAATTATGCACAAGATGAGAGGTGAATGTTATTTTTTTAATTCATTCTGAGTATATAAATGCTCAAATGATATTTAAATTAATGTGGTTCCCTGGCAATGATTATGCTGTATTTTGTTATTTTAAATTGCTTAAGTTGATGTTATAGTGAGGAGAAGACATCACAGCCAGTGAGAATCTTCCAGAAACTGGCACTTTTGCTTTGTAAATGCATGTTATATTTAAGAATGTTTCATTCATTTTGGTGAAAGAAAAAAAAACTAATAATGACCTGCTGCACTTAATAATGGACAGGATTTTTGAAATGGTAGTCTGTTGTATTCATAAGTTATGTGTAGTTAGCACCGAAGCTGTGCTTACTGTTGAAATTGCTGTAACAGTGTAATTCTGACCTGCTGGCTGTTAATGTGAGCACAAATCTAAAGTTTTTAATTTACCATTAGTTATGTTAAAATAAACCACACAAAAATGGCAGCTACTGCTGTTCACCTTTGGCTCTGTTAGTATGTTACACTCTAGGTTGCCAGGTTCTGTTGACTATGGCTTTGATGATGATGGTACTTTTTGCATGGAATGCTCATTGACGTCAGTGGCGAAAGCCGTCTCGCATATCCTTGCCCTTCCTCCACCATGCTTTTCACTTGCATTGGCTGGGTGCATGTAGGAACCAGCTCATAGCTCACACACACACTGCTGCTGCCTCTGGAGGAGGGTCTGCTGAATGCATGCTTATCTTTTTTATTAGACGAGAAAACTTTCTTCCTATTCTGTATTTCTCTAGCCGTCTTTTAAACTGTTCTGCCTACAAATAAGATGAATTCCTCTGGGAAGATAATGGTGCAAAAATTAATAGGAACTGTCATTGTGTGTATGTGTATAAAGACTGAATAAAATTTCTCCTTAAATCTTCTTAAATATGCACTATATTGCCAAAAGTATTCGCTCGCCTGCCTTCACATGCATATGAACTTGAGTAACATCCAATTCTTAATCCTTAGGGTTTTATATGATGTTTGCAGCTTTTCTGAGAAGGTTTTCCACAAGGGTTAGTATTTTTGATCATTCTTCCAGAAGGGCGTTTGAACAATTTCATGTTCCCAATTTTGTGGTAACAGTTTGGGCATGGCCCCTTCCGGTACCAACATGACTGCGCTCCAGTGCACAAAGCCAGGTACATAAAGACATGGAAGAGCGGGTTTGTTGTGGGAGAACTTTACTGGCCTACACAGAGTCCTGACCTCAACCTGATAGATGGCGTCTGACCTCACAAATGCATTTCTGGAAGAATGGATGGAAAAATTCCCATAATCACACTCCAAAAGCCTTCCCAGAAGATCTGAAGCTGTTATAGCTGCAAAGGGAGGGCCAGCGTCATATTAAACCCTGTGTGTTAAGAATTGGATATTACTCAAGTTCATATGCAAGTGAAGGCAGGCGAGTGAATACTTTTGGCAATATAGTTCATATAAGATTTAAGGAGAAATCTATTTGTTCTTTCTAATGCTGCTTTGGAGAGTATGGATGGTTGAACAATACAATAACTGATGATGAATTTGAATTTTTCTTTGCATTTTTGCCACAGAATTCTCCTCTAAGAGATAACCATATGACATGTGGCTGAGTGCTGTCTTGACATTACAAATTTGTCAGGCCATCCACCTATACATACAGTATTAAGTAAATGTTGAATTCTGTTCTGACCCACAATTCAGTACATTGCAGGAAGTAATTTGTTTATTACCCATCTCGATATTAGGATGTGAGAGTGCTCAGCTCTGTGGTGCAATGGTTTTGCTTCTTATTAGTTTGTTTCTTTGGCTGATTTCTGTAAAGAGCACAATGTATATTTATTAGATAAAACAGGTTGTGACCAATACCAACCTCCAAATGAAATCTAAATCTCCTCCGGAAAAATTAATTGAATATTGTTGTAGAGCCATACTGTTACTGGACACTTTCATAACTGCTCAATTAAATCGAAAAGAGCTAACAGAAATATTATAAACAATATACATGAATATAAAATTAGCATAGATTCACTATGAAGCTTGTAGTCTCTCAGCATTGTTCTATTCCTGTTTGTTGTTGTTGTTTAGCATTATTTCGTTGCTTTTTCCTGTATTATTTGATGGTTTGTCAGTTTTACACATGCACTTCAAAATAACAATATATAGTCTATTTGACGCTGATGCCAGTTCTTATAAATCATTTGCTGGATATTATTGATGTCAGATTGCTTTTAATAGTCAGTTTATTCTGTGAGGTTGTGGTATACACTTAGTATTTTTGAGCAATATTGATTAGTTGTTGTTGTTTTTCAATATAAACCAGGTTAAACTGAAAGGACCTATGCATATGGTCTGAAATATATCTTAGCATATATGTTTTTCTTTTTTTTTTTATAGTGCATGTTGAAGAAAACCTTATTGTTGGTGTTGCAGCTTATCCTTTGTGTTTGCTTTGAGTTTGCACCTTTTATTTTCCAAAGAATCTGTCCTGTCTGTCTCTATCTTCACCTAACATGACGTCTTGGATAATGCAGTCCCACTTTAAGTGACTACCAAACATGCAAAAAATACCAGAGCAAAGTTAGTGCTTTCTTAATCAAATGGGCAGGGCTTGGCTGATCTAGATCTAGACTCCTTCCTGTCTTGTCTGCTGTTGTGCTGTTGCAGAACACTGCGCAGCTATGAAGCCCAGTTACAGTATGGACTTACCAGTACCTAGGGGTACTAGCATGCAAATGCTGGTGTTTTCCTCTTTTTCCATTTTTTTGTGGTCTTTGTCCATAGTTGAGTAAGTATTCTAACAGTGAAATTTATTTACACCCCCAAGGTAAGTGTGCTACTCATGTTTGCCTGTTTTGGCCTAGCAATAAATGGGTGAACACGCATAAAGCTACTGTATAATGAGTGCTTTAGTCTAAAGCTAAAAGGTGACATCCTGATGCTTAAGAAGGGCATATACAGTAACAGTGATTTGTAGCAGTCTGCACAATGTAGTATTAGTACAGGGTTGTTTACAGAAATGATAAAAGCTCACTTCAGTTAAATATTTCAGACATATAAACATGATTGTTACAAGGATTGACACATAGCCCGTTTTTTTTCTGACTTTCAGTCATATAGGAGATTGGTCACAGTTCTGCCCCTCTGCAGGGAGGTGTCTTTTTTATGTATTTATTTATTACTTTTCTTTTATGTATTTGTTTATGCATTCTAGCTATTAAGACTAACTTTTCATAAAAAATAAAAAAAACTTGACCTCTAATTTTAGCCTTAATTATGATTTGATTAATTTAATTTTGACATGTCCATTTGTTCACAAACAACTGGACAGATTATAACTCATCTGCATTTTTATATTGAAAATTACTTGAAGGACGATAATAATCAGACAAATAAATAATTAATGTTATTAGCCTATAATGTTCATATCTAATGTTAATATCTAATATATATAGTCTATAAAAATTTTCATCATTGGTCTGTTACTGTGTTTGCTCTGCTTCCAACCAAACCATCAAATTTTGATTATAAATTTAGTTAATTTGATTAACATTCACTTTTAATATTTGAATATTTCTTTCCATGGTGTATAATAAAGTTTTAGTCTGAATAGACTTATTTGTTTAAGAGGTTTATGTTCTGTGATTGTGGGCTTTTTTCCCCCACCAGTGTGATGAATTGGCTAAAAAAATAAATTGCCCCTAGTGTGTGAGTGAGATGTGATAAAATGTGTCTCATTCAGGATGTATTCCCAGATTATATCCAGTATTCCCTGGAAATTCTCCAGATCCACCCCAACCTTGACTGGGATAAAAGCTGTACCAGACAGTGAGTGAGAATGAGTTACTAGATTAATTTGTCAAATGCTCACTTTCATTGCTGGTTATAGCTAAATGTCTTAAAACACTGTGATGCTGCTCACATAGAATCTATTGACCAGTGTTGCTAAACACTAGTTTGATGAAGGGTCAATAATGGTAACCAAATAAAACTAAGGTTCTTCTCTGTTTTCCACAACACTAGAAAGATTCTCGAAGATTTTGGTGTTATCAAGCCAATCCGGTTACTTGGTTATTATATTCTTTTGTCTATCATTGTGTGTTTCTTTTTCACTGTGTTCTTCCAGGGTCAAGGAATGTTGCCTTATTTTGCTAACTTCCGTCTGCTTGCGGAGTTTTCTACCCCATGTGTGAACCAGCGGTAGGTGCTCCAATGCTTTTTGTTTAGTCTCTGTGAGGAGCTTGTGAGCCACAGCCTCCTTATTAAATAAACCAGCTACATGTAAAACACATGAATTTTATAATGAGTAAAAGTACTGTCAATTATAAGTTCTTGTCATATGGGTGTGCCTGTGTTTTGCAGCTGGTTCTTTGAAGTGTTAGGTTACCCTAAATCCTCCAGACTCAACATTGCCAATGGTGTGCTCATGGCGGCTGTGTTTTTCATGGTGCGCGTCGCAGTCATGCCTGTTTACTACAGCCGTATGTACTTTGTATACGGCACGGAGGCCTTCTATCGGGTATCGTTCGGTGGCCGTGGAGCCTGGATCTTTTCCAGCATTTGTTTGGATATCATGAACCTCATGTGGATGCATAAGATTGCACGCGGCTGCTATAAGGTTCTGCGCTCCAGCCGGGATATAAAAGCCCAGACTCAAGAAAATGGAAAAATGGACTAAGACAGTTCACAAGTGCGGGAGCCAGAGGAAGACCCTCACCCAGCTGGTTTTCAAGTGACGGATTGTGCGTCAGCTAACAGCAGCCACCTAGCTAGACTAATTCCTACTTTTGAAGCTGGTAATAGGAGAATTCACCCAGAGCAATACAGAACATCAACAGTTTGTTGATGCTTTCTACCACAAGCAGACAAGTCATGTCAGATTAAGACGGCTGATGATTTTCCCTTATTCTACCTACTAAAATGGCTTAAACAGCAGTTTAAGCACCACATTTTTTCCCCAGTATGTTTGAGTGTTTATGTTGTTATTGCCTGAATATATTTTCAAATTTAACCTGAACCACACCTTAATAGGTCAAAATGTGTCCCGTCTTTCTAATTTATTCATGAAATTCACTGCCACCTGTGAACACGAATGGCCAACATGTTTACTTTGAAGTTACACTTCATCCAACTAACTCTAAAGGATGTGCTCATGTGCTCCCCTTCACTGCGTTACATCGAAGACTCCATCACTGACCACGTCTGAACAGGACGACCCCTTTACGCCAAGGATGCTGGGAAGGGTTAACTGTGAATGTGCACAAACTTTTTAAATTTCCATAAATGTTTTATACCGATATTGTTGTGATCAAAAGAGAAGTGCACTTTCTTTATGTAATAGGAGACACATTTCTGTCTTTGCTTTTGGAAACCATGCTGGAGTGGATATCACCTAGATTCTGTTTGAGGATGATGAATATAAGTGGACAGTCTCTTACTGAGCTTTTCCATTACAGCGAGACAGGTTTGATTCTTAAACTGGGATTTGGAAATGGTTTACACACACACACTTGAAATTCTCCACAACACAGCGTTGTTTGTACAGGGGTTAAGCGCATGCTGCAGTGTGGTTTTCCGAATGTTTTGCATCACTGATAGGAATATTAATGGACATGCACAGTTACTCATTTTAGATTTTATGTACAGTGAACGTAGAATATAAACAGTTTAATATATTGTCAAAGGCTGTCAGCTGTAGGGCATTACCCTACGGCTGATGTTCCTTACATGCTCTCAGCATGTAAGAAAGCAAAGGTAATTGGACGTTCAGCAACTTTTTTCTGCATCATGCCTTATTTATCTGAACCAGAACTGAATCAGCATGTACATGTATATTTATTATTTGAAATGAATTGTATTATGTATGGAGAAAAGGTGTCTGTGATATATCTAAATTAGAATAACAACGGTAATGGAATTATTGAAATCAGCTTGAGGTGCGTCACGTCACTTTGTATGAAATTGTAGCGTAGAATATTCATACACAGTCTTGAAGCTAATTGACAAATCACCTACAATGGTAATATTACTGGATGCCACATATTATTTTCTATTATAAAATTGAAAAGTATTTATATATAAATGTATGTGTGTAAGATGACATGAGATGTAGAGGATTTATTTGCTCTTTAAAATTGAGAGAAATTCTATTTTTTATTGAATAAATTACTTGAATTTTTGCTCTACCTTATGGAGAACAATAATCAGTGCAGATTCAGTGCAGTTTCTGTACTTACGAGAGGAGGCCGGTCATAACAGTCTGCATTCGCTTGTTTTTGATGCCTTTTTATTTTTTAAGAAAGATTACTTGGCAGTTTTCTATACACTCTGATGCCATTATGTGTTTTTAATTGAATTGAGTTTGCAGGTCTTTAGTTTTTTTTTGTCTCTTTTTTTGGTCATATTTTTGCCTTTTGTCTTATGGATGAATGATGAAACAAAAGTTTGTTGTTATGTTTTATTTACACTGTTTTAGTGTGGATTCAGGTACACCAGCATAATATTTGTCTTAATATGGTTTGAAAACCTTTGCCCTATAATCATGTTTTAGATTCCTTTAATAATTTCCCTTGTTTTGCAAAACAGAATGTGAAATGTTTTCATAGCAGATATAGATCTATTTCTGTTTTAGATTAAAGTAATGCATAAATACATTCGTGTAAACCTTCAGTGTGACAACTAAACATCACAGCGATGGCTGTAAACTCAGTGAATGGCTGGTGTAAATTGTCTCCACGCTGGGAATGTTAACTTCATGTTAATTAGTAAGAATATACCTTGGTGTAAACTCATTTAAATTTGAAGTTTTAATGTTACATGATTATTTCTATTGAAGAATGGTCACAAATCTGATTTTCTTTGCTTTGCTTTGCACCAAGCAGCCTCACTGTGTTCTGATTAGTCTGAATGACTAAATGATTTGTATGAAGCAGGGCCCAGGATGTTGCGTACATCTCATTGATTTTTAAATCTTGTCATCTATTTTTTTTTCTGACCCAATAACCCAATTTGCTCAATAAAGCAATATGATCATTTGGATTTAGTGTACTCTACCCTATCATGATGCTCAGTGTCAGCTGCGCCTTCACTTACTGCATTTTATATCAAATAGATTAGCGATTATTCATGAAAAAAAAAATTGCACTGGAGCTACATGGCAAAAAACTGTTACCATTCAATACTTATGTAAGGAAAATATATTTATTATTCCTGGTAAATATATATTTATTTGTTGCAGAGTGTTCAGTTCATGCCATATTTATGCATGAGGTATGAGTGAGAGAGTGCTTGTTGGGTTAGAGTCTGGATCCTTGTAGAAGCAGTTTAACATGAAGAAATCTGTGCAAGACACTGTCACGCTTGTGGTTTATATGAAGAGAACATATCATTAAGTCATTTGTCTAAATGAGGGCAGGAGAGGCCTCACCGGGTTCTGCATTTATATAGAAAATATTACCAATTTTGCCAAAGCCTGCAGAACAGGAACGATACTACAATTTGTATGTGCTCTCACAGAACACTGTATGGCGTAGGACCTCGCTTTACTTTTAAAACAGCCTCAAGCTTTCACGTCATATATTTTCATTAAATGTTGGAAATAGTCCTTTGAGATTCTGGTTCATGTTGACATGATTGCCTCACACATTTCCTGCAGATTTTTCAGGTGCACTTTCAAGGCATGAATCTCCTGTTCTCCTACACACCAAAGGGGTTTTACTGAATTTAGATCTCCTTATGGTGAAGGCCACTGAAGAACGCTAAACTCATTGTCATGTCCACGAAACCAGTTCGAGATGACAGGGTGCATTATCATGCTGGAAATACTTATTAGATGTGAAAATTGTGCCGATTAAGGTATAGAACATGGTCAGCAAAAAAATGTGTCAAGAACGTATTCCACACACCCTTATACAACCTCCACCATCCCTGACTGATAACAAAAGGCAGGTTGGATTTATGCTGTTGGCACCAGATTCTGACCCACTATCTGTGTGCCTTTGCAGAAATCACAATTTTTAGAAGCAAGCTTTTTTTTTCACTTAATTGTACAGTCATAGTGGGTTTGTTCCAATACAGCCTCAGCTTTCTGTTCTTGGCTCAGAGGAGTGGAACTTTGTGATCTTCAGCTGTTGTTGCTTATCTATGCTTTTTTTTTTCTCAGTGCATACTGGAATGCATTTCTGCTTGCTCACCACAATGTTACAGAGCAGAGTGGTTATCTGAGTTACTATAGCCTTGCTGTTGATTCAGCCAGTCTGGCTAGTCACAAAGTGAGGCATCTGTAGCTCTGCCAATCAATGGATATTTTTGTCTTTATTGTACCATTGTAACTCTAGAGAATTGTTCCAGGAGATCAGCAGTTGTAGAAATAACCAAATCAGCCAGCAATCTTCACAGTCAAAATCATTATGTTTACATTTTACCCATTTTGATTAATGATTACCTAAAACTGCTCTTCTGTATCTGTGTGAGTGTATACACTGCAGTGCTGCCACATAATTGACTAATTAAAAATGGGTAAGAGCAGGTGTACAGGTGTTCCTAATAAAGTTCTCTATGAGTGTGGGTTATACTTTATACACAGGGAACAGTAATAGGAACAGCAAGGTCATAATTATATTCTGATTACTCTACCATGAAAAATATATGTTGACAAACATTATTTTATTATTCTATTTGAACCCTAATTAAACCACAATTGAAGTGTGAAAGCACTAGTCTGTACTTTTCCAGGCCACTAGATGCCGCAAGTGAGCCGTTTAAGAACTAAAATTTAAGAACTGTAATTGTCTGTGCTTCTACTGTAGTACTCAATTGTTACTGGCAACTGGAAGTTGAGAAGCAGGTGTTAGTGGTGAGGGACATGTGGTGGAGGAGGTTAAATAGGAGGAGGAAGTCAGGATGGTGCGGTTGTGGAGAAGTCAGTGATTGGAGAAATTCAGGAGGAACTGAGAGAAGAAGCTAGGGCAGCTGTGGAGGCTAAAACATGGCCAGGATGCAACAGGAGCAGAACTTCATCTTCTCCTCTTTTTAAAGTGTAAAATACACCTCAATGCCATGTGAACATTTCTGCTGCTTCTTTATTAGCTGCCACGAGATAGACAGTGAATTGCTGGCTGGTGGACATTAATTTCTTGTATCCCGATAGTTTTTGAATGTCCTAAAGTTAAACGATTGTGTTATCCTTTCTAAATGACTTGTTGCTAATCCACTCCATTAACCCTGGAAATAGTCCTCTTTAATGTGAAGGTGCCAACTAAATGCAGCTCTGGTCACCACAGGCTTCTATACAATGCACTATATAGCTTTTTTTTTTAAGTGAGAAAGCTTCTAAGTTCTACATACACTCATTTGTTTGATGAACAGAAAATTATTTAACAAACCAAAAAAATAGCAGTAGCAGTATAAAAACTACAGTTGGTCAGGCGTGGGTCCGGTCAGAAGGGCTACCACCATCGTACAGAGATCAACAAGAAGATCTACAAAATTGGACAGGGCTACCACACCAAGGATGGCAAAATCATCAAGAGCAATGCCTCCACTGATTACGATCTGTCCAACAAGAGCATCAACCCACTGGGTGGATTTGTCCACTACGGTGAGGTGACCAACGACTTCCTGATGCTGAAGGGCTGTGTTGTCGGAACCAAGAAGAGGGTCCTGACCCTGCGCAAGTCCCTCCTGGTCCAGACAAGCCGTCGCGCCCAGGAGAGAATCGACCTCAAGTTCATCGACACCACCTCCAAATTTGGTCACGGACGTTTCCAGACTGTGGACGAGAAGAAGGCCTTCATGGGTCCACTCAAGAAGGATCGCATCGCCAAGGAGGAGACGGCCTGAGCGCCACGCTGCCCTGCTCTGTCTGTGGGTTCATGAGATGTTATGTAACACTTCAGAGATGTTTAATAAAAAAAATGGACAAAAAAAAAAAAAAAAAAGAAAAGGTTTTGCATGCTGATATCATAAATTTCTGCCTGGCCAAGTCTTGTGCCTGTATGTACTGTCATATATACAGGTTTTTTTAAATACTTTATCACATAAATTAACAGCATTGCATCAGCATTTGTTTCACTGTGGCTGTAATGTAATGTCAGATAAGAGGTTCATTCTCAATCACTCTCACTCATACCACATGTCACTCAAAGGCCCAATTCTTTTTTTTTTTTTCTTTTTCTTTTTTACACAGCCTTATTCCTTATAACCAATAACACATTATGGGTGTCCCTACTGTAATTAAGGAACATTAGTGTGACATTTTCTGATGTGCACACTGCTTATATCTACATTAACTACACATCTGAGCTTATATTTAGGGTAATAAAATTACAGTAGATATGTGACATACAGTGTAATGTATTTACTGTATTATTTGTCTATCATCGTAGCATCTACTGAACTCACAGCTGAGGTGCAGAGCTTCCATTCGTACACGTACAATAGGGGCAACAGATCACAAGAGTGAAATCCTCAGGCTCAATACTGGTTTAGTCTCAAAAGTTTTATACCTAAATTCACCCCACTAGATTTACTGGGTAGCAATAAAGCAGCAAAAAGTCCAAATTTATCATGTACACCTGGAAAAAGCCACACACTTGGCTTTGTGAAGCTTTCTTCAGCTGCATGTCCTGAAGTGCCCACAGAGTTCAGGAATCTGCCACTCTTTTTCACTAAATTGTCAAATTCACATGCTTTAATGCCTGAATGACTTGCACAGAATCTACCAAAATTTATTTTGTTTGTTGTGGAGCTGCAATTCAATTGTTGGCATTTTGCTGATATACTTCAAGATCATACTTAACATATGTACCTACAGTGGATGTTTCTAAGATAATTAATCACACAAGAATCACTGGAAAAGATAGCAAGCTTTTCTTCATTGCGATCAGAGCAAGAAGTGTTAGTAAGAAAATATTATTTTTTTTGTTTTTTTTTTGCTCACCTTCCCCTTCAGGCTGCATCACCTCATTTCAGTCCCCTCCCACCGCTCCTTCATCTTTTCTGCCATTCTCCCATCGTGATCTCTTCCTCTCTGTGCGCTTCCTCAACCGCAAGCAGATATGTTTGTCATGTCTATTCTCACTGGGAAGGCATCTGTCAGTTTGCAATCAACACTGTGATCCGCGTCACACATTCCTGATTATGTTGATTATTCCAGACAGAATTTCACATCACGTACTTTTCTTCAGACCAGTTGCCTGTGTTTTGTGAAAGTCAATTCCCAGTTTAGACATGAGCAGTCCTCTGAGTTCATGTGAAGTCTAATTTCCTTAGTGTCCCCAATGTATGTCCTCCAGCCTGTCTTGCGTCTGACAGCTATTTGTTGACCTGCTCCAGTTCTCCAGCTCCATGGTCTGTGCACGAGGGTTTTTCTTTCCATCCGACCTCGCCAGTCCGACCATGAGCATTTTCCAGAGTCGAGCGGTTCCTCGTCCTCGTCCAGGGGCTCACTGCTGAGTCGATTGTCCAGCTTCTGTTCCTTCTGTTTCTCCGATATACGATGACACATGTGAGATCAGGACTGGTGTTTCTGTATACGCTGTATGATGGGGTTGAGGGCAGTCGGGAGCAGTAGGTTGTGGACATCTTCAAGGTGGGCAGCCATCCAGGTCAGGATCTGTCTTAACACACTGGAGAGATTGTGAGATTTGACCTGTCCCTAACTGCATTGCTTTTCTGTCCCTAACACATGCTTTACACATCCACATCTCAAAAGCAGCTTAGTTATTCATAATTTCACATTTCCCACTTTTTTTCCCCCCCTGGAATTCCACATTTCTCAAACATAATTTAGATGATATTTTTACCACAGGAACTCCACAAGATCTTTTGTTGTGTTTGCTGTTACCCATGATTTTTACTTGTCAAATTTACGCGTGCCACTACCTCACAGTGAACTCTCACAGTCCACTTGACTGTTACCTGTGCACCTTGCACACTGACTTGTTTTAACCTCCGGAGGTCCTTACCTGAGCGCGTCCGCTGCAGGGCCAGTTTTCGTAAACTGACAAAACCCAGTACCCACTCTCTTCCTTTTTGTGCACCTTGCACTTTTTGGGTACTCACGGGCCCCTTACCCGTATGATAGATCCAAGTCTAAATCTATCTTCTTCACTGTGAGAAAGCGCACTTCTTACCTAATTAATGACAACTTAAAGAAAAACATTTTCCTTACCACACGATTTTAGTTCTCATTCCGGTGTTGAGGCGACATGGTGAATCCCCGGTCCTCTCACGCTCGATAGCCAACTAAGCGATTGAGATGAAGTGAAAAAGCCTTCAAGGCGTCAGCGCTTACGCCTCCCCGGGATTCTCCAATGCCTTCCTCAAACACGGAAAGTTGCCGACAACGCCAAGTATTGGATATGCCATGCCATGTCCTCGAGCTGGGCAGCACTGCCCCTTAACAATGTCACAGCAGCAGAAGCAAATGCAGACAACACGTCTTGTATTATACCGATAACTACCATGGCCATACTGCAGATATCGGCATATTACAAACAAACAGGGAGGCCAAACGCAGCAGTCACTGGGTGTGTGGGTCAATCGCATATGCGACTTTACCCAAGTATTTCAATTGGACAGGCCCATGTTATCCTGCATATGTAACCCCTAGTGTGTCAGTACACACAGAAGATCCGTGGGAGCCGCGGATGTCAGCGAATAGAAGAGAATAGAGATGTCCCTGTTAAATTTCAAGGTTACACTTTAGCAAACCCATGAACTAGAGCAACAGTACAGTAGCCCTAAACAAGGTAAACGGTTTAGCATACATGTTACTGACACTAAAAATAACACAAATGAACTTAAGCAGGTTAGAGAGATTCAGAATATTCAGGCTTTGGACATTTTACTATCCGAGAGAGGTGGAGTGTGTAAGGTTTTAAACACCTCTTGTTGTTTCTATATACCTGATAATCATCCAAATATCAGCAACATCATAGACCACATGAAGAAGACTTTGCAAACACCTCTCCAAGTAGAGTCTTGGATCTCATGGTTAACGCAGTTGTGGGGAGGCTGCGGTTATTGGCTGGTTTTATAGTGTTCTACCAATTGGGATTCTAATCTTGTTAGGTCTCTGTATAACACCCTGTATGTCTACAAGACTAATTCTGAACACAGTTAAATATCAAATGTTATGTCAGACTGACAAGAACATAAAACAACTGAAACCGGACTCAAAAACCGGACTCAACCGATGACAGGGACGACCCGACTTCTGACAGATTTCTAAATTCAGGTGACTATTATCGTGATTGTGACTTAGATCCTGATATGGAAGAAGTCATGATGTAGATCTTTAGATAATTGTGAAGTATATATTTAAGTAGATTGGTAAATTTTTCAAAGATTTGAGCTTTTGTGTCAGGGTTTTTTCCCTCATAAAAACAGCTGTAGTGTCCTCTGTGTGCATTAGAGTGCTAGTGATGATGTTGTTTTAAAAAAAAAAAACAGGTTGGTCTGATGAAAATTACCTAATGTACGGCTTTATTAGTATTGTTTGGAATCATGAAATTAAAATGTTTAAGTTGTCATAGAATGACAAAAGGGGGAAATTATAATGGAAATATCACATTTTAATTATGTATTAATTTGTAATTGTGCCATGCAGACTATAGAAGCTTTAAACTTGCTGAAGCTTAGAAACCCAAGGCCGAGAATAGTACAGAAACAACCTGATTGTAATTGTCCCTGAATAAATGATAAGGTATGGACATCTGGTCTGGGTCAGATAAAGAGTTGTGAGTTTGAATGTAGGAACTTCATGTACGGGGCGTTGATTATGTTAGCAGAGATGTTTGTGTATAAAATGGGACAGCTGAGAGAAAGAGATCACCTTTCTCCATGCTGCAATTGTTTGCTGTGTGAGACTGGTCCTTCTGCAGAAGTATAAAATAAAACCTTTGTGACTTTGCTCTTACCCAGAGTGTGAATTACTTGTTCTTATAATATTTACAGAATGTCCACCACAAAAATTACCATGAGTTGATTATTTGCAACCACTGAGCACCTACAGTAGTCTCTAAAAAAAAAAAAGGTTATGTGTAATATTCAGGTCAAAAGCAGACATGGAAAAAATCTGGTGTGATTGTTTTAACTGTTGCTGCACAATAAACTGAGAATAAATGTGCAAATATCAAGGGGATCCTGCTGTTAAAAGACAAACATAAAAATCACAACTGATCTTAATCAAGTTTTAATAATGTCGTGCAGATGCTTTGCTTATCCTTGCATGTCTTGAAGAATGAAAGAAATCATAAACAGAGCTAAATGAATTACCAAATGTTAAAAACATTCACACATACAAAAACACCATAATTTAGAAAGTGGGCAGCTTTCGGACATACTGAGTGTTTATTCCCTGTTCAGAACACACAATGCCGCTATGTGACATTAACAGGAGCAGCCGCACAATTTAGATTAATGACAGTTAAAGGAAATATTGGGGCTCTGGTGTGTTGTAGGCATATTCTGATCTTTTGGTTTCTATCTGCTCAATCTCTTAGAGAAAAGGGTCACTGAAAAATACAATGTCATTCTTCCTGATCAGCTTTATCCTGTGACAAAGCGTTTCCCCTGCTGCAGTGAACGGTTTAATGTGTACAATGTTTATTATATAATTTATGTTTATGTAACCTCGAGATTTTGGAGCATTGTGCAAGACAGCAATGCATACTAAATCTGTTCATACACACACACACACACACACTTTGGGGGCTCATAAATAATGGAACAAATGGCTGACAAACAGTTGGCCAGCTTTTGTTGGTTCTGAGCGTTACATTTGCACTGGGTAGCTGATCACTCAAATTCTCAGCAGAAGTCCAAAAAGGTGGTTATGCAAGTGAAGGTGGCCATCACTATAATGGAAAAACAAAATGAACCCATCAGAGACATAGCAACAACACTGGGAGTGGCAAATGCAACAGTTTTTAACATTTTTAAAAAGAAGAAATTAATTGGCAAGCTCATCAACTGTAAAAGTCCATGAAATACAACTAAAGAGGATGACCGCAGAATCCTTTCCATGGTGAAGAAGAAACCTTTTACAACATCTAGCCAAGTCAAGAACACTCTAGATTTTGACAATGACACGCCTTCCTCCTCAACAGTCAAAAGATCGTTTTATGAAGTAAATACAGAAGCTTCACAACAATGTGCCAACCGCGGTAATGATCAAGTAAAGAAATGCCAGGTCAGACTTTGCCATGAGACAACAAATACCACTGATGATAAGAGAAAAGTATGGAGAAAAAAAGAACAGCTCCGGATGCAAAGCTTACCACATCATCTCTTAATAATGGTGAAGGCAGTGTTATGGCATGTAAAGGTACCAATGAAGCTGGGTCACTGGTCTTTATTGATGACCTGAGTGCTGATAAAAGAAGCAGGATGAATTCTGAATTATAGGGCTATATTGTCTGCTCAAATTCAGCCAAATGCTGCAAAAAAGATACATATTCCGGTTGGATCATGACCCAAAACATACAGGGAACGCTACCCAAGAGTTTATCAATGCAAAAAAAGGGATATACTTCACTGGCCAAGCCAGTTACCTTATTTCAACCCAACAGAGCATGCTTTTTACTTATTGAAAACATGTCTGAAGGCAGAAAAACCTACAAACAACCAGCCGCTGAAGGCAGCTGCAATAAAGCATCTCATGCGCGGAAACTTAGCATTTGGTCATGCCCGTAAGTTCCAGACATCAACCAGTTATTGGGTGAAAGGAATTTTCATCCAAGTCCTTGAAGAAAATCCTTATGCTTATAATTATGTTAGTTTGTTCTATTATTTGTATGTCCATAAAATGTGTGTTTGTGAAAATGGCTAGGGTAACCCTAACCCCTTGGACAAACATTCCATTTCCATGGCCCTTCCTGATTTCTAAATTGTAAAACAATGCTAAAGGTATTGAAAATATGAAATGATCTCATTTGAACAGTTAATATTGAGATATGTCTGTTACTTAGTGCTGTTAAATGGTGACCCTAATTATAAATGAATGAACTTCTCTGCAGCAGAGGTAAGTTTTGGTCTTTCTTTCCTGGGATGGTCTTTATGAGACAATTTCATCATAATTTTTGCAAATGCACTTAACAATACTGTTCTTGCAAAAAAGATTCTGGAACAACTAAAAGTTGTTTTAAATAACAACTGACTGTTGTTGTTACTTAATTACATAGTCATATGGGTTATTTCATACTTTTAAAATATGCAGTATTGTTCTAGAACGTAGAACATAAATCACTAAAGAACAAAAAAAACATTAGTGAGTCCTTTTGACTGGTACTGCATCCATTAAAAAAAAAATCATGCATCATGTATGCCATGTGAAATATCATAAAATTTTGTTTGTTTTTTAACTAAAACCAATAATATAAACAGGATAAACAGATGGCCTTCAAAATGTTCGAAACTACACATGGTTAGGACGGTGTTTTACATTATAAACTGAAACCATATTCTCTGAATTACTTGCAAAATTCTGGCATCCAATATGATTATTATGTGACGTAATGCCAATCTATGTACCGAGTACATAGAGACATTAATAACTAACCCTTAGTAACAAAATACATTATGGCTGCAATACAATATGCTCTCTCATTTTATGCTTGCATCATTGCACCCACAAGTCTTTCCTGTGTACAAACCACCTAAAACTTGTATTCTCCTCTTACATACCGTCTCCTCTTTTAATTCAGAGGATACAGAGGATAAAATTTTTTAAATAAATTCATTAAATTATCTACCTGAACAAGGCAGAAAAAATATACAGTTTATTATGTGAATTAAAATTAAGTAACAAACACACAGAAAAACATACACACTGAAAACATTAATATTTACATGTTGCACACGCATTAATGAAACATATTTCTTAACATACTGCAAAGAAGAGACAACGGGACACAGTGTAGCAAGGCTAACATGTATGACATCTAGGTCCCTATCCACACCAACTGTGGCTTGTTTTTCCCATTTGAGTCATTTTATGAGAGTGGATTAAAAAGCAGAATACTAAAAGCTACTTAAAGAACCTGTTAGGCTGGTTATTATCAGAACACAATACTACATATAAATTGCAGGGAGAATTCTATGCTTTCGTGTGAGCTCAAACACAGAAAAAATAGAAGAACATACACAGGGGTTTTGTCACAGTCTGCCACACATTTATAAAGACTCTACATTATTCTCTGCTTAAGTACTCTGCTTTATCCATCTTTGATTTGTTGTTTTCTAACTGGTTGATGAGAAAGCTTTTGTAAGTACAATTACAAGTCTTAATAATGCAGCCGTTAGATTTCTGTGAGCGTAACCTGAAAGCATTCTGCCGGAGATTCAATGTTTAGTACAAATGCATCCTCATTGGAGTAGTGCTCGATGATATTGTCATCCATGTTTACCAGAATCCTGAGAATCACACAAGACAACACAAAGCATAAAAAAAAAATCTATAAAACAACAGCAACAAATATTTGTAAAACACAGATTTGCCTGATACATTGTGCACCATTCTTGGTAGAAATTAATGAGCTTTTTCTGTGTGTATTGCATATGCACAGTTTTGCTGTCCTTTCTACCTCATGGGGATATGGGAACTGTGCAGGTCATTGTTACATTTAGCTTTAATAATTTGCCTTGACCTCAAAAAAAAAAAAAAAAAAAGAAAAGAAAAAAAGGCCTGCATTACACGAGAGACATGTGAGATTTTGGGGAGATATTTTCAGGGTTTAATAATATTTCTCTCTTTTCTTTACTTAGAAAATCCCTGTTCAGTGGAACAGAAACCGATTACATACGTGAGATAAGGTCTGTTTTAGATACTGAAGTGCCATGGCACTTTATCTTAATTCTGTCTAACGCCTGCTTTCTGAAATGGATGTTTAATTCTCTGACCGCACTTGCAGGTATTAACACAGACTCGTTTATTTAAATATAAAAGTTTTGATTTTATTAAATACAGGAGAGAAAACACAATTAACATGGTTTTTATTCTTAAAATAAAATCATATAAAAACATGCATTAATACGGGTCTCTTTGACTACTGCACCTACTCAATACTCTGCTTAATCTTGTAAGCATATACACCCAAATAACCGCAACGAGCTATAAATAATCTACATCCGTGCTTTTGATTTACATGTATACATTTCATGCTGGCACTAAACCTACTGTATACTAAACCAAGCATTTGAAAGGGTGTTAAATCATTAACCCAAGACATATACACAGTGAGCAGGCATACCATACATCATATACTATAGATGTACCCAAGACTAAACTGATGAATAAAGAAACTGCTATTAGATGCTCAGTTAACAATTATTCATAACTTTAAGGGTGAGGGTTAAACATTATAAACTTGTTTCATAATGCCAAGCAATACAATCCTACTTATAAAAGATCTAGTCCACATGCACTGATCATGCATTTGACCCAACAATAATATGGCATACTGCTCAGTCTGTATTTCCTAAAGACATTCCTAGATTAGACCATTAAATGATAAACAGAATGTTTGCTTTCATTCTTGAAAAAAAGCTAAATATAATACTATATACTGTACCTGTGTACATGCTATGTGACCATTAGATTTAATCAGCTGTCACACACTCGTAGTTTTGTCATGTTTGTTGCACTTTAGCCCCATTTTGACCACACCCTCCGATTACTGTTACAACTTGTGCAATTTTCCCATTTCATCGGGTCTGGTTTCTCTCACCGACTGTATGTCTTACTATGTTGTAATCCTAGTCTCCCCTTTCTGTGTAGCCTGAACTTGAAAATCTGTCTACTGTATGTATCTATCCATCTTTATACACAATGAATATGTATATACGTACATACATGTATACACTCCACATTTCTATTGTTCAGCTCCAACTCACCCTTTTTTATTCTTCTTGTAGATTTTACTCATCTTCTCAATAGGAAGGGAGTACTTGTCTGATATCTAGAAAAAAAGAACGAACCTGTAATTTTGTACATTTCATTTTAAATTGGGATGTGAATAAGCTATAAATAAAAAACTTACAGCTTCAATTAAACTCTTCACTGTTGGAGACTTTAGCATTAATGCATCAAAAACCTCATCAGACTCTTTCCTTACATACAGCAGAACTGTTAAGAAATATTCACTGGTTACAAGGCATGAATCTTTTCAGAGAAGTTACTGCAATTATAGCACAAGATCAGTTAAACTCTGAGGCACATTTGCTAAATCATTATTATGATAGAACTCAAACAGAAAATTTGCTGCCTGGCCAAAAAAAAGAAGGTCGCCATTTCAGATGGGTAAAATTTTTGGGCTCCATCGAGCAAAGAAAACAACTAAGGCAATTTCAAATAGAAATTGGTTATATACTCTTTTTAACACATTATCAAAACATGGAAGGGTAGCGCTGAACCGTCAACAACCGTCAGGATCAAAAACACTTGATGAAGTTGCATAGTAAAAGAAATAAACACTTAAAACAACAGCTATGTTTAATAGTGAAAGTAAAAGCATTTTCTTACATGCAAGTGATGAGAACTCGCAGGGTTGGGACTAAACAGCTGTGTGTCCATAAGAAAACCTTGTATTAGTGAGACTAATAAAAAAATATTAAATTTGCTATGGAGCATAAAGACTGAACAAAGGTCATGTGGTCTGATGAGTCCAGAGTAACCGTATTCCAGAGCGATGGATATATAAGGGTAAGAAAGGAAGTGGATGAAGTGATGTACTAAGTGCCCATGTCATCATATCAATAGAGCTTTTCTTCCCTGATTGCACATGCATATTCCAGGCCTCAAATTGTGAAAGAATGGTTATGGGAGCATAAGGAATCATTTTGACACATTAACTAGCTACCACATGGTGTACTGTAATCAACACCAAAGGTGTTTGGATAAATCTTAGAGTGTGTAACTGTTTTGGCCAGGCAGTGTAGATTAAGTTCCTCCAGATCTAGTCCTCTCTTGGTTTAACTATTTCTCTCCTATGCACATGTACACACCTCTCCTTGGTACATCACTTTTGCTCTGTTTGGCAGGTGGAAGACAGGGATCATCATCTGGCTGTCTGAAAACCCTTTTCATCAGCACACTGTGGTGACAAACAGAAACAAATTTAAAACCTCTTCAGTGCTTAAAAATAAATGATCATCAAAACCATTTTAAACTGATGCCGTCGTGAAGCTGTGGAATGTTACCATAAAAAAAACATTCCTCATATGTGTATTTAATACTACACTAAATTTAAACAGAAATCCAGCAAATTTGAACACCTTCAAAAATCATGTACACAACTACAAATATCAAGAAGAACTACAAACCAGTATATGCATTTAGAAACAAAATCCTCAGCTTGTTTGTTTAATAGTAATGTATATAACATGTAAATTACTAAACTTGGTGTAATGGTACTGCACTTACCAATCACTCTCCATTTCTTCAGTACTGTATCCAAACATCTGTAAACAGCCAGGGGGAAGTGTTACGGTCAAACAAGGAAGAAAACACAGATGACTAACTTTGCTTATTTCTCATTTTTAGTTTAGCATTTGTCTGATTCCACTCTGATCCTTCATCACATAAAATAGGTTAATGACTACAAACTCTCTCACCTGTGCAGCTCTCTGCATGTTACTGAAATGAACATCAGGGATGAACAGCACCGGCTGAGAATCCAGGTCTGTTATGGATTTGAAAAATGTGACGTCTGACCTCTTCTGCATTAATGCTCCAAGACCTCGTTTACCTGCCAGATCTAAAACAAACAGCCAAACTTGTTTTTGAACACTTAAAGAAAATCCTTCTTAAACATTTCTTCGGTACAGTCAAGTACACAAATATAACTCTCACCAGTGATATTAATCATTTTTGCACCTTTAATAGGGATCTTTAAATGCCTTCTTGTGATCAGATTCTGATAATGAGCCTTGTTGAAAAGTGTCATTTAAATCGTGGACCAAATCCGCACACTCAAAAGATATAGAGCGTATCCTGATTGACATTGCATTATAGGTTACAGTATATAGTCACATGACCATGTTATAACCGTAAGAAACTCATCAGTAGCATTCTACCAACACCTCCCCTGCTCCACTGCAATTTACATTGCCCCCAAAAAATAAAGGCTGCCAAACATATGCACTTTAGCCAACTTTAGAGCTCTATGTTAGGTTAAAATGATTTCTCAGATGCTGCTACAGGGCTTATGTTTAAGTTGAGCATTTTCTCCATCTAAGAGACTTTGTGCATTTACTATTTTCTTTTAAGAATTTATCCATGTATTTAATGTGTGAAAATACAGTACAGTGAACCTTTAATACATTTTGTTTATAATATTAAACAACTGACTGTAGCAATGTTTTATTTTTCTTTCAATTTATACAAATAAAATTACATCATGTTGATTATCTAAAATTCTTCAAAAGGACTGATTGAATCATTTTTTCTTTTTCAAATTTAATATTATTCATGTGTCTGCTTTAACTCACCATTGTGACCTTGCCCTCCAGCCACATGACCCTTTGTCTTTTTCCGTATCTGCTTTTTCTCCTCATCGCGAATTTTCCTCTCAGCTCCCTGTGGAGAAAAGGGATGTGCACAAGCAACTGCTCAAATCACAAACGTAGGGAATAATTCACATAATGTTTAATGCAGGCGTTGCAGTATTTAATTAGACACATGGCACAAGACAATGGTTAAACTTGCCAATAGATAAATATTATTTGTTAGTGTACCAGTTATCATCACATGCACTGTTCAAGAAACACTTTTCCCAACCTTGTCACAGAAGACCTTTATTTGGCAGTAAGCTCTGTGAATTGGTTTGTTGCTCCTGTTGTTGTAGCTGTACGTGTCAATCTGAATCATAAGTGGAAGCCCTTTCACTCCTTTCTGAGAGGAGAAATCTGTGCTCAAACAATTCACCGTGATAAACACCTACAAAGGATGAAAACATCATGATGTAAATTTACAACCTACTTGAGGAAAATTTCATAAAAAGAAAAAAAGAAAAATGTTCTATAGGACGTTCAAACAATATGCATTATGAGAAAAAACAATGCCCTGAAAATTTCCTTGTAGTGTAAAATTGAGCTAGGATGAATGTTGAGTATTGAAATTTGTTAAAATAATGACCAACATAGGGATTTCCTTTCCAGTGTTTCTTGCTTTATTAGATTCCTTATGATACTTATGTTACAGTCCAATGGACTTACGTATGACAAATTTCTGGTGTTACCTAAACAAACTGGTCAAACTGGAGTATTTCTTTGTTATCGTTATATTTTTGTTCATTTCATGGTGTCAATGTTTTTTTTCATACCCAGGAAGTCACTGGCAATTAATGACCACATCATTATAAGGGATTCATTCTCAAATGATTGCATAAAATTCCTCTATCTATCCTTAACAGTTATGATCACATGACCTAACGAAGTACAACTATCTGCCAGACTAGTTACACATGGCAGCCAATAAGTTAAACACAAACTAAATGCATATTATTTTTTTTATTTCAAAGCAGTTTTGAAATAAAAATAAAATAAAATTATAAGAGAAATGTCGAATTAAGAGAGCAGTGCCTCATTTTGGATGAGGTTCACTTCTGCCACAGCAGTTAGTTTATTCAAATAACCTGAAAGACGTTTGCTTGATATGCTCAACTGCAAAAACAACATGTGCCAATATTTCAAGATACACTGGAAAAACTACTTTTAAAAGATGAAATGTGGGAAATGTTTTTGCCTGGAGCGAAAATACTTTCCCACTGATGGACTAGTTTGCCTTCATGTCTGTACCTGTAACTTTTGTTTAATAAGAAGTGTAATGTTGTGAGAACCACGTCTTTTCCCATGGTCATGTGATTCCTTTCAACAGACATCAGTTAATAAACTACAAACATGCTCACACACAACAGTTAACGGTATTTTTTCTTTTTATTATTTATTAGAGTACAATCAGGAAATACTGATAGAATGAAACCTGGATAGTCAGGCTTCAAGCCAATACTAAGCCTGTATATAAAGCCTGAAATTAAATAGACCATACAACTTTATATTGCAAATGTTGTGATGGAATTATGTCACCATTTTCCCAATAAATTCTGTTTTATACGTTAAAAATACTTACATGCTGTTCATGTTAAATACTGGCTAAATTTAAAGTATAAATCATGTTACGCTAGAAGGAATTATTTATGAATCATAAATAAATAAAATATAAGATGAGGTATAAGTTTTTTTTTTTATCTGAATTTCTAAAAAAATTTTATAAAAAAAAACATCTTTAATATACGCTTGCACTGCTATTGATCTTGTGATGAAATACCTTAAAGAATGTAATGAACTTGTTAAAACAGTGGAACTTACAGTACAAGAGAAGAGGGTTAAGTTCATTCTAAATCTATCCATACTTGATATATGAAGCATAAATCAATGGTCTTTTTTTCTTTATTCATGCTGAATCTATGAACCTAGTATTCCTAGGTCCTAGTAATCATTTGATATACTCAATTCACAACTTCATCAGTTATTCCAGACGATTCCAGAAGATCGCAAACAGTTATGGGGCGAAAAGAGTTTTTCACTAATCTCAATATCTTCCATCTGAATGCTCACCTTAGCCTCCTCATTAATGTCCCAGGTGAAAGAGATAGCATTGTAGGCGATTTCCTCCAGATTCCCAATAGTGTTGAAGCTCTCTTTGTAATCAGCTTTATGGAGATAAGCAGATCAGAGAAAATAGTGAATACAATGGATAAAACTCTTTGCAATAAATTCATTCTCTTTGGTCTTTTAAATGGCTAATATTATGGTTTTAGTACAAAGAGAATACACGTCCAAAAGTAAACACATTTTATACTTTGTCACAGATCTTCTATTTACACAGGTTAAGGACATAAGGATAACCTGACAAGGAGAAGCCTGGGCTACTGTTATTCAAACCATGCATTATGGCATATCAGGTTCCAAGCTTTCCAATACTTGACTTCGTCCACATCCTGTTCATTAGCCCACCGAAGTGGTCTTTAAGAGGAACCCCCACCCCCCGTGTCTGGCCCGACCATGCATCTATTGTCTATCCATTTTCCATCTGCGACTAAAGGTGATAGATTACATTGCCCTAAGCCTTCTACTTATGTTGCATTTACCAGGATACAATATAAAGAAAGCAAAAGACTATGAATGAGGAGGTTAGGGTAACACACGCAGACACACACATGTTGGTTGAGGTAAAGTCTTAGTAAAGTGGTAAGAAAAAGAGGGCGCACAAATTCCTACCAATGTCCAAGACTCTCTGTTTGGCAGTGTGCTGACGAGTGTGCCAGTAGTTCCAGTGCTTTAGCTGCTCATCACGACATTTGTCTTCTCCAAACACCACCATCACCACACTCTGTCACACAAAGGCAAGGCGATGGCTTCATGAAGACACAACAACAAAACCATGTATCTAAAATACAGTCTAGACTATAACTCAGAATTTACAATCATGGCTACATCAAACCAGAACACCAGTTTTGCTTCATTCTAACAAAACGTTTTGGAGAAGCTTAGTATGTACAGTAAATGGGACAATGACTCACCCTCACTTTGCTGATGGGGTGAGGCAAGCTTTTACTGATCCCCGCTTCAGACAGTGTGATGCCGTAGAACTGACCTCTGTTTAGATAGATCATTGGACCCTCACCAGGCTTCTGCCGAACTGAGCGACTGGCTTCTATATTGTATTGGAGTGTGTTCCTACATCACATGAGGTGAATAGTTAATGAACCCCCTGACAGGTAGGATATAAATCTTCATTTCCTAGCCTGTGTAAACTTAAAAGGCACCTCAAGACATTATTACTAGAGGATAAAACTTACATTCCAGGAAGGTCAAAGTGAGTATCTTGTGTCTCTAAAGTGGTGGGCACTCTGAACTTCTGAAAAACGTGCAGAATTTTACACATTAGCTTACTATTAGCTCATTGATAAAACCGGCTAATTTCCTTACAGCATATCCCAGATTCATATATCTGCAGATTCACAGCATTTAGCAGACAACCTAATCGAGAGTACTATAGGGTCACAAACAAAACTCTTACCACATTTTCACCAGGGTAAGAGTCTTCAAAGGTGCTATCTGGCATGCTCCTTTGCTCATCCTTGCCATAACTGCTATGTGCCTCCTGAGTCGACGGGTGGTAAGACATGTGATGGTATGACTGCCTTTCTTGCTGTTGGTTAGAATACACCTCTGACTTTATGGTGGCCACGACTCCCGTGTCTGCTGGTAATGTGCTATAGGAGTCACGCTTCACTTCTGTACTGCGAGAGTCTGTGTTGACTGAGAGGTTGACAGGGGGAGACCTGGTGCCCTGAATGCGCTCATTTATGGATTCCACACTCCCATGGCATAGTCTATGAGAAATAAACAAATATAATATAAATAAGTGAACACATTTCCTTGTACATTGTCAATGACATATACAAGTATTTCATTATAGGTCACAGAATAATTATAACTGTGTCAAATCCTATCATTATCACATTATATTCATATTCATGTGTCTAGCTGGGAGCAAATAATGCACAACAAACCTTTTTTCTTCCTCCGGAAATTTAGCTACAGACAGGAGCCTTTTCTCTTTTGGAACCTGAGAGGCACACGAGAGAATGGTTACAGGATAGCATGCTAAATAAAGAGCTCAAAACCACTTCCAAATAGATATCAAGTCTATCTTGTAAGATAGTCCTCTTGTAACACCTCATTTTTCTTGTGGAAAAATGTAAGCACAGAAAAAATGTAAGCACAGAAAATCTCTCTTCCTGGTGATTTCAACAAAAAAAAAGAAAAAGAAAGGAGGGCTGATTTAGGTACACTTGGATGACTTTTCAGCATAAAACGTCTTCTCACCTTGTAGTATTCATACAGGAGTCCAAGAGCAGCTACGCTGTCCTCGTCTCCATTGATGCTCATCATGGCCTTGGTGGCTGCTGTAAGAGGGTTCTCCAAGTAGGCTCTCCAGGCTTCATCTTCACTTGTAAACACACGCCGGGAAAGGAAGGACGTCTCGTTGGGAACCACTACTACTAGCCGCTTACTGTGCAGCAAAGGAACATACATTTTGAGGAGAAGGAGATGATTTGGAGTATATTAGTGTAATGGTGGAACCCTAAGACACTTTCAACAAGACCAGTTTCAACACTGCAGCTTCAAGTTTTGATCACACATAATAAGAAGAGACATAATGTTTTCTTTCATCACCTTTTCTCCGAAGCAGACTCCTATGCTAAATAAAAACCCACACCTCTTCTTGCCTGAGGTGTTTCTGGAGTCAACAAAGAGCTTCACCAAAATCCTACTATTCCCAGAGCTCTCCCTTTACATTCCCACACACAATACACTATCCCAGTGGATATGGATACTGCCCAGTGGAAGTGCACAAAAGCAGATCAGGAAATCTAGGTTAAATGTTTACATGAGCGGTCAATGCTATTTTGACCTGACACAATAAATATCTTACTTAGAGCCATTCGGTTTCTGTCAGCACATTAGAAAAACAAACCAAGATATTATCTTAGACTAAATTAATTCAGTTTTTCACCCGATTAATAAAAGGTTACACTAACTATGTAAACAAGTGAGGGGTTTCATGACAGTTTGCTACAGAGAAATTCATTCTAACCCGAACATGTGGACTTACCTCTCCTCCTGAGCCATGCTTATAAAGACTTAATCCACCCTGACTGTTGGGAATCTTGTGCAATAGGAAGTATAACCTTTTAGTCAGTATAAAAGCCTTCAGTAGAACGACAGAACAAACGGTAAACGTTACCGGACTCCTAACATCCGTCTGACATTAGCATTAACCCCGTTCCACCTATATAAACAAAGAAAAATGACTGTATGTGGGCGGGAGAGGACTTTCCAGAGACTCAGCGTTCTCCGAGACGCCAGCAGGTGACTGTAGCGCAGGTGGGCACGAATTACTCAATTAGTGGGCGGGGCGAGAGTTCACTCACTCACAGTCACTACTGGAGCTTTGGAACAGAGTCGAATCCTGAGCGCGCGCACACTGCACGCGGCCTGGTCGTAGGGACAAAACCAGCATGCTGTGTCTGCACTCAGTACAAAATGTACTACAGAGAGTCTGAGGTACAACAATACCCTAAGCAGTGCATTGTTTATTACATAATGTATGTGGCCATTTTTCCAACTTAGGTTGTAGGTCAAGGTCAAGCCTTAAATTTTTTATTTTTTTTAAAATGTTTTTTATATTTTGGAAAGTGGTTGACTTAGAGGTAAGCACTGTCGCTTTGTACCTCCAGGTTCCTGGTTCGATTCCCGCCTCAGGTCTGTGTGCATTTTCTCCCTTTGCTTAGTGGGTTTCCTCCCACAGTCATGTATATTAGGCCAACTGGCCATAGTGCCAGTGCCAGTTTGGCACCCTGTCTAGGATGCACCCTGCCTCATAAAGCAGTATAGATGATGAGATTTTGTATTGACGATGATGTGTAGTGTTGAGGACCCTTTATATTGCGGTTGGCCAGGCCTCTCTTGCACAGTTGCAGTTGGTGAAAATACTACTTCATGTTTTTTGTAACAGGTACACGTAACCGGTAACACATACCTCCTGTCCTGGGATCCCTATGCAGTTTAGGGTCAAGTTTAAGGCCTTGTTAGTAGCCAATAAAGCCCTGAATAATCTAGCACCACCATATATTGCTGACTTTTTGAAGCCGCACAGTAAATGATCAGCTTTTAATTACAGTTCACAAATCTAGGTTAAAAGAATCTTGGCGATTGTTTGTTTTCAGCAGCGGCCTCAAAACGCTGGAATGAGCTGCTGCTGTACATCAGGCAGGCCCCCTTATTGTTTCTTGTTTTATATACAGTAGATTGGATTTCATTTTATATTCTTATTATTGCTTGTTTTTCTAGTCTGTTTCTATGTCTGCAACTATTTTAGGATTAACTGAAAGTTGAGTCATGTAAACCTGACGTCTTTCTGGTTGGGTAGAAACGTTCACTAGTCATCTAAGTAGTCAGACTGAAGAGGCTACTTGGATGAGTAATGAAACATTTCTACCTAACAATAAAGAAGTCTAGTTGACATGATTTAACTTCCAGACAACCACCCCAGGATGGTTAGGAATCTTCACAGACTATTTTAGGATTGTACAGCACTTTGGTCAACTGTGTTGTGTTAGAAATACTTTTAAAAATATAGACCTTGACTTGAATAAGAGATGCAATATCACTATTTCACTCACTCACTCACTCATTCTCCATAATAATTTTCCTGTACTTTGGTCATGGGAGGCCTGAAGCTAACCCCAGGGCATGAGGTGAGGTACACAATGGACAGGGTACCGATCCATTGCAGGGCACATAAGTACACACATGCACTATGAGCAAATTTGTAAATGAGGTACAAGGCGACAGTGCTAATGACTATAGAGATTAATATTATATTAAATATTTGTCATTTTTAAATATTAAACATTTGCGTGTATCCTGCCATGAATTGGCACCATGTTCAGGTGTACCCTTCTTCATGCTCAGAGTCTCCTGGCATAGGATCTACTGTAGGTCCCTGCAACTCTGTACAGGTTGGAAGATAAATTAATATTTAGTACTGTAGTTCACACTGGCTCTGTTTTAACAGCCATAATTCATGAGGGGAAAAAACAAAAAACACACCATATCATATTTCATCACGCCTCCCCATGTGTTTACTAGAATAAACTAGCACATGTCAACTTAAATTACCTGGATTTCATTTAAATTTTGTTTTAATATAATTTTTTCATATGTAGCATGAAAATCAATATATATGTACTATACACTGCAATTTTGTGAATATTCAATAATTATTCTTAATTGCCATTAATAAATTCCTATGGACTGCTTTGTATGCGTGTGTGTGTTTTTGAGACTGCAAAATGTGTTTTATTATATTCTTCTGTTAGAAGCTTTAAACTCTTACCAGCACCGGTCTTGCTGCATTTGGCAGGCATGTTACACTTCAATATTTACAAAAATAATATTTACACTGTTATACTACAACACTCAAGAGATGAATGATTGCTTTGTGCACAAGACACATGATTTGCACACATTGTCCACAGAAAGCTGTTTTGTTGGTTCCCCCTGGTCATGACCACTTTGCCCCATTCCCCAATCAGGACCTCTAAATCTATTTTAAACTTATGGGACCACAGATATATATGCAGTTAATCCCCAGGCAAACCTTCTCTACTTGGATGAAACTGTGGCTGGGGGTATTATAGAGTTTTGCCAAATCCTCATAAATTTTTTTTAATTGAATAAAAAATTTTATATAGAATTTTAATATAAAAATGAATAAAATTAATATATTTCTGCTTTTAACACCTTGTTCCTATATATATATATATATATATATATATATATTAAAAGCAGAAAACATAATATAAATTTTATTAATTTATATAAAAATTATATATAAAATATAAATAAATAAATAAATAGTTTAAATAAATAAATATATTCTAACAGCTTGCAAAATAAAAAAAAAATTATATAGAATTTTTATATATATAAAATCAAGAATGGAAAAAAAAAATTCTAACAGCTTGCAAAATTTTTTTAAAATGCCAAAGAACTGAGTTATGTTGTTTGGAAAATAACTGTCCATACACACACACACACACTCACAGACACATCATTCATAAACAATGGCTGGTGGCTGCAGTGACCTATGACTCTGTGACAGCAGTCATTGCTGTTAAGGAGACAGACCAAAGGCAAGATTTGAACCCCCAACCCTGGAGGTGGAAGGTCAAAAATATAACCTTCATCAAAAGTATTGTTTCATTACTAGTGTATTTTACAAAAAAATAAAAATAATGATAATTTTAAAAAAAAACATTTGGTGAGAACAATAATGTCTGCATGCACTGTGGCCACTGGTGTTGTACTTTAAAGCAATATGCATCTGTTCAATTGAAGGCTGAAAATCATGTCTCAAATACAAGTCACCTTCTTTCTCAATTTGCTACAAAAAAGGTTGACATTTAAATGTGCAAACATGTTAAGACACCTAAAACTGAGTGTATAGTGTATTGATTCGGTGATTCGAGGTCAAAACTCTGCGCCAGCCAAGTGTGATGTCAGATCTTTCCTGAATCTTTATTCTTCTTCATAGGACAGTTAAAAAAGAGGTGTGGCACTTCAGAGTCTGGAAAGAAAAAAAGTTGCTTCTGCTTCTACCAGTTTGACAGGTAACGGCTGCAGTGTAGGGCGGGCATGAGAGAGGTATGTGTGTTTGTGTATTTCTGTGCATGTAAGTGTGTGTGCGCACATGTTCACACACTGGTTTTGCAGCCACTCCTAACTAAAATGTCATCTGAAAGCTTAAACTTGCAGCAAGTGTTAAAATAAGTGACATTGTAATGGCACCTCTTGGTCTGATCCACACTACCCCAGGGTTACAATTTAAACAAAATATCTTCTTGCAGATCTCTGGACTGCTTGTTAGTCTGTAAAAGTCATGGTTTAAATGCATTCATGGTTATGTTGATGGGGACAAAAACACAGTAATTATGGGCTAATCCCACAGAGCTATGAGAAATCACATGATGTCATGCTACTCCTCAGCAAATAGTCCAGCTTTTCAGTTTAGTCCAGCTTGTCTGTCATCTTTGATCCTGCAAACACCTTCACACTTTGTTCCTTGGATGATTACGTGCTGGCAATTTAGGAGTAATTCAACTGGTGTTTTGACAAATTGAGCATGGTATTATAGCATGTAGTGACATTCACTCACTTTTTTATATAATTCACAGCTGTTTTATCATATAAACAAATAAAATAATAATAGCTAATGTTCATGTTACACATTTTTATTTTTACAAACATTAGTAATATAAAGATAACCTGTTTTCAATGACTTTCCTATTTCCTGATTTCTGAGTGTTCTATGCTTAAGGACACGTTTAACAATATATACCATATGACCCTTAATCCCAAATCAAGATACAAAAAAGATAAATTTTTATTTGTTATATATGACTTTTATATGATAAAACATCTATAAGATGAAACATGCTTTGTATTCTTGTTGGATGTGAGCAAAAATCAGTTTTTCCCAAAGCGTTCATAGACACTCAGGCCTTAAGCTCATATGATTCACTCTGAAAACAAACATATTGGCACATATAGCACAATTGCTCAACTGTGGGAGGATACAGTCATAGTACTGGTTTTTCTTTGTCATCTACGCAAGACCCCATTTTAATAATAAGCTTGGGATTTAGTACAAGGCTCATGTGTGGCTTTGTATTTGATCAGTGTAATAACAAAAAATAAACTGATTAATAAAATTTAATACATTTTAATGCTTGTCATATTTAGTTAAAGGTACATGTTTTTAGTATGTATAACTCCAGTGATAAGATTATCATTAGAGTATCCCTGCTGTATTTACCCATCTATTCATCGTTTAGCCCATGTAGGACTATCTGATATCAAAGAAAACTAAGGAATATACACCCTGGATTGGAGGTACAAGACATGCACGCACACTCTAGTGGCAAAATAGCCCACTTACCAAATAACATGCTAGTAGGGTAAGTGGGAAACCACACAGACTCTAACCCAAACTCCGAACCCTGAAAGCCGGAGAGGGGGTAACCAATCTGCTACCCTTTGATCAATTTTACACATTTGAGAAATAAACCTAGTAATGCAGATTTACATATAGTGGAAATTCATGACTGTGATTCATTAGAATATGTATAGCTTAGTGCAGGACTACACTATTTATGCTACCAGTGAAGTTATATAAGGCCTCAAAAACATATGCAATAATTTTGTCATCTGGTATTCCCTTTTCTTGATGACAAAATCCTTTATATTCTAAATGTAGAGTTTGAAAGCATGAGAACGCATGGACATAGCATAGACGGAGAAAGTATTTTGCATGTTGCTCAGTGACTACTATTCAGTGTGATCAAAGATAAAGAACCAACGTTAACCAATAACTGTTACTGTAATAGTTTGAGAATTAGTTGCATACAGGATAAATAAATACTGAAGAAAAAAAATGTTGATTATTTTACATGTTTTGCTTTATCTATGATCTGGTGATCTGTAAATTATGATTTTTTTTTACATTTCTCTGCAACATTTTAAAATGCATTACTGTGTGTAGTAATTTAACAGACAAAGAAAACATTCATTTCCTAAATTTAATTTTTGCTTTATCGTATAACTAACAGATTTCTATATCTCAAATCGACATTGCCACAAAATACAGGTTATCATACAAAATCTACCAAAAAACAAAACAAAAAAAAAACTGCAGCAAATACAAATGTTGGTTTTGACAAACAATTGTACAGTATAAATTTATACAATACTGGTTCTGTATATTGGCACCTAACCACATGATATAAATTGATATAGAAATGTGTTATTCTTAAAAAGAAGAAATACAGATCATATGCATACACACTGGAGTAAACTGATGCAGTAGTTGTGATGTTCGAACATTTTCCAACTTTACAAAACAGCAGTTTTAGAAAGGAAAAAACAAACAATGCTAAATTATCAAATGAAAACATATAGCAGTGCTGTACTTAAGTCAAGGCAGCGGAACTCAGCTGCAGGTCTGGGGAACCACATTGTCTGTACATAGTTATAAAGCACAAGCTCTAATACACTTGAACCAAATCAAAGTCCTATTTTTTTTTTTTAAAGCTGCTTCAGGTGTGCTAGAGCAGGAAAACACTCTGAACTACACAGGGTCCCCACAACTGGAACTGAGAATTACTGCAGTAAGGCATTTAACAATTTGCAGTGGCAACTGATAACATTTAAAACTTACAATAAACAGCAGCAGTGACAGAATGCATCTGCAGCTCCAATGTGTTTATCATGCACACTGAAAGCAGGACAGGAACAACACAATTAGGAAAAACTCATTTGAAAACTGTATCCGACTTCAAGACAATTTTTTTTTTAATATATAGGAGAACAATTAATTTGTTCAATGGTAAAGAAACGTAGACACTGAGCTCAGATCCCACATCTGAAAGATGGCATCAGATCCAGGCTGATTCTGCCAGTAAATTTCCAGACCAGCTGCTAAAGTATTGTTTAATACATGACACATTAATCTTAATATACCAAGTCCAATAAGAAACATCTTTACGATTAATGGATTATTTTGAACACTATAACGCTGTTAGGAAATTGGACTCTGGTCATTTGTTCTATACTCGTCCAGTAGCAGGAGGCTATGTCTATGTTAGGTTTTAGCAATATAGGCATTTACATTAGTAAAAAAAAAAATAAAAAAAAGCAACAGGGCAACGATAAAGCAGTTATTCATAGATATACATAACTATTTGCATATGTATGTGTGCGGCAGGTCAGTAACCTGACGATGACTTAATATCTACAACTGAGAGTTTTTACTAGATTTACAATATACATGATACTAACTTTTACATCCATAAATCTCAGGTCTTCTAATGTGAATATTAGAGTTTTGGCTGATCACAAATTCTCTGGTACAAACCAACAGACCACAGAGAACAGTGTGAGCAAACAGTACCAGGACACACTATAGCCACACACATACACACACAAACCAGCATGCATGCATACATACAACAAAAAAGATTCTCTTCCATATACAGTTAAAATGTATTTAACATGCTCCACTAAAAACACTAAAAACTATTAGATGTTGCATCTTAAATTAGTCATTTGACAATTTTGCATGCATGCCTGTTGTTTCATTATTGGGGGGTAAAATACATAGACTATACAAAACTATTAATGTAGAGAAAAGTCCCACAATTCTTCATTTGGTTTCCTTCAGGCAATACAGCACAAGGGAGGGGAATGAGTGCACTTCTAACTGTTATGATTACTGGGATTTATGGAAAGTGTAGTAGTGTACATACTGCACAATTCTGCTGACATATTGGTTGTCATGATAACACTGATACACTAATAATAAGAGATAGATACTGAAACAGTCGTTACTGGGAATTAACATTCTCCGGAACACTAAAACTCTAAACACTCTAAACACTAAAACTAAACTAAATGTTAAGGCTCTGCCAATATGTGCATTTCCAGATTGGTGATCCAGAACATTTCAGGCAAGCCAATACTAAACCAGGGACAAAAACACAAACTCTGCTCCAAAACCATGGTGTTGGTCAAAATTGTAAAACCAGTGTGGGACTGCATGACTTTACAATTATAACTTGACTGAAAGAAAAAAAAAGGAAAACCAAGCCTACACTACCAATCTACTTACAGTAACTGCATCGGTCTGTTTGGTGCTAGTACTGAATCATGTAAAAAGGCATCTGGTGAGGATGTGGTGTTATCACTGCAGGTCAAAAACTAAGAAGCAATACTGTTGGACACTTGACAACTTTGTCAAACCGTTCTATTAAAATAAGAAAATAAGACAAGCAGGCCTCCAAACCTCTTCTTTCACAGTGCTTTGCTTTTCCATTATGCCCCTCAATCTCTCCAGCTCCTGTTCAAATTGTATTTTGACCAAATTGACCAAAACATCTAAACTCCTTTTATCAGACAGTCCAAGTGACATGTATGGGCCCAGATATATCCCTTAATTTAGGTCAGAAATCTTCACTGCCAATAGCACAGCAATAGGTGTGTGTGTGTGTGTGTGTGTGTGTGTTGATTGTGACAGAATTGTAAGCACAAGAGAGCAATGGAAAGATTAAGAGACTGAAAAAGAAAGAGAGATAGAGAGAGAGAGACAGCATTGCCTGTGTGTTTGTGGGTGCGTTCGGTGCCTATATCTGGTGAAGCTCAGGTTGAAGGGATACAGACCCGTATAAATAGGCCCCGTCATGTCCCTGTATTATGGTATAAAAAATGAAAAAAAACCATAAATAAATAAAATAAAGGAGGAGAATGTGGTAGATGCTGCTTTTAAAACTGTCCTGCACTGCTGGGGTCACACTGCAACAGACGCACAATGGACGGGTCGCTCTTTGCTCCTTTAATGAACTCCTCCAGTGACAGCTTACCTAAACAATAACACAAAGCGTCAACAATACATTCTAGGCTGGTTTCAGTTTTACAAATGTTGGGGGAAAAAAATTAAATGTATATATACACACACATTGTATATTCTTTTTAAACTATTGCATTCTGCAGTGTGCTGGAACAGCCAGTAGAGGGCGGCAAGTAACATTTTCTTCACCCAGCAGCTCTAATCACCCTCAGATTACTTTATTAGGAACGTCTGTAAACCTACGCATTTATGCAATTATCTAATATCAGGCAACTGTATGGCAGCAGTGTAATGCATAAACTCATGCAGGTAAGCATAATGTAACGTTTACATCAAACATCAGAACAGGGGGAAAAAACTATCCTAATGATTTTAGGGGTGGCATAGTTACTGGTGCCAGACAGGCTGGTTTGTGTATTTCTATAACTGCTGATCTCTGGGGAATTTTTCACGCGCACACACACACTCTCTACAGTTTATTTAGAAAGGGGCAATAAAATAACCTCCAGTGAGTGGCAACAGACAAACAGTTTGTTGATGAGAGAGGTGAAGAGAGAATGGCCAGACTGGTTCAAGCTGACAGAAATGCTACAGAAACTACTACTTACCACTGTATCTACATCGTAGAATGCAAAACAAGTAAATCCATGAGGCAGATGAGCTACAATAGCAGAAGGCAATTTTGGGTTTTATTTCTGCTGACCAACAACAGAAAGCTGAGGCTGTTGGGGGCACAGACTTGCCCAAACTGGACAGTTGAAGACAGCCTGATCAATCTTGAGTGCTCCTGGGGCACAAATGTGTTTGGTACCATGGATCCAACCTCTCTTGTGTTAAAAGTATAGCCTTGTGGAGGTAGTGTGGGCAATGTTTCCTTGGCACACTTCGGTCTCGATAATACCAAACTGTAATATTGTCGTCACGGACATGTGCATCCCCCCATGACTACAATTTAGAGTAAAATACTGACATTCTTGTACTTTCAAACATAAACTGATTTCATGAACATGACAGTGAGTTCAGTGTTCTTCAGTGGTCTTCACAGTCACTGTTTTGAGAGTAAACTGGCCCTTACCAGTGTTAGTACATTTCAAGTAAAGTGCTCAGTGAATGTAGATGTTTCTGCTAAATAAGGGTACAGTGTGGACAGGAAAAAGCTGATCGGAATATAAACAGCTTGCAGTCGCTCAACCAGTGACCCACACAATGTGGCCTTGATAGAGACCCTTTCTGTCTTAGAGCTTAAATAATGTGTGAAGAAAAAAAGGCATCAGTTCACTGACCATGGATTCATCCACTCCCTCTTCCCCTAGGATTTTCTGCATGCCTGTTGTTTCAGCATACAGAATATTGCACTCCCTTTTCAATTTATATTAATGTTATATGGTACTATGTAAACATGCTCATCACACTAATCATCTACTTGGCCTTTTCATTTGTACTGCAGTCACCAAAACGAGGCATGTTAAAGGCATGAGATTCAAAAAACACACCACAACTCGCAACCCCAGCAGTACAGCACTGATTGTTTAAAAATAAATAAATAAAATAAAGCATCAATTCAAATCATGTTAAAACACAAAATATACTAGACACTGGACAGTATCCTGAGGCAAAAAATGCAACTCTTACCATCTCGGTTGGTGTCCATCTGTCTGAAGATCTTTTCTGTTCTTTTCTCTGGTGTAGACTCATCTTCTGGCATCTTCATTACTGACGAAACCATTTTATAAATAGCCTAGAAGTGACCAAAGGCATATAAGGATATCGATTTGTCAAAACATAAATCAGAAACTTACAAAAACAACAAACTGAACACACATGATGTAGAATATTGGTTTAAATATATAGTTATTTCATAGTTATAAATCCTGACATCAGACAGATGATGTCATGCAAAGGTGTGTATAGAGATCATCTAAAATAAAATTGAATACTACACAAAATCCAACAAATATAAAATGGGGTTGAATATATACCCAATTCTCAGACATGTTTTTATACTTTTTATATTTTTTATCTTCTGTCTTGATATTAGGACAGTACGTGCATTACTTGTCCGCATGCAAGAAAAGCAAAAACTACATGACATCACATTTATTGGATGATCTATTATCTGAGTGAAAACACGTAATCCACTAAGCTGACCTTAGAAAGGCTGTGGCTGATCTAGAAAGCCACAAGTGTCTAACATGCTTGTAGTTGCAAATTATGTAATAAAATCCACCCTTGGAGTTAAAATAACAGTGAATGTGCAAACATGGCATTGGAAGTAGCCATATGTGACTATCTTGGCTGCAACATGGCTAGGAAGAAGACAGAAAACAACTACAAGATAAGAATAAACACTGACACTCTTGTACTTTCAAGTGGATAGACACCATGGGAGCCAATAGTATTGTAGAATACAATACTTCTATAAATAAAGAGAGATACTGTACATTACATATTTCAGAGAAGCAGTGACTGTGGCTCTCCTGTCTTTTAATAGCATTCGTTCTGCTTTTTAAGGCACATCTCATTTCCGCACACAAAAAAGCACAAGCTCTTATTAAACTGCTTCAAACTGCTGGTGTGAGCCTTAGTACAACCACTACCCCATCTCCATGGAAATATAGATACATTAAAATATGCTGTACAGAAACATAATTGAACAGCATGTTCCTGGTCACCAAAAAAAAACCTGTATATTTTCCCAAAATAATTACAACCACATCTTCATCAACTGTCACACTGTATTACAAATACATGTCCTTAAAATCATCGATTGTGTGTCATGAGGTATTCCAAATAGGGTTCTTCACTAAGCAGACAAGTTTTAATTCACGTTTCAGTGTCTGGGAAATTGATATTCAGAATGATTCATGGAATTGCACAAACTAGCATCAAATGCAATCCTCGAAAATACAATAACCGCTATTCACAACACAATTCATGCAAAATCATTTAGTGTATAAACTGATTAGTACTCGTTTAGCTATCTATAATGATACATTACTATAAAAAAGACCTCATTCAATTCTCTGTTCAACAAAATCCCCACACAGGCCCCATTTGGGCAGAGTCTCAGCGTCTGAGAAGCCGCTTGCTGCTAAATTACTTCTAAAGAATCAGAAGAATTACAGTTAGGCTTAATTCCAAAAACTGACAGAAATAACCTGGTGAAAAAGATCTTAAGGCAAGCCTTTTAGTTTGGGGAGAAAAAAAAGACTGGCATCCTTTTTAATTATGAAAAATCCTAACAAAGTGGTGGTGAGGATTTATCACCTTCCTCTCCACCCCCAGGAATTCTAACACCAATGAAAGCACATCACATTGTGCTTAAGAATGTGCTAATCTTGGTTATTTGTACAAAAAAAAAAAACTAGCACATACCTGCACGATTTCCAGCATCTCTGCCTTACTGATGTATCCATTCCCGTCCAGGTCATACATGCTGAAAGCCCATTTCAACTTCTGCTCCAGCTTTCCTCGTGATGTGACGCTGAGAGCAATGATAAACTCCCGAAAGTCTATAGTGCCGTCGCCATTGGTGTCAAAGGTGCGGAAGACATGCTCAGCAAATTTGGAGGCATCTCCATAGGGAAAGAAGTTCCCATATATTTTCTTGAACTCCTCCATAGATAGGTGGCCACTGGGGCAGTCCCGCAAGAAGCCTTTGTACCACTCCTGGATCTCGTGCTCAGTGAAATCTGTGCTCTCCAGCAGGTCTTGCATCACCTCTGGTCGCAGCTTGCTGTTCTGCTTCCCCATGCTTGAGTTTCACGTTAAAGCTATGAGAAGAACAGAGAGAATCACACAATAGAACACATGCAATTTGGGAAAATACATGTTGTATTATTTTCTTTCTACTTGTTCGCTCATACTGGGGAATTTACAGCTCTTGCATCCCATTTCATATCACGTGACTATTTAGACCAAAAATATTTTATGGAAATCTTGAATGTCCCAGAAATATTTTAGACCACAGGAAGAACTGAATATGCATACATAAATATTTTCTAAAGTGACAGTAACCCAGAAAAGGAGATCAGTTATTTTAGACATCATCCGCATGTCTTTCGATGTCATTATATAAATGTCTCATACATAATGAATAATTGATTTAAATATAATTTAAAAGTGTACTGTTGCTCAAGAATAATAAAAAAAAATGATCATGACCAAACACACCTACAGTACTGTAATGAAACTTCGGTATGGCTTGGAGCACACACTGCAGACTAAAGATGCCTTAAGAAGTCGTTACTCCTCCATAAAGCATCTAAGGCATGCCTGCAGACAGTATTTCTTGTGTTATTTCAGGCAACTGTTTGAGGGGCAGCGACTAAAACTTATCTTTGGATGAAATCCAGCAATGAAGACCCAACTAAAAGACATGGCCGAGGGGAAAAACTTTGTTTCACGTGTTTGATAAAGCCTATAAGACCCTCATAAATTAGAAGCTCTAAATATTCTGCCTGTGTGCGGATTTTCCCCCTTTGGCTAGATACTGCATTATTGCCAAATTGTGGCTTTAGGCTCTGTAAAAAGAAAGGATGACAATAAAACTACTTTGAGAGTCAAACTAGGGCCGGATTGTACAGTATATTGAGCTTTTGATCTACATCACTATATTTTGAAATAAGAAAAAGACTGAAAGAATATCCATATAGTATAGTTTGATACAGGGCTGCATGAGTCTTGCCAAAATATGAATCATAATGTTTCTCCATGCAAATAGAGCTCACGATTCTCACACTTTTTTAAACATCCAAAAGCATTTATTGTACTTATTTATTGTAGTGTTTACATAGACACACTGTGTGTGTGTGTGTGTGTGTGTGTGTGTGTGTGTGTGTGTGTGTGTGTGTGTGTGTGTGTGTGTGTATAGAACCCTTAAAGTGAATAAATTGCTGAACTTAAATAGAATGTTAACAATAAATAAATAACCAATATCCAGGTCATCAGAATGCATCAATGCAGCTGATATAAAAGGAGGAAAGTTAATCACCATCATTTAAAAATTATATAAATCGTGATTGTGATTATGTTTTAAACATCATGCATAAAGCCACATTGTCTTAGACTTGTTGAAATATGCTAGCATGCACGTTTAAAGGTCAAAAGTATTTTTTCTTTGCATATCCCAGTTCTGCAAGTAAACCTGCCACAAAGCCTTCACAGCCTAAAAAGTCTTCTGCTACTGTTTTAGTTTTATTTCATACTGCCTGAATTTTCAGTCCATATCACCATCGCCGCTGCCAAACGTTATCAAAAACCCTCAAAAGTCTGTGGGTTTGGACTGCAGTTGTTCTACGGAAGCAAACTCATACATTTTTTGAATGATGGACAGAATCACAGAATATAATTTAATAATAATTAAATTAAATACCTTAATTTTACATAGTTTAAAGATATTTACAATAGCAGAATATTAATAATATTTAATATTAGCAGAATGATATATTTAATTTAATCAAAATTAAATAGCTAATCAGCTTCTTTAAACAAGTAACAAATTATAACATGACACTGTTTAAAGCAGAAACAAATCCATGTTTATTTGATAAAACAGCATAAACGCAAAAAATAGGAAAAATCTTACAAACATAAATTAACACTTTTCCCCATAGCATTTTATTTTATTATTTTTTTTACACAGTAAATAACTTCTCATCTTAAGATCGCTCACATAAGTAGTCACTCATGCAAGATTTGCTTTTGTCCCAGTCTAATTCGTGTTTTTTACATGGTGTCCTGATTTTGATCCATATTCTAGCTGGATAGAGTTGCATATACAGAGATTATATAAAAACCTCTTTGAAAGAAAGCCATACTTTGATTTTAAATTGCCGCAGTAAGGGGAAGAACTGTGTCCCTTGGTACCATATCCTTTGCAGAATAATAACCAGCTATAAACTTTCCTTAACTACTGCACATCTCTCACAAAAAAACAAAATAAAAAATCTGAACTGATTGTGATTCCTTGTTTTTGAACGGTTACCTTCTAATATGCAAGAACACCTTCAGAGGCACAGAGAAACATACAAAATCTAACAAAGAAAGCAACCTGGGTTCAAAATCAAACCAGGAACCTCTGAGCTGCAGGTTCTGCACCTCTGTGTTACTTCATTCTAAATTCAATTTACGTCAATTAGATGTGCTCAAGATTAATTTCTGCTCAGCCTAATGAAGCATTACCTTTAATGATGTAAAAGTATCCATTCCCAAACCATATCTGTGAGCAAATACATCTAACAACTTGAAAAAACAAACAGAAAGCACAGACTGTATAACAGCTACAGTCATGCTTTAAAATAAAGGATATTACACAAACTACTGCTCACACACAAACTCTGTGCAAGATATTATATACACCACTGGCATTATTAATTACTTTTGCATAGGGGGATTTAAAATGGGAACAATAATAAAAGTTAATGTACAATACAAGTTCTGTACATCAATTCTCATTTTTTCATCTTTAGATTATCCTTCCTTTTCATCAGTAACCAATAAACTAATCCAGTTTCATTTTACAGTAGCACATGGCATTTTTGGTCTTAACACCAACACCGGGAATGAATTCCTGGCTGTGATTAGTGAAGGATGTGTGGATTCATTTTACATAACTGGGCTCGAGCTGTAGTTTCAGCTGTCAGGTGAACGAAAGGATTATATAGAAATGTGCTCATTCCGATACATTACTGTTTCCATAGTAAAAGCTCATATGCAGTGACTTGGCGGATTTTCTATATAACCTACAACTAATAATTTATGAGTAAAGTCTACAGACTGTTGAGTGTGAAAATCGCAGGAGTTCAACAACTTCTAAAAGTACGTTCTTGAACAAGCCCGTCTAGCACCAACAACCATGACATACAACACCCAAGCCACAGAGGTCACACTTTTTACTTCACGCTGATGTTTGATGTAAGGATGAACTGGTGCTATTTAGCTGTACAGTGGTACCTCTGCACACACATTTTATCCGTTACAGAGGCGAGTTCTTAAGGCGAAAATATGTATTGTGAAATGCATTTTTTCTAAAAGAAATAATGTAAATGCAGATAATTTCGTTCCAGCTACCCATAAATATTACTGATTTTCAACACAACCATATTTTTGCACCTGAAGACAGATGCAAATGTACAGTCATGGCCAAAAGTTTTGAGAATGACAAATTAGTTTTCACAAAGTTTGCTGCTAAACTGCTTTTAGATCTTTGTTTCAGCTGTTTGTTATGTACTGAAATATAATTACAAGCACTTCATAGGTTTCAAAGGCTTTTATCGACAATTACATGACATTTATGCAAAGAGTCAGTATTTGCAGTGTTGGCCCTTGTTTTTCAGGACCTCTGCAATTCGACTGGGCTGCTCTCAATCAACTTCTGGGCCAAATCCTGATTGATAGCAACCCATTCTTTCATAAATCACTTCTTGGAGTTTGTCAGAATTAGTGGGTTTGTCCACCTGCCTCTTGAGGATTGACCACACGTTCTCAATGGGATTAAGATCTGGGGAGTTTCCAGACCATGGATGCAAAATTTCAACGTTTTGGTGCCCGAGCCACTTAGTTATCACTTTTGCCTTATGGCACGGTGCTCCATCGTGCTGGAAAATGCATTGTTCTTCACCAAACTGTTGTTGGATTGTTGGAAGAAGTTGCTGTTGGAGGGTGTTTTGGTACCATTCTTTATTCATGGCTGTGTTTTTGGGCAAAATTGTGAGTGAGCCCACTCCCTTGGATGAGAAGCAACCCCACACATGAATGATCTTAGGATGCTTTACTGTTGGCATGACACAGGACTGATGGTAGCGCTCACCTTTCTTCTCCGGACAAGCCTTTTTCCAGATGCCCCAAACAATCAGAAAGAGGCTTCATCTGAGAATATGACTTTGCCCCAGTCCTCAGCAGTCCATTCGCCATACTTTTTGCAGAAGATCAATCTGTCCCTGATGTTTTTTTTGGAAAGAAGTGGCTTCTTTGCTGCCCTTCTTGACACCAGGCCATCTTCCATAAGTCTTCGCCTCACTGTGCGTGCAGATGCGCTCACACCTGCCTGCTGCCATTCCTGAGCAAACTCTGCACTGGTGGCACTCCGATCCCGCAGCTGAATCCTCTTTAGGAGACGATCCTGGCGCTTGCTGAACTTTCTTGGATGCCCTGAAGCCTTCTTAACAAGAAGTGAACCTCTTGATGATCCTATAAATTGTTGATTTAGTCTTAGTAGCCACAATATCCTTGCCTGTGAAGTCATTTTTATGCAATGCAATGATGGCTGCCAAGGTCACCATGGTTAATGAGAGAACAATGATTTCAAGCATCACCCTCCTTTTAACATGTCAAGTCTGCCATTTTAACCCAATCAGCTTGACATAATGATCTCCAGCCTTGTGCTCGTCAACATTCTCACCTGCGTTAACAAGACGATTACTGAAATGATCTCAGCAGGTCCTTTAATGGCAGCAATGAAATGCAGTGGAAAGTTTTTTTTCGGGATTAAGTTAATTTCCATGGCAAAGAAGGACTATGCAATTCATCTGATCACTCTTCATAACATTCTGGAGTATATGCAAATTGCTATTATATAAACCTAAGCAGCAACTTTTCCAATTTCCAATATTTATGTAATTCTCAAAACATTTGGCCACAAGGGTATACATCATATTTAAAACTATGGGGACCTTTTGAGACACAATTTACTTGCAAACGAAAGAATTCTTACATTGTGTTCTATTGGGAGACCTATCCATTGTATCGGTCAGCTTTGACTAAGTTCAGTCCCTCTGAATGTTACATAAGCTTGCCTTTTATCATTTGAGTGACTTAGGGAGTGATTAAAAGTGACTGAAGTATTATTTATTGCTGTAGTTCATAAATCTAAATAGTAAAACATATTTTGTATTAAGCTAATTCTGACAACCCTTTGACTTTGCCCCCATACTGTACATACCAGAAGAAACTGTGCTATATTCTTGCCTTCAAAACATAAGTACAGCAGAACTGACGCATTTGCATGTTTGGGGAGGATGGGAAGCATTTGCTTATTATTCTCAAATAAAAATGGTAGATTCGTCAGTCATCCAATTCCTTGTTATTAATTTAATGCATATGATGCATGAACGATATAAAAAATTAACTACTGAAACTTCGCCACTATGGGTGCATGTTACCATGGTAACTCTATAATAAGGCACAGCCCTAATTGCACCACACTTTTTACTGTACATGTTTCTCAGGAGAAACGTGAATCATGCACTGCAAATGGGTACCCATGTCTAAAGAAAAAGCATTAAACTCTAATTACTGTGTCCACTGCCGTGCCGGAAAAAATCTGAACCCAGCCATTCAAATGCATTGCTTCTATAATCAGAAATCACACAACAGCTCATAAATGCATGTGCAAATTATAAGCTGCATGTGATTTCACCACATGAACGCAACAAAAATATTAGAAACACTTCTCCAGGGGATACAGTGCTAAACACCACACTTAATAGGTATGAGAAATATTGTTAAATTAATGCAAATATAAATTATATACATATTAAATACACCTGGCCCTTTTCCCACTCAAGTGGATTGTTTCTGCATCCCCCTCCCCTATAATCCACTTGTCTTAGAACAATAGTGATGATAAAAGATTATTCAGATCAACAATTCAGCACAGAAGTATGAATGAGCACAGTACGCTGGAAGCTTCGGCAATACAGCTAACTCGGCCCTGCTCCTTCTCTAGGAGTCTCTTCATAAGAACAGGTAATAAAACCAGTCAGATTCATCAGGCAGTTGCCATGGCAATCTGTTCAGAACATTTCACAGTATGATCGAGACTGAGTGAAGTGGAATTCACCTCAATGTGTGACTCACAAACAGAAAAAGGAGATTGCAAGAATGATGTGAGAAATGATGTGCAAAGGTTCTGCTTTATGAAAGGCTTCACCACCTGCCAAAATTGGTCCATTAGCCTCATTATCACGGTCAAATGCTGAAAGGCATGACAAAATCCTCACACCATCATTAGCTCCTTGAACGCTTTACCCTCAGCAAGCCATTTGAGTTCTAAAAACTCATCTCCAATCCAAAATGTTCATGAAAATGTGTCTGTACTTTAATGTCAGGGACTATGATACAAGCATAAATTTGATGGCTTATCCTAAGCATGGGAGACCTGGAGTTAAGTACTACTGAGAGAGAGTGAAAAATATGCAGTTTTTGTACTTTCGTAATTTTTGTGCTTTTGATTGGTCATCTGATGACATGTAATAATGTACACTAATCACCAAAGAGAAGGCAAACTAGACAGACACCTTCTCCATAAAACTCCAAGTTACAATCAGGAAAGATTTTGTATTTACCATTTATGTAACAGTTAGTTACATTAATTTCCTGGTCAAGCAGCATTCCATGAGCATTCTATTACTCTTTTACAATTTGAGTCATAGAATATCCCTGTACCATTAGGAAAGAAAATCTCCATAGACATGATAATCTGGTCATTTAGTACATTCAGGTTGTCAGCTTCATTTTATGCCACATAATGCTGCGAAGCCTAAACCTGACCAACTGAAGCAACCCCAGATCATGACACTGTCTCCAGAGGCTTGTACAGTGGGAACTATGCATGATACGTTCATCGCTTCATATGTTTCCCTTCTTACCCTGACACAGATATTGGTCTGGAATAGGGTCAAGGCGGATGGATGGTAATTAAATTTTACTATGAAGTTAACTATAACTGGAAGATGTGCATGCATGGAAATGTCTAAAAGGCTATGTAAAACATGCCAGTGCACATACATTTTAAGGGCAACCATCAACGAGCGCTTTATGAAATTCTGTAGAGATGTGATAATGCTATTACTGAAGGCATGTTAAAAGTTATGTAACCTAAAAGCAAATTTAAAACAGTATAAAACAGCATCCTTGTTTAAATGGATCCTTGTATAAATGAAAACAATAAATATCACAAAGTAATTTAAAGTACATTATATTGCCCACAACTGCTTTAAAAATGTGATTAGTCTGAGACCCTGCCAAATGATGGCCTCATATTACAGGTTTAGAGGTGTACGTTATTTTAGATAGATTTTTATGGAATATTTGCAGTTTGCACTCCAATTGAAACTGACAACAGGTTTCATATAACTATATTTTCAACTGCTTTGTTTTGAAAGAACATTACACAAGTGATACAGATAAAATGTATGTGCACTGGCATGTCTTACACAGTAGTTTAGAATAAAGGCAGACAAATAATTAAAGTAAAAAGAAACCTTGGTTTCTTCTTTGCACATCCTGACCTGAGCTGGCACATTCCATTACACTAGAGCTGAGTGATTTTCTCTCTGCCCAATGTTATAGCTTCCTCAAGCTCCTACATAAAAAAAAAATAATGTGCTCAGCCAAGTTCAAAAAGACACAACGCTATAAATAAACTGGATCTACATATTATATTTCCACTGTTATTATTCCAGATTCAGCACATTGCTGCAACCGAGTGCAACCACTGCTACAGATGTCCTCCCTTTTTTCTGTCAGACTGAAGCTGCTGGTAAATTTACACCACTGCTCTCACGTTGACACTGAGGCTGTGAGATGCTCACGCTTTTTTTTTTTTTTTTGGTTGGGTTGCACACTCAGGTGCTGCCCAGAGCTGGACTAAAAAGTAGGCATTTAAGGGTTAACATTCCATCATAACTATTTTAATTATAAAGGAAATGTCAAGTAAATAAAATCTGATTTGACCATGATATCAACTGATCTTTATTAAACTGCTTGTGTTTCTTTGCATATCGCAAGTGCTGATGCTGTGACAACAAAGATACTGTCTTTGTCTTTTTAATAAGATTTTCAGTGCATCCCAAATGCTTATTTCCCCCCCCCTTAGCTCGTACAGACAGAGGTCCTTTAGAGGTCTCACTGTGAAGGATGGCGCCTTCAGGGAACTAGGTCGCAATCATAATTGCACTTCAGAATAGACAGCAGTCTCTGAGAGAATCGTAATTAAACAAACTGATGGAAAGTGATGCTGGAAGGTTGGTAACTCTTCTCCTTTACATCATTACCCATCACCTGGCTCTACTTAGTTAACAGTTTGCTAAATAAAATAAGCAAGCAACCAGGTCAATATTTTATATTGAAATTGTTATTTAAAAGATATTGCCAGGATTTAGTATTGATATTTCAGTAGTGTCCATCTCTAATGAGAATCAGGAATCAGGATTTTGATATGACTGGCAAACATTTCCATTAATACTACACTGGATGTGAATCAGATGGTGTTAGTTACACAATGTGAGAGGTTAATCGATGCCTGAAAATGGCATTCTATGCTGTGGTTTGAGCTCAAGCTGTAGGTCTAAATAGAAATTTAATCAGATGTAAAGCAGAGAAAGCAGTGTGGCAACTCGATATGATTAGCAGACTGGTGCAGATTGGAACAGAACCGTCTACAGATTTAAAGCCAATCTGCGACATTTTACTCATCAGTGCTGGTGTTGCTTCGCAACCATACTCACAGGCTGTATACTGTGTAACTGTTGGATTCATAGTTTCACATAAAAGTCTCAATCTAATAGAATCTTTCCAAAAATTGATGAACCGTACTGATCATGTTACAACAATCGTGACCGCGGCTATTCCATCACCGAGTGCTTAGTTAGTCCTTCCGACGACAAAAAAAGAAAGAAAAAAAAATAAGACAAAAGCAGAACGTTGATTTAAATACACTGTTGGACAGTGTACACAGTTATTTCAGTATTGGGGGGACAACAACAGAAAAAGCCCTGATTAGATCACTACTACAGTGTGCAAAAGTGCACAGTCACCTCTAATGCATCCTGCAGTATACTCCACTAAAATAGTACAATTTCCTACACACAAGTAATTTAGAAATCATGGAGGCTCATGATCATGTCAGGTATTAATAATATTGCTAGCTACCTTTTTATTCTGCAAATACGGATACAGCGATTGATGCTTTTCATGACTAATCATTGTGGTCAGATCTGCAGAACAAAAAGTTAGCTAGCAATATTATCAATACCCAACAAGAAACAAGGAAATGAGAAAGTGGGCGCATGCGTACATAGCATCCGGCAGTGAAGGACAAGTGAGGAGAAGTGATGTTTTGAACGAGTTTCGATGAATGTTGCTAACTGTCCTTTGGTGTTTTAGTGCTGGTATGCAGCATTCTGCAGTGATGTGATTGAACAGTGAAATGATATGAACACAGTGAGGGTCAATGGAGCGTTGTCCGACCCTGTCTGTACTTCTACTGGCTCACCACAAGGGTGTGTCTCTTCACCCCTCCTCTTCATCTTGTATACAGTACAAACGTGTGTCAGAGCCAATAGGACAATAGATTCATTCTAAAATATGCAAATAGATCTCTCTCATGTTTAATTTTGCTTTTATTGAGTTTATCTTTGTGTATTGTCATGGCTCCCTAATGTTTCTTAGCTATGACTGTTAGAATGATTTGTTAAACAGGCAAGTAAGCTGATTGGACAGTCACAGCTGAACCTAGAGTCACTGTACACCAAACAATTATATCGACTAGGGAAGAGTATTATAAAGGATAATTCACATTTCTTTAATAGACATTTTCAGCTTCTCCCACCTGGTCAGAGATTCTCTGTTCCCATGTGCAGAACAAAAAGGCACAGGTAACAATTTTATAAATAAAACGACTCTGTGCTGCTGAAGGAAATTTTGACAAAAGCACTTTTTATATTCTATTGTATTGTTTTGTTGGATGAATAGTGTGTACACGTGTCTTTTATGCTGCAAAACCAATATACCTATGGGTATGAATAAAGAGACCCGAACAGATGATAATGAGGCACAATAATGTCAAATATATTACAGTGTGAAGGAAGTCATACTTCTGTTTCTAGTGAAGTTGTCCATAACATGCCCAGGTATCTGCTGATCCTTGTGACTATAGAATTCCTTATGGCTGATGATTCCAAATTATATTAGCAGCATGTAATAAAATAACATTTTAATAAAATGTTTTATTTGATCTATATATGCAAAACGTAATCATTGTTTTTAAGTGATGAGACCGTAGATAAAAGGTCAGACTGAAAGATGTGTGGGTAAAACTGTGAGTAGAAAGAGCCGAACCACACTGCAGCTCTTCAGTATTTCATCTGGACATAAAATGTTCCATAAATGGACACATGAAACCATAGATGGCAATCTGTACATTACAGCGGGTGTGAAAAAAAAAGCTAACGAAAACGCAGGAGCAATAACAGCTGATACAAGTATTATACATCTAAAAAAAAATAAAAAAAAACGCACATGTGCAGTGAACTTAAATATCCTTAAAACAAGTTTCTTTCTTCCACTCGTCCTTTTAAACACACACCACTAAACAATTACAAAAAATGAGCAGCTGGGTCTGACTTGATGTGCGATGATGGATTTTCTGACACACAGTCCCACGGCCAAGCAGACATAGTGAACAAAAATAGCCTTATGAAGACTTCACACATACTAGTCCTTAATTCAGTGCAGGATGGGGAGATGTTACTGGACGTTGAAGATCCCAGAGGCACAGAGTTTGCCTAAAATAACTATGAATGCATTATAAATAGACAAAAGGGCTTACATTCACTAATCTACAATTATACTATCAAATTATAAAATCCTATTGGTTCTTTAACACCTCAGAAACAGAACTAATGTAACAAACTTGAACATATTTTTAGCCAGTTTCACACTTTTGGAAAATGCACAGGATCTTTAGGCTTTTTCTCAAAGCCGAAGCTCTAATGAAACAAGCCTCAGTGACCTCTGACCTTCTCCAAGTGGGCCATTGAGATTGCTACAATGGGGACGCCCACACAGCTGACAGCTCCGTGTCTGCTCAGCATTGCCTCACAGCTCCACCAACAAGTCTGACGCAAATGCTTTGGATGTTTGACAAATTATAAAAGCATATTAACTTTGGTATTCAGAATTTATTTATAATTATTTAGCATTTAACGTTTTCTTAAAGAGAAAGATATCACAAACGGCAGCAAAACACAAGCCTTTAAGCATGTACACTCAACTTTCCCATAATGCAAAGCCTCACCTCACAGTTATCTGACTGAACATCTGATGTCCCAACATTCTTCTACCTTCCCATTTAAAACTATAAACTTTAAGAGCATGTTTCTGCTTTGTGAGACAGCTCTGTAATAACTGCACTATAAATTGCAGCACAGAAATAGCAAATGGCGTCTATTAACTCAACTTATTTACTTTACTTACAAGCTGCTTCTCTAAACCATAAGACGGATCATGACGTGCGACATTTACCAACGTTGTTTCCTTAGTGAGGAACGACGACTGTTTTTACCCAGCAAATTACACCAAGATAAAGAGAAAAAAGATTATCTACAAAACTGTGCAAATCTACACAGCATCAATTTCTCACTTCAATATATTATTCTGGAGAACTCTTGAGCCAGGTCATAAATGTTAGTATGGAAACTAAGTTTCAAATTGATCAGGGGATCACAGAAGGTAGAACATTGGGCAGAAACCTACGCACCTCTTTAAAACACCAAGGTTAACTATTTTTGCACAGCATCACATCAGCTGTGTCTTTGGGTCTTTAAACAAGTGGATTCAGTATTTGTTAACACTATTTTTTACTCTCTACTAAGCACATTAGCATGCAGGACATCTTACCATTGACACAGAAGTACAAAGTACCATGTGCAAATCTTTGAACAGAATTCTCACTCTACCACATTAGAATGAAGAAAGCATAGTTTTGGTGGGCGTTTAATTATCTTTATTATCAGACAAAATAAATCTACATCTGAATGCTGATGTCCAAGTGTGAGCACACATACAGGCGCGCACACATGCGCAACCGCACAATCTGGGTCTGTAATAACAGACAAGGCTGATAACACACAATAGCAGCGGCTGCTGTGAGCCTAATCTCCTCCCACATGTGTGGGTTGTGTTGATGTAGCTGCCAGCACTGTATCTTATCCACATTTCCAAAAGCTTCCAACGCATGTGTGTGTGTGTGTGTGCGCGTGTGCGCGCGTGCACGGCCTGTCAACAGGCCTTAAGAAAGAGAAGAAGAGAAAGTGTGTTCGTTAAAAAGAGAGAGAAATGGACACTATGATCATAGCAGACACTTCCTTATTTCCACCTTCGATTCACAACATACAACTGATGACACGTGATCACAGCATAATGACTTTACAGTATAATTTCACAACTTACTGAGAAATATTCTCTTGGTAGACTGTAAAACAGAGGCACACAGAAAAAAAATGCTTAAAAACTGCAGCCATTTCTAAACGGTAAATGCAAAGCTGTTCTGTCAATCACAAGAGATGCAACTGTTCTGCTACACACTGAGGACCAGCGCATAACACCACCGCTTAAGCAGACGAGGAGTGGGAGACTTGATATAGCAGCGAAGAAGTAGGAGGGGAAATACTGAGGAAACTGAAAGCGATAAGAGAAAAGACAAGGAGCTGTACGACTTCAGGGATCAAGCTAGCTTGATGATTCTTGACCCTTTAGTGTGACATGAGCATGAAAATTACCAAAACAAGCACATAATCCATGTCATTTAAGCATAACCCATCCCTCCCTCTCTTTCATACCACTCCTTCTCTCTCCATCACACTCATCATGTTCCCCCAAATCTCAGCATCAACATAAACATAAATACCCGGTCAAACCTGTTGGGAATATACTGACCTCATATCCGGACAGAGATAGACAGATAGAGAGAGAGAGCGCAATATGCAGCTATGTACGTCAAAGAATAAGCCTGGAGAATAAAATTAAAAGGACATGGAAAAATAGCCAATGTGTCTTTGGTAAATAAAATGGCAAAAAAGATGCTCTGGCAATAGTTAGCTGTTAGCACCAAAAGAGACATACCTCCTCTTTTTAATTAAAAAGAAAATCCTTACAAGTCCATAACCTTGCAGTTTCCCCTGAGACACAAACGGCACACTGCAACAGGCAACTATGCAAACCCAGCAAAACTCAGCAAGCAGTTCGGAGATCAGCCTCGTCAAACTCAACTCAAAGTGTCTTCGGAGCCGCAAGTAGCCGAATGGAAAAGCAAACTCGGACAGAGTTCCTCCCCTTGTGACGTAAACTCCAGTCACATGGTCTCATCAAAAGAAGAAGTGAGCCTTCGTTGCCTTGGCAACAGAGACACGGCTGTGCAGTGATTTCAATAGGTCAATCTCCTCCAGAGACTCTGAGAAAAGATTCACCAAAAAACCACATGTGTGTAAAGAAAGAGAGAGAGGGGGGAGGTAGTTTTCTATAGATTGTCACTGCACCACTACACAATCAATACTTTTGCGGTTATGAGAAAAATGTTTACAAATCAGTCAGTCAGTCATTCTCGTCCATTCCTGTGCACAAAGAGTAATGTAGATTTTGGTGACATTAACCAGTTTGAAGTCTCCACAGCTTTTCAAGACAGGCCTTTCAAATAGAAAATTTTTTTCAGTGCAACCAGTGGTGGCTCCTACAACTGCTGGCCACCCCACAGGTTTACACTGAAACTCCCAACAATGCAAAAAGCTGAGTTTCCTACAAATTAATTTAGAACACAGCTGATACAAAACGTGCATTACCATGTCTGTGAAAACCCAGCTAAAGTAATTTTCAGTAAGCCACTGTTTCCTGAATAATATGAGGAATGAGTAGAAAACAGATTCACAAAAAAATATTTTATCTGGGTTTTCACAGACTGTCTGGGTCGTATACTGTACATACTGTAGAGACTTTAAAGAATTGTGTGTCTATGAACAATGTAAGAAGTAATGAAAGCGCAAGTACTGATTTAGGACCGTCTATGAGCAGGAAAAAAAAAAAAAGAAGAAGAAGAAACAGTAGCAGAAACCAAAGAGTTCATCACAATTTAACCTCTCATGTAAACTAATTTTGGAGCATGCAATTACACAGACTTTAAAACAAACCATAAAGCCAAGTTTCACACCTTGAACTTGTGGTTTAAAGAATGGCTTATTTAGTCCAATTATAATGATGGTAAAAATTAATTAGAAGAAAACAGCTAGATGGGAAATCTGGGAGACAAGCTTTGTGAGCTTCAATTAGATTTAACAGCATAGAAGGCAAAACATTTTACTTTTTTAAGGTTAATTCTGGAATGTGAGACTAGATGGACAAAAGATGCAAAATTAGAGTAAACAAGATTACATTGAAGAAAAATATTGTTGTTTAAAACAAAGGTAGATGTTAAGCACACAAACATATGAACTGTAAAAAGCACAACTGTATGAAGTTACTCACATTTGAAGGTTGTGTTTTTTTTTTTTTTTTTTTTTAATTAGAAAACTATATGTGTAGTCGTTCAGTAATGGAGTAGATCTATAAGCAAAATAACTGCTGTGCAATATATGGTTTCCAAACATTAAAAAAAAACAACCCGTTTCATCTATTAGTTTCATGTAACTAAGGTTTTGGTAGCTCAGTGACTTCTGTCTGTGTAAATGATTTTTATTGATTAATTGGCCACAATAATATGTGGATGTGGACATTCTTTGTGGTATTAAAACTGTAAAAATAGAACAGACAGAGCAGCACATCATTATCACTGCAATTCCTGAAAGTAAGTTTCAATTCATTCTACATTTTCCACATATGGTCTCCTTTATAGTACTACTTGTATAACTACTTTATAGCCCACTAAATAAATAAATTCTGCTGTCTTAACGCAGACATGAAGCTCTGCCCGAGAGGACTGCAACACACTGAGCCTTTGGATTCCAACACAATGGAAAAGAGACATGTCATTGTCTTTGGGTCATTATTTCAGGGCAGGCATTGCTTCTGGTCCAGAGGATGGAAAACCTTGTTTTTATACAAGGGGCCTGATTCCCATCTGTGGGCCTGCTGAGTAGAGGAGTAAAGGCATTTCAGTCAGAGAAAAGAAGGGTGTCTATGGAGGAAGGGTAAGGTCATGGAAACGAGGTCCACAGGGCATGGTACTGGAATGGAGGAAGCCTTAATTCCCAATCCACAAATTAAAAGTATTTAGAGAGACACAGTTTAAGAATGAGCATGTACACACACACACACACACACGAGAAGCAAGAGCTTGTATAAGTACCAATAAGTACAAGTTGCACAAGTTTAAAATATTCAGAATCTTTATATGAAGAATAAAATTATAAATGCAGATAATGCCGACATGAGAGAGAATAAAAAGAGCAAGCAAAGCATACACTGAAACACTGAAGTCAAATAGAGGACTGCAATGACAAAAAAAATATATGGAATCACATCATTAAATGTACCATTTGATCTAAAATGCAATTTATAGTATCTTCTATTCGTTAATGCCGTCAGTAATAATTCTAATTATTTTGGTAATTCATTTTATCCCTGAAATATCCTTAAAATACATTTCAAACAGGAAGTAGGCTTTATGAAAAACTATTTCAGACATTTGACCTCACTGTGACCTGAACTGGATCAGTCTCAAAATATATTAGGATCATCTGCTGCTACAATGATATTTCCTTTTAAATCTTACCAAACAATCAAGAACTCATACTGGAGTTATAGTACCATCAAGAATCTCAGATGTACTGTATGCAGAAAGTGTAATACCTCCACCACGTAGTAGCAGTGGCAATACTGAATATACTTTAGTGGGGGGGGGATCTGTTCTATTAAAAATCATAAGATAATAAATTCCTTGTGTTTAGAAGCAGCTAAAATATTCTTGCAATTTTTCTTTGTTTTCTTTGTACTGAATTTAAATAAGGTTATGCCCCTTGCTAAAATCTTAAAGATATCATCAGAACAAATAAGGGCCAGACAGCAGACCTTCCGTTACATCATTATTTAGGGATATCCTAATCCAGACGTGTATGTTGTCTGAGCACAGTGAATTCTCCATCCCTAAAAGGAAGCCTAGAGTTGAAAAGCAACACAGCATTCACCCATACTTAAAAAATACACCAAGATCATCACATTACGGATGGTCCAGGTCCTGTGGAATTTTTCAAGCAGTGTAGAGCAGCAGAGTTTGGTAAAATCTGTTGGACATTAAAATTTGGGACCCATGGTGCTATTTTATGTCTTCACTAAATAAACATAAAAATAAAACCTTAACCAATTCTTAAATTCACTTAGCCTGGCTTTCCACTAACGCTAACAAGTTTTAAACGGCTCCAGGATGTATCCACAACTTAGGCGATGTTCGGTTCGGTTTGTATTACTGGCCTGCCTTAAGCAAGAAAACAACTAAAGAGATGGCTAAAACTACTAAAATTGGGTTAAATGCTGAAAAACTTTATTAAAACCTGAATGGATAGTTGTGAACTATATTCTTCGAGCAAGGAATGTGGTCAGAATAAACAATTTGTAGGATCGTCATTGGAGATCACTTTTAGCGAAAAAAAAACTAAACATTTGAATCCATGGGAAAAGGCTTCAATTTGCTAGGGAGGATAAAGAATGGATTGAGGACAATTTGCGTGGGATGATAGTCGAGATTTACCATTCCAGAGTGATGGGTACATCAGGTTAAGAAGAGAGGTGGATGAAGTGATGCACCAATCATGATTAGTGCCTACCAGACAAGCCTTTAGGGGCAGTGTTAAGATCTGGGATTGCTCCTGTTAGACAGGTATAGGTTCAGCATTGTTATTTGCCCAATAATGAGGTCAGCTAACTACATGAATATACTGAATAAGGAATATGCACAGGCATATTCCATGATGACGATGCCAGGCTTCACTGGGTGAAAGCGAGATTCAGGGAGTACAAGACATTATTTTCACAAATAGACTGGCCACCATAGAATCCAGACCTTAGCCCTTAGGGGTCGACATCATTGACTATGCCAATCCCTTTTTTTCTCTTTGCTTGAAAAGTTTTTTTGTAAATGAAATTATACTGTAGCAACCCAGAAAAAAACATGTACACTTCAGAAAGGCCTGAGACCCCCAATGGTCCCTATTTACTCATCGTCCATCCAATATTAAATTTAAGTACTATATATGTCAGTTATCAAATCTTATTGTATAAAAAAACTGAAATTATGTCTCAGGAAATGAAGACATTCATGAACACTTCTTGTTTATAGTTCCGCACGATGGTGCTAGAGGGTCAATACAAAAATGGCGTACTCTGTTGAAAAAAATTTAAGTGCGCCTTCTTCATGACAACGCGCCAGACCATTCAGCTCACGAAACGATATAAAACTATGAAATTCCCCCCCTACTCTCACCCGGCCTCACACCCAATAACTTGTTTCTCTTCCATCACTTGAAGAAATTACTTCATGGCAGGCGTTTCAAAGACGAAGAGGTGATTACAGAGGTGGAACTTTTTCTCAAGAGACAAAAATAAGTCTTCTTTAAAGACTCCACGAGGTTAATCCATCATTTGGAGAAGTGGGTCACCTTAGGTGAAGGATATGTAGCAAAGGACCAAGCTCATGACCAACCTTAATTTTTATTACATCATTTCTTTTTTTAAGCAATAATGACAATTTTATGACCGCCTCTTGTATACAAGAGAACAGTTTGCGACCAGAGATTTCTGTGGTAAGTTTTATAGACAACTTTGCAATAAGCGCATTGTATCCTTTCCCGGTTATGCTGTTCAGGCCATAAACCTTTATCAAATGACTTACATTTGTTGACATTTTTATTATCTGGATATTAAAATTCGCAACCAGTGCATCATCCATATGAGAGCACTCTCACATACACACAAGTGTGTGAGTGGTCAGAGTCGAAGCATATGTCAGAGCATGGGAATCTCAGGCCAGAGATCTCCCTTTGCCAGTGAGTCATGGGAACAAGAGCAGACACTACAGTTAGCAGTGCTCCTGAGTCATGGGTCAGGTCACACAACACAACAAAATGGAAAATGAAAGGAGCATGCCATATGTTATTTTCCATATAATATGGATACAACTAGTACTACCCTGTAAAAGGTTAGGAAAAATGTATTTAATGTAATAACAAAGCATGGCAGTGTTATTATGCAACATATCGGTGTATAGTGAAAAAGATCAGGAATTCAATAAGCACACTGTATACACAAAAGTTTGCACAAACCATATTTAGCACTCACATCAGGAGTTGGCTGGACGTCTGTGATGTTCCCCACTGTTGTGAGAGAAAAGCCCAGAGCCAGCTAATCTGCAGAGGAAAAACCAGCAGCCTGTTAGACTTGGACTTCAACACAAGAGTTATATTAAGTCTTTGTCATTACTGCAGTCCTACAGGATGGAGTTCACAAAGGGAAAACGCAACACAGACCTTATTAGACAGGAGTGCCAAAAGGAATATCTGCCCTTCTGAAATCCATGTACACTTACCTTCTTGCTTCATACCATTTGCCTTACCACAAGCTATGACTAGGAGATGAATATTTCAGACCATATTAAATAAATACACAATTACCAAGTACTCAAAGTAGTAATAAAAGTAGTTTATTAAGAATACTACACAAATATTAGATATGGCCTACTTTAGTCTAAAAAAAAAAGCCAAAATTTTTCATGGATTCCACAAAATGCTTGAAACGTTCCTTTGTGAATTCATGACAGTATCACACAATTATTGCAGGTTTTTAGGATGACATTCATCTCTTATTCTACCACATGCACAAGGTGTTTTATTACATTCAGATGCAGTGACTGAAGGCCACTGAATTCATGGTCATGTTCATGTTACCAGACTGAGACAAGTTTTGCTTTGTATTATGCTGGAAGTAGCCATTATAAGAAAGGAGAACTGTGGTAAAGAACTATAACATTCAAATAAACCAGCCTGGACTGTTAACGCAATGAGGCTGGGTTTGTGGAATTATGCTCCTGGCATCAAATTCTGAACCTACAGTAGTATGTGACAGTAGAAATTAAGATTGATTATAGTTTGTTTAGTTTTAGCGAATCTGCACGCACCACAGCCTCAGCTTTTAGTTCTTGGCTAACAGATGTGGAACCTCATGTATGCTTTTGTTGCTTTAGCTCATCTGCCTCAAAGTTTGACCTGCATTCTGAAATGTTTTTCTGCTCACCACAATTGTACAGAATTCTTATCTGAGTTCCTTTGCTTTTCTGTCTGCTCAGACCAATCTGGCTATTCTCCAGTGAGCTCTCCCTCTCTCATCAAGAAGGCATTTCCGTCCACATAACTGCCGCTCACTAGATGTTTTGCTTTATTGCACCATTCTAAATAAACTGTAAAGACCGTTATATGTAAAATAAATAAATAAATAAATAAAAATAAAAAAATAAATCCCAGGAGATCAACAGCTATAGAAAAACTCAAACCAGTCCTCAAACCAGTCTGTATGGCACCAACATTCCGGCCATGGTCAAAGCCTTGGAGATCACATTCCTCCCCTCCCCATGGAGCTGCTCATCCATATCTGTAAACTTTTATGCACTGCTGCTAGATGATTGGCTGAGCAGATGACTGCATGATTAAGTCTGTATAAAGTCTTTTCTAATGAAGTGTGTGGTGAATGTATATAATCTATAGCAGTTCTGAATTTTCAAATAATTAATTATTTTAAATAATTTTACCATTATACTGATGTAATAAAGGAACATCTCTATTGGTTCTTCTCTTGGTAGATGTGACAACATTCAAAGACTAGTGAGAAACAAAGCAAATTTTGATAAATCCATCCAAATTTTGGAAGCACAAGTTTGCTTATACTTTGATGGACAAAAAAGAAGACGAAAGAAAAAGAAGCATAGATCGTATAACCATTACAAGATGAAGTTTGCATGAAAATACAAAAAGATTCTATTGTAGAATGACAAAAGGGTTTAGTTAACTGTAACACAGTATTAAAGTGTGCATAATGGTGAAGCTACTGTTTAAAATCTAACATGACATCATTAATCATTAATCCATCATTAATTTAATGGACCTAGTAAAAGTATCTCGATGAAAATCTAATGAAATCCTTCTTGTCTGAAAATTGTCTGCAATGATTATTCTAATGTTTTTAAATGTCGCACAACGGCATGTCAAGCAAAAACAAACATGGATGTATGGAAGAACAGTCTGAATTACTTTCTAAATGATTCAAAAACTCGGAGGGCTGAAATTTACTGATCCATTCTTACAGCTTCATTAACCGGTCGTTCTTGTTCCTGCATATTAGAGCTGTGAATCATAGTTAGACGTAGTTAGTTCTGTTCACATTTTTGTGCATTGATATTGGATTCAATAGCACTAATGTTTATGGTCTGATTTACTTAAAGCAGCTACATTTACTTCATATTCTGAAGTAATAACTATTAAAATATATAATAAACATTAACAAGGTGTTTGTTGTTGCTTAAGCAAATGTCATGTGTTGTACAAAACAGTAATCCTTTGTTCCTGCTTCTGATCCACACTCCAATCCATAGGTGGCAGAAATGTCCCAACCACTCTAACTCAAAAGAAACAGCAGTACTCTCCAAAAACACTAGTATTTACAGGATGGTGCACAAGGTTTCTATTTTCTGTGAAAGCTGTGGAAAAGGAAAATCATAAACTTTAGACCATTTAACAGTTGAAGGTTTACCTAAATATTTTTTTTAATCTGAATCGATTCAGAATCGAAAAGCAATCCGATTTAATTAACAGAATTGACCAACAACAACATAAGATTGATTAATCAATTAAATCATAAAGCTCGACTGCAAATTAGAGAAACATAAGGATGGCATGTATATAGGCAACTGAGAGGGTTTTATTCTTCTGAGTCAAAATGTTCATCTATAGTCTTAGAAAAGTCTGAAAGATAACGGAAAGACATCATTGTGGATGCTGGATCTGGACTGAGAGCCTTAATTCCAATGATCGCAAATCCTTACTCTTGGGAATACAAAAACATGATAAACAACCCTGTGTGACACCTGGGGAATTACATGAATTTCTGCAGTGATCTCTGCTTTAAAATCAAACGAATCAGTCAAGATTCCGGAATGAATCTTCAAAGTCAGCACCATTCACAGGTGAATCATAAACAGCAGTGCACCCGTCTCCTTGGAAACCTGTTGTGCTAATGTGGGTTTCTGCTTAAATGCACAGCAGACTACAGCATGCAGTAGTGGAGATGCTAGCAGGTGTGGGTATACTTGCATGGGGGAGCTACAGAGCTACAGCACGCCTACTTGTGCTTCACTTCTCTTCCTCACAAGAGAGCCAGGAGTCACGATTCTCAGCCCACTCAGACAGAAAAACATCCCGTCTCATTTCATATGGAGGCTTTAACGTGTTTGCTCTAGCAGCGCGGGTTCCTCTGTGGAGGCAAACCGTGTGCAACATTTCACACCTCACCATGAAGACTGGCTGCTCATGACTCTGAAACAATGAATGGCTGAGTGACTCACGTCGAATATGTGGTTACGTTCGGCCAACAGATCTGAGTGGGTGATCTGTTACAACTCCAGACAAATATACAGAGAGACATATTAAATACTACTTGTTAACTTCTGGCTTAGATTGCACCATCTTGAGAGCTTGAGCTCCAGATTTCATTTCTATTGGGGCTTACTCATATCAGTATTAGTTAAATGCTTGATCATTAGGAAGTACTTTTAGGTAAAAAAAATAAAATAAAAAAAAACTTAACATTTTATTGTTTACTTCAAATTGCCCTGAGGGTGACAGTGTTTGGTCTCCTCTTTTCTTTTTGTAAAAAGAAAGGGAAGAGTAAGAGAAGCTGAAGAAATAAACTGAGTGTCTTACATTGCCCCTGAGGCTGTCTGCATTAAAAGAAAATCGTATGTGCAAATGCCTGAACGTAAGAAGAAAGCAGGAGGCTAACATTTTATATGGTAGCACACTAACTAATTGCAGAGGTTTGTGACATTTATTCTCTGTGTGGTCTGATGAATCACAGGCGTTCATGTTTCACAAATGACAAAATTGCAATGCCATTTCCGGCAGCATTCCCAACAACAAACACTGAGACCTCACACCAACATAACCAGTGGTGTTATTTTCAGTCTATACAAGTGTGTGTGTGACCCTATCTGTGAAAACCGTCTTACAGCAGCAGTTGATCAGCAGTAGAAGGCTATGCAATCAAACTAAAGACCATATCTGAGACTAGCTCTCTCATTGATCAAGAAGAAACCAGTAGAACAAATGTCTGCTCAAGACTGTTTTATCAAGTACACACCATGAAAAAAACAACTCACTCAAAGACTGAAAGATGCTGAAGCCTCTTAGGAAATGAGTACGTACCACCAGGTGTGCCAAACAACTGACAGCTGTGCGTATGCACTTAAGGACCCTATTTTTGGACACCAAATGTCCATAGTTGTATTAGGTCACAGTTTAGACCTAGAATTCATCAATCTTGATGGCCACAATTTATTGATTTTCAGTTAATTAAATTCTCATTTCAGTGATACATTTGTTAATTGCAGAAAAAGTTAGAGTGTGATATGATGGCATGACAGAAAAAAATTAGACTGCCAGATTATGAGTGGAACTGAAGGGCTTCAATCCAATTCTCTAATGAATACCACTGAAAACATATTTAAAATGAACTAGTACCTAATCAGTGAGAAGTTTCTCACAAAAGTTTTCATAAACAGGAGTTTACTTACAGTAAGATCTCACTGAGCGAAGGCCTATAGTGTAAAAGTGTGCTGTACAAAAAAAAAATAGTTTGCTATCAAAGTTGAAATAGTTGATCAGCCCATCAACTTTATGACAACTCAGCAAAAATAAACATGAGAAACATGAGTCGTTTTCTTTATTGTATTTATTTTGTACACTGGAATGATTTCACAAAGGAAGCCTTGCCTAACTTTCTTGAAACCAATTCCAGTTCTCTTTAGCAAAAGAAAGTGAAAATTAACACCTACACAAAACAACAGTGAGCTATAAAATCATATCAGTGCTATGTTGGCCCTCATCTCAATAAACAATCAAGGGCAGTGGTGGCTCAGATTCCCAGCTTAGCCATGTTGTCATTGTTGAGCCCTTGAGCAAGGCCCTTAACCCCAACTGCTCCAGGGGCGCTGTACCATGGCTGACCCTGCGCCCTGACCCCATTTACGCTAGGGATATGCAAAGAAGGAATTTCATTGTGCTGTAATGTATATGTGACAAAATAAAAGGCTTTACTTTAACAGTTTTGCATACTTACACAAACTTAACCAATCCATGAAAACAAATTATGCTTACATAAAAATATGAATCAGTCTTTTTGAAAGACATCGAACAAACTTTATGAACCAGAAAACAGAATCCAAAACGTCAAACTTCTGGTCTACTAAAAAGAAAATATCCAACTTGTGTGTGTAGGTCCTAACATTATGTGGATGCTTGTTCAATAGTGAGAGGAAGTGACAAAACCAACAGTAATCTCAGTAAAACCCTGACTGCAGATGTACAAAAAGACAGAAAAATAGCATTTTCTCAATTATCAGTGATTTGTGAGGTTGGTCTTCACATATATATATATATATATATATAACCACTTCCTCCATTAACATCCACATTAATTACAAATTTTTGCCTGAACATAAGTGCATTGTTCTGGCAAAATTAGTCAAGTTATTACTTAAGTTAACGTAAGTTATTACTGATCGCCATATATTAGGTTAAGAGCCCAAGACCTGATCAAAGGACTTGTTGAATCATCTCTATTCTTAGATAGTAAACTAGGCTAGAGTACCTTCAACAGCACAGTTGTTGGAAACTGGAAATCTCATTTGTCTTTTTGGTCAAAAGATTAAATTTGTTCAATAAACAGAAAGTAGAGACATGCACAGATGAATGCTGTGAATGACTCTTTAGCCCATGGAAAAACAATGCCAGATCTTAGGAGTTTCGCTATTGAACCGGCACCATCACCAGACATGAACTAGCAACTTAACTTTCTCATTTGGCACTAAATGTGCACTGTACTCAAATTAATATCTGCATGTAACGCCTGTCCCAGCTACCGAACTGCTGAAACAATTCACCACAAATAATATTTGCTGAAGACTTACTTAAAAAGTATATTTTATTTAACTTTTGTATTAATCAAAAAATACAATAATATAATATTTATATTATATTGTATATATTATATAATATAATAAGTGTATATAACATAATATAATAATATTAATAAAGTTTGAATCTTAAATCTAATCTAAATGAGGTGGGATTCATTGCAAAGAAAACTGTCAGTACAGCACTCTGCTGTGGGTTTTAAAATGTTCACATTTCCAACATATAAATGTCACACACATTTTGCTATGTAATACATACACCACAAAAAAGCTTTTTTTGGTTCAACCAATTCAAGTCTGCAAGAACATTTGCATAATGCTCACTGATGCCTAGCTTGTGCATGGCTTAAACACACCAGACATGAAAGGAGGCTACACTTAATGCTACTGTGGCACTATTACTAAAAAAAAACAAAAAAAAAACAAAGGGATTATTGATAATTTACTTGTATACCGACATCCTATACTAATTAATACTTTGTGAACTGAGCCTTATATACATTTTTCAACTAATGACAGATGGCACCATCATGAGTGATCTTTTTTTCATGAATGTCAATCAAATCCAATCAGCTGTAAACTTGGATCTGTGAGAATACCAGGAGGAAGTACTACAGCATCTTCCGAAAACTCTCACATCCAGCTAGAATATTGTTTTACTGTTTAAACCTTTTATAGAGAGAGTGAGAGTGGCTGGGAATGCAAAGCAGTATGAGTGAGCGTCAGGTGTGAGCATTTCAGGGAGATATGCACTTCTTTTCCACTCACTTTCCATGTCTGGATTTTGCATGGTAAAGGTGCAATTCACTGAATCTTGAGTTCAACACTCGCTGATGCAGCTCTGCATGCTCAGGTCCACACTGTATTAAATGTACTGTACTGTCTAAACGCTAACATTTTAAGCATAAAACTCAGCATGTGGAGAGCTTAGCTAGGAGCACACAGCACATGCCAACACAAACACAGTGAAATAAAATGTTCTGGGAGGCTCCTGAATGCATAAAACTGGGTAGATTTGTCTTGTATGAGTTCTTGGGCTGAAAAAACTTGTATTGATGAATTCTTTTAAACACATGACCTAGCTACTTACCTAGGTGACCAGCTCACATGATTAATTAAATCATTAAAGACTGATCCACCTGGAAGCACATGATTTTTAAAAATGCTAAATCCATCTTTTCTCCTGTTCCAGGCAACAGTTTGCTGATACAGGAAGCTATAAAAAAGTGTAGCTAACAAAACTATTATTATTTCTGGGCATTGCCCTTTTTGTATCGATTTAGTGGTATCTGTGTTATCTGTGGACAACAACAAAAAAACCCACATACATTGCTTTGTAAGACTACAAGTTACACAGCATTTCGATACACATACTTTTAGCAGTTATAACATAATTGCTTGACACAAATCAGGCAATAAACATTAGTGGTATCAAACAGAATTTAATCAAATTGACACTCAGCCTATAATTCACAGTTCTACCAAGCAAAAGGGGAAAAATAAAACCAAATAAATAAAATAAGTAACTCACTAAATCCTTCCCACATGCTTTCCACCAAAAACAAGGCTTAAATTAACATAAATGTCCGTCAACAAAAAGATAAATGTAAATCTCAAGATCTCTTTCCTTCGCTCACCACACCTTTTTTTATATTTATTTTTTTATTAATAATAATCTCTCTTCGGTGTAGATTGCCCTCTTGACAATCAAGTTACAATCGACAAAGCTGAGCTAATATGAAAATTTCCTGCTAATATTGAACAGCTCCGAAAAAAAAACACAAACTGAGCTAAAGCTAGGAGCAAACTAAAGCTCCTATTAAAGACTATTTTAATACTGCCATTAATATTTGTAATGAAATCATCATTAATTGTACTTAAATTTCTTATTTTTACATTTTTTAATTAAATAATTACTTAATTATTTAAATATTGGTGTTCAATTTTAGCTTGAAGCTGTTTTATGCATATGCTAACATTATCAATAATAAAGACACACCATTCAAAAATATGTATTTCCTGCTAATATCAAAGATAAATGAAACCAAGAATAAACCAAGTGGTATTGATGTGGTTGTAATGCATTTAAGTCTTTGAAATCAATGCTGACAGTGCCACAGCTTCTGACTGGTCAAAATAGTCCACTCATACATGGATCACCTTCACTGTTCACTTGCCCGGGGGTCAACTTTTAGAGGGATTCCAAACAAAAAGTTTACTTGCTTTGGGCAAGTAGGCAAGAATCACACACTGGCTAGTCACCTATCTAACTTCCTGAGACAAGACCATCATTCAGGGAGCCAGTGTGCCTCCTATTCAGATGCTCCAGCATAACTAATGTACTCCGAAGCCAGGGAAGGGCAGCCTTGCAAATTTTGCAGTTCACAGTGCTTTTGGCTTAGTCAAAGCCGTCAGCAATTCAGAGGTTTTTTGGTCGTTGCTTTTGTGCTATTTTTCACTTCATTTCAAGTGAGAGCATTCCAAGTTAGTGTGTAAACACATCAACTAATCAACAATTAAATTAATTGACAACTAATTTGATCATCACCTTTAGCTGACTACATCAATTATTTGCTGCCCCCCAAGTGCTGACTGAATTATTATTGCAGCAAGGCCAACTTCAAAGCTTAAAATCACCATATTGTACAACTTTTTATAATTTTTTTTAACCAAATGCCTAGTGCTAAACAGCTGCAGATCAATCACCTGTAAACCTATAGATTAACCTCTTCCTATATTCTACCTGGTATACTTCCATTACACTGTGTTATAAGAAGATCCAGTTCCTCATTTAAATGGTTAGTTGGTTAAATAAAAAAATTCCAGCATTATGGCTGTGATTTGGAAATTTTTCGAGCACAAAAAGCCTTAGAGCATAGACAAGCTTTGGATCAGTGAATTAATTTGCAGAACATTGAATGTAACCTCTTCAGCTAAAAACAAACAACCTCGGATACAAAGAATCATTTATATCCTGAAAAATTATCGGTGTTACAGATGTCAAATTTATGAGAAAATACAAAAAACTGTGCATCTATAAGGAAACTGCAAAACATACAATTGTACCATAACAGAAAGAACCAAAGTGTAGATTTTTATATTTTTGCCAATTTTTTCCCTGTTTTCGGATAAACTGGCATTATCTACAAACCATCTAAGAACACTCTTTACCCAGAAAATGCAACACAAAACATTTAAAATAATAATCATTCAAATCAGCGATAAAATCGTCTCCTTGCAATCTAATTTGTAAATATTGCCGACATTTTTCCTTGTCCTGTCGTCTTGTAGTTTTCATCATTTTCATGCTGCTTTGTGGTTTCTGCCATTCAGAACGTTCCCGTTTGATTTACACGTTAAAGTTTAGTCACTTATAAACAAAAGCAGTATTTAGAGTATCATTATGGTTTCATAGGACAACTATGAATTATTCTTCCTTTTGTTTCCCATAGTAAGGTTGACGTTTTCATGGAAATGTCCAATAACACAGCAGTAGATAAGATAAAATGTCCTTTTTAAAGTAATTTCTTTGAGTTACTTGAGTCATTTACCAAAAGGTATCTTTACTTTTATTCTAATACTATATGGTCCTAATACAACAAAAAGAACTTGATACTTTGGTACTACGGTACTTTGTACAACACAAGTAATTTAGACTTCTCCCAAATGCATAAAATGCATTCAACACACACACACATACATACATATATATATATATATATATATATATATATATATATATACACACATACATATATATATACATACACATATACATATATATATATATATATATATATATATATATATATATATATATATATATATATTATATATACACACATATATAAGAAATAAATAGGATCATAGGGACTACTAGGGTCATATACACTGCCTGCCCAAAAAAGGTCACCATTTCAGAAGGGTGTAATTACTGGACTGTATCAAGCAAAGAAAACAACTAAGGAGATTTTTAATTACTGGAACTTTGTTTGCGACTAACTTGGTCAGCGAGTGTTTTGCAAGACGAGCAAATTTTTAAAATGAATTTTAACATGATAAACGAGCGAGATCTTGAAATACGGGTTCTGTAGCACATATACAGTACGTTTTGTCTGCCGAGCGTCACGTGCTCGCAACTGAGCAGTTCAGGTTAACTTGTTTTATTTTTACTTCTGTATTAAATAGTATTAATGCTGAACCGTCAACTTTGGGAACAAAATGTGATCAGGAAGAGAACAAAAATCATGAACGGAGATCAATGTGAAATTGCAAGGTAAAATAAACAAATAAATAAATAAAACCGTAAAAACCATAGCTATGTTTAATAGTGAAAGTAAAAACATTTCCACATTCACACAATGAAAGAACACCACAATATTTGGACTAAAAACTGTGGTGGTCATAAAATAAATAAAAAAACAAAAAGCACTTGCCAGTGAGACTAATCAGAAGGACTGATATTGCTAGGGAGCATAAAGATTGGAATTCGAAGCAATGGAAAGTCATGTGGGCTGCTGACCCTATACCAGAGTAGCCATCATGCACAGTGCCCACTGTACACACCTCTGGATGCAGTATTATGATCTGGGGTTGCTTCAGTTCGTCAGATCTCAAATCAGGAATTTTATGTGGCGATAAAACAAATTCAGCTGAAGACCTGAATGTAGTGAATAACCAGGTTATAACCAAACTCAATTGCGTTTCCTTCTCTGATGGGACCAGTCAGTATATTCCAGAGACTGGTAGAGCAGGATGACGTTAATGCACAGCTGTAAATGGTGCTGTAAAAACAGCCATAACACCTGATCTGATCTGAAGAATCAGGTGAATCTCTGAGACATCACTGATGCACAACATGAACACGGATCTTTCTATTGTCTTATGAGAAAGTGCTTGGGTTATTAAAATGCTGAGCAGAAGACCGAAGGGAACCGAGTCAGTTAGCTAAACAGCTTTGGCACTTCATGAATTAATTAAATCTAACTTCAGTGTGAAGCTGTTTCCGTTAAACACCGTTAGCTGGTGTATGTGGCTCAAACCAACACGAAACCGATGAGACTGATAAACACCTCGAGCTGACTGAATCAAAACTGTTCACTGAAGCTCGGTGTGAGTTAATTATCGCTAATTTGTTACCTCGAATGAACTTCCCATTAATGATTAGCCAGCAAGCTAACTAACTGCTATATGTACATAATCAATATCCTGAAAAAAAACCCGACAACGCCTACACTGCTCCAGCATAAAATACAAAGTTAAACCCAACCACAGCGGTCTCTCTGTAACAGTCCCCGAGAGCACTTTTATAGCCAGCGAGCTAACCGCTCCGTGCAGGAGCAACATGTTGCACCAAACATCTCCTGTTTGCAGTTAGCACCTAACTTAGCCAAACAGCGGAACAACAAAGTTTGTGTCGTCCTGACGAAGCTCAGAGAAAGCGAACTCACCCGTGACAAACCTTCGCAGATGGATATGACTCGCTGTACGCTTGTAGGTCTTATAACCGAGAGAAAGAGCAACGTGTAAAAAAAAAAAAAAAGAAAAAGTAAGACGAAATTAGCAGGAAAACTGCAGTTCCTGTACGCGGCGCTGCTGAACGGTGCTAGGAAAGGATCGTGACGTCACCGCGCGCCCCATGTACGCCTCCTGCAGCCAGACTGGGGTGTTTTTCTCCTCACCTTTAAATGCCCTAATATGGGCATTAGAATGCAGAAAGAATGAGTTGTTTGAGTTGTGCTTTATAATGCAAAAAGAAAATGTTTAAGTTCGAATTACATGAAAAATTTCTGATGAAGCAAAGTTTCTCTACAGCTCCTCAAAAATTTTTGGCAAAATGAATTAAATTAAATTCCGTTTTATTTATATAGTTAATAAAGAATGTTCATTGTCACAACGCAGCTTTACAGAATCAAAAGAAAATTAGATAAATGAATATGAAATGTGGACGGCATGGTACTGGTTAGCCCTGTCACCTTGCACCTCTAGGGTCCGGTTCGATTCCCGCTTCGGGTCTGTGTGCATGGAGTTTGCATGTTCCAACCTCTGATCCCACCTCCTGTCTGTGTGCATGGAGTTAGCATGTTCTCCCTGTGCTTGGTGGGTTTCCTTCAGGTACTCCAGTTTCCTCCCACAGTCCAAAGGCTAACTATTTACAATTACAACTATTACAACTAAATTACAACTATTAACAATTAGGCTAACTGGCATCCCCAAATTGCCCAAATCTTCATGGTGAAGTACAGCCATCCCTAGTCACCACACGCAGTCTTCATGCGCCTCCACGCAAAGAGATCTTCAATGTGAAGCAGGGCACCAGAATGTGTTCGACAGGAATACAATGAGGAAGATAGATGTGTGAATAACCAAGTTATTGAAACTATATACTATATTATACCAAGTTATTGAAACTATATAGTATAGGCTGTGACTTTGCACATACTTTAACTCTAAATGATCTGATTTACAGTAGCTAAATTTTGCACCAGGTCAGAGTTCTAAATTGTATTTCCATTAGAAATAAGAACTAGTAAAGCTTTATCATTTAATATCCTTCTCATAACTGGTTTCCATAAGTGTTTGAAAACAGTTATGTCAGTATTGGTTTTGTGAGAACTATAACATTCACCAATACTTTTAATCTGCAGTTACAATAACCTTATACAGTTGACACCTATTTGTTCTCTTTACATCTACAAAAATCCAAGTGAATTCTATCTAAAATCACTTAATTCCTGTTGTTAGTAACTGTAATCCTGTAATCATTTTGAAACAATACTCAAACAACAACAACAACAAAACACTTTGATTTCAATCACTACATAAAGAAGACAGAGTGATTATTAAAGATTATTATAAGAGTATTTTTGTTCGTAAAACATAACAGCAGTTTGTTGTATATTTCAGGTAAAGACACCTGATTGTAAATGCACCAGTATTTTAATGAACTGTAGATAAGCATAAGGATATTGTGAATAATGAGATTTTTGTTTTCTCTCTCTCTCTTTTTAAAAGCTGACAATCGGCTATTTTTATTGCTTTTCATCTGAGATAGACATTACAAAATTTACACTAATCCATCCATCCATCTATCTATCCATTTCCTATGAAGCTTATTTTGTGTAGGGTCACAGTGTGAGTTCTGCATTTCTTTTTCACATTCTTTCTACATTCAATCAGCCTGTTATACAGTAGTGTTACATTAATGCATTCATTCATTCATTCATTCATTCATTTACTCTTCAGTAACCTGACAAGGTCAGGTAGGCTGTTATGATAACCAACGTCACAATGTTATAATAACCAATGATCGTGCTGCCATCTACTGGTGGATTATATATATGCATGTGATCATCACCAGAAATAGTTTAACAAGTCGGCACTGCTGCCTGACACACCTCAGCTGTTTCCACTGTGTCGACTGCAGGGTCGTCAGTCAGGACCCAACCTTTCATTCCTAAAATCTCAGGATTGTAGAGCCACGAAGGGGCATTTTTTCTCTATCATCTCCTGTATCCAACCCTAGGATGTTCTGCTTCTATTCTCTTTCCTTTCTTATGAGCCACAACCAGAGGCTCCCTTGTTTTGCCAGGTATTTGTTTTCATTCTTCAGTGTGGCACCTGTAATCTCAAGAGTTTTCAGGTAATACAGATGGGATGTACTTATGTAGTCTTAATAGCTTAATGTACTGTAACTGTGTGTGTGTGTGTGTGTGTGTGTGTGTGTGTGTGTGTGTGTGTGTGTGTGTGTGTGTGTGTGTGTGTGTGTGCAAAATGCTGGGGATTATAAAAAGGCACAAGAACACTGAGTGCACCACATGTGGCCAACACAGGCTCCAAACTCCCCAAGTCCTAATCTGATCAAGCACCCATGGGATGCCCTGGACAAATAAATCCAATCCATGGAGGCCAAACCCCATAAGCAATATAATCCAGTGCCAATGTCCTGGCTCCAGACAAATCAACACACACAAACAGAGGGTCTGTGGAGCCATGTCCCACAGGGCCAGTGCTGCCCCAGTGGAGCAAGGGAAACCCAAAATATAGGTGATTTTAATGTTACTGGTTTGAAGCAGTGATGTTCCTGGTTTAAAGCAGTGACGGTGCAAATATTTTTAAAGAATGAATGACATAGATTTGAATGAATTGCATACATTTTTGTGCAAAAGCAACTGTGCAATAATACCATTTTAAACTATTAAAATATTAAAAATATGAAATATTTAATATTTTTAATGCAACTGTGCATTATTATTACTTAGTGCAATTTGTTTGTACCTAGTGTAACTCCTGATCCTTGAAAGTCGACAGATACCTTGTAGAAAAAGTAGAAAAGACATCTGTCTGTGGGAACTGTACACACAATCATCCAGCAACACCAACTGCACATTACAGGAACTTGGTTGGGAGTTATTGCCACATCCCTGTACAGTTCTGAACTTGCTCCAAGCAATTTCCACCTTTTTGGGACATTAAAGGAATTCCTGGGAGGGCAGCATTTCAGATTTAAAGCAGATGGTCTAATCATGTCTCCAGCATACGGGGGGGGGGGGGGGGGGGGGGGGAGGGGGGGGGGGGGGTAGGGGGGGGGGGGGGATGGTATCTAAGCACTAGTGAATCTCTGGGACAAGTGCATTATCAGGGGATTATATAGAGAAATAAAAGAGGTTTCTACTATCATACCTTAATCTGCATAATCAAAAGTAGCAGTTTGACTTGAACAACTGTTATAAATGGGTTTCTACTGAAAACTAATTTCATCAGAAATGCATGTGGGAAAAGCCCCCAAAATGAGTGGGAAATGCCTTGCAATATCCCCAACATGAGTATGTTTTAAGGATGTTTTTTTCAAACCATTTCTGGTTTCTGCATTCTGAAAAAAGAAAAAAAAAAACATGTCAGTTTTAGGGTGGATCTGAAATGGTATGCTTAAAAAAAATGAGTAAACAAAGACATTTAAGCATGCCAGAATTCATAATCAGAGTTTTATTTTAGACTGAAAAGTTACATATACATTTTAGAGACCTCTAAGACTTTTATTAACATGTTTAAATTGGCAAATTGGTGAGCTTTAAACAAGCCATTTCGATTTTTTCTTCTAATGTTATCTCATATAAGAAGATATCCTCCCTTTCCAGATTGTTACTCAGTTTTAATCAGCTCTCCTGGATGTGGCTCATCCATGACTCATTTCCATCATCAGCATAGGGCAGTGATTCACAAACTAGTGAGGACCGCCGTCCGTCACACTTAGGATCCCGAAAACACGTTGCCATATTGTCGAACAATATTAAGGCTAACTCATTCAGTACTGAGAAAACTACACGTTAGACTTTTACTTTTTCCTGATTCCTCCACAATCATCTAGCAGCAAGGATTTTTTACAGGATGGAACTCACCCGTGCTGTCATGCACAGGACCTCCAGGGACTAGAGTCAGAACGCAGGCAGATGATGATGTTGTCGCCTGGATCAGTCATCACGTCACAGTCATCAGACGGAGACCATCACTGTCCCACCGGAGTCGCCAGGATTGTTGTAAATAAAAATAAAATCTTCTGGAAATGACCAGAGCATTAGATGACCAAGGAATCAGGAGACTCAGAGCCAGGGTTCAGCTGGAGAAGATAGTTTATTTTGCTTGCAAGCGTCAATCAGTCAGCCTGTGCAATGAAATCCAAACATAAATGGCAAAACACCCATTTTATACTAAGATGTAAACATCGACCCAAGGCCAAGAAATGGAAAAACAATGGTAGAAAAATTCAATCAAGGTTAAAAACATCATGTGAGAACAAGGACACTTACTAAGTAAACAAGGACACTTACTAAGTAAACAAGGACACTTATAAAGATCACGCTGACATAAATCCATTCTTAATGATTGTACCATATTCATATAAAAGATTAAGGAAAATTAGAAATAAATCCCTCAACAGTGAAATTGTGTTCAGAGAGAATTGAAATCAAGGCAGTTTGAGGTGTGGAAAAATGCATTATCTGAGAGGTAAATCAGCTGAAAATTTAACAGACACTGTCAGGGGGACCAATCAGACCCGTGTTAACTCTTTAAAACAAAAGTAAAATATGGGGCCTTCAAAACAAAATGGCTTCAGTGTGGAGCACAAACAAAAAAAAATAGCATAGCCATTAATATAGTTATACCACCATATACCAAAAAGCAAAATCTTAATCAAGTTGAAGGAGACCAGCTGTGAATTGCTAACATCAGGCAAAGATATTCTATGGGATTCAAATCAGTATTCCGCCCAAGCTTAATTTGAATGGCCCTATCCGAAGTTTTAACCAATTATCTAAATGAGATATTTTACCTTTTGGTTTTTAACATATTTGATAAAAAGTCTAAAACATGTTTTGGTTTGTAATCATAGATTATTATGTTACATATATTTTAACACTGTAAAAGCAAATGTAAATTAACTGTATAACAAAAAAAGCACAAAAAATGGGAATACTTTTCAAGCCTACTTAGTACAAGTAGAAAAAGCTCATACAAGAAATAAAGAAAATTGCAAATGAACAGATGGCTTAGGCAAAAAAGAAGAAATAGATGTAAAAATGTATTGAAAGTAATGTTGCTGTTTATTTTATATCACAAGTGGCTGTGAAAAATTAATTGATACAATGTTTAAAAATAGTTTTTAATTAATAGGCATATTAAGCATTTGTTGTATTTTTAATGCATTAAAAAATTCCGTATAATTTTTTTTAAACGGCATGAATGATTTTATTGATTTGATTATATCTATTTTACAGAAAGAAAAAAAAACCCTAAGCAAATTTTATCTATCGTGGATTTTTTTTGACCAGTAGATGGTGCTCTTACTCTTTTAAATGTCATATTTAGTAAAAAATAAATAAATAATAATAAAAAAAATTAATAAAAATGCTTATGCTGTGACAATTACTTTCAATAATCAAATACCCTTTTCTTTATACAAAGACAAATTTACAATTGTAAAATCTGATATTTAAACTTACGTGAAAGCAAGTATTTTGTAATCTGTCCATTTTGTGCATCCAATAGGGCTGCTCTCCTTGGTGCTGAAGTCACACCTTCTGTCAAATCTTAGCAGCCATGTAATGTCACTCAATACCAGTGGTCAATGGGTAATTTTTGTCTGGCATTGACTAAAGTAAGCAACCTGACCTTACTCCTTACAGAACTCTACCAGAATTAGAAAATTGAGATCTTTTCTCTTTAACACCTTCTTATGACTGGTAGATTCAAAATATTGCACACCATGTGCCATTTCCAGTGTGGTCTTCTAACTCTTAGGTCTGTATGACCATTTTAGGGTTCAGTCACAACAAAAGATGAACAATTAGAACCAAGTTAAACATCATCTCTCTCTCTGTTGTTGTTGTTGTGTGTGTGTGTGTGTGTGTGTGTGTGTGTGTGTGTGTGTGTGTGTGTGTGTGTGTGTGTGTGTGTGTGTGTGTGTGATGTTGACTGGCATCGCAATCAGGGTGCATTACAGCCTCATGGCCAGTGTTCCCAGCCTAGTTTTTGATTCCACTGTAACCCTGTACAAAAAAAGAAAGAAAATTACATTTCATTTAATGAAATGTTTTATCACTTTTTGCATGACCTGAATGAGCTTGTGGCTAACTTTGGCTGAATTCTGCATGCCCACAGGAGACCTGGCTAAAAATAGAACTGGCCTCTTATTTCTGTTGGCTACTGGCACTGAGTGAATATGTCAGAAGCAGGGACAATTTTTTTCCAGCTTTACTTTCTTCTCTATTATCAGATTTAAAGGGAGGCTTGCTGTAGAATTCCTCTGATCTTGCTTTTGGGTCTATCATTACCTAGCATGTATATACTTTGCCTTTACAAGTGTTCTAAAATAGGTATAGGACAGGATATCCTATATGGATAGGTAAGTGTAGCTTTCAGTATAAAAACAAGTTTTTGGAAATGAGCTTTAAAATGAAATTGATATTTGTGAAAACTCCCTCAATGTACATTGTTTTATTTACCCACATTAGAAGCAGACTTTTTGGCCAGCACAGTGGTGTAGTGGTTAGCACTGTGGTCTACCGCCAGGGTCCAGAGTTTGATTCCCGCTTTGGGTCTGTGTGCATGGAGTTTCTCTGCTCTATCTCTATTTGGTGGGTTTCCTAGGGGTACACTGTTTTTTTCCCCACAGTCCAAAGAAATCCAATTTAATCTAAATGACATTCTAAAACTGGCCATCGTTTGTGATTGTGTGTGCCCTCCAGTGGACTGGCATCTAGTGACTATAAAGGTCTCTTGGGATAAGCTCCAGGTTTCCGTGACCCTGTACAAGATAAGCGGTATAAAAGATAAATGAATGAATAATAATAATTGTTAAAAACCTTCACTGCTAGATGAAGACAAACACACACAAACATTAACACTGGCGTTAATGCATTGTGGAAGCGTACACATCCTCCCTGTTGCACCGGACTTCCACCTCTTTCTCTGCTTGGCTGCTAGTCTTAAAGCTGATGCCAGGCATTGATAGTTGGCAGACTGTCAGTAATTCGTGTTAATTGAGGGAAGTTTCCATCCCTGGCACCCAGTCAGCTGGCAAGGCTGCTCCTCTGTCTACATGAGGCCCACCTAATTCAGTTGTTTCCCAGTGCAAAGCATGACCAGCTTTCTCCTTTCATTGTTAATGTATCACTTACTTATTCTGATGTAAAATGTTAGAACTAGAAAATATATAACAATTGCCATTTCAGAAATAAAGAGAAAAATCTAATGATCTCTTAAATCAAATATATAATCCAAGTTCTAAATATTTAAAAAAGGGATTGAACAACTGTCCTTAGATCAGAAACATTTTCTCACAAAAGAAAACATTTTGGATGTTCAGGCACTTCCAGTTTTCACAAAAGTGTATTGACTGCATAAATCCTTCAGCGACATTTTTATTGTTGATGGAATTTAAAGAGCAAACTGCTATTTCTTCAAAATGAGTTTTCTTTTTTTCATTTATTTTGTATGTTGTTGATATTTTTAAATAGTTGAGTAATGTATTCTAAAATAGATTAAGCGGTCTAAAAGATTGCACATTATAATAAAAATGTTTCAATTTATTACTGATCTTTTGGATATAAATGTATAATATATATATATATATATATATATATATATATATATATATATATATATATATATATATATATATAATTATTTTAAATAATGTTAAATAAATAATACAGAAAAAAGACATCTGTCCTATTAATTGATGTTAATTGATGTCAAGTTTCTTTCCATTAAATGATCATGTCACAATAGTGGTAAGTTAAATCTAATTTCACCTCAGTTGAATTGTGATCATTTCCATACACCTCTAAGACCACGGCCAATCACCCTCTTTACTGTTGGGTGTTAATCCTTTTTAACTTACAACAATTGACTAATTAAACTAATTAAGATGAATAATGAAGAGATTTAATTTCATGGTCTTGTTCCTCTATAGCCAGAGTCAAACCTCCCCCTCCTCCCCTCGAACTGAAACAGGCACAAATATTATTTCTGAAACAAAAGGAATTATTTAAGGAGATTTATTTATTTCATTTATCAGGTGGTGGATCTCAGTCAGAAAAGGATCAGAATGAGAGTAATTATTCACATGGGAAAGGAGACCTCACAAAGTCTCCATAAACAATAGAAGGGAAGAATACATACACACACTTTTAATTATCGGAAAAAAAACACTTTTAATTATCGAAATTGCATTTTTGTGCATGCAATCACTAATTATGCTGATAGCTTTATCCTAAAATTATTATCTTTGAAAAAGATTTGCTTGCGCTTCTTAACTATACAGCACTTTTCTTTTTTCCTTCAGTTTTTAATGAATTAATTAGGCGATCACTGTAATTACTGTTTATATTGTTGTTAATGAGCCCAAAGGCAAGCAAGCAGCACTCATCCAAATTACACTCACTAGGCACAGAGCCAAAGAGAGGTCCTAACCGGGTGGTGTGTGTGTGTGTGTGTGTGTGTGTGTGTGTGTGTGTGTGTGTGTGTGTGTGTGTGTGTGCGTGCGTGCGTGCGTGCGTGCGTGCGTGCGTGCGTGCGTGTGTGTGTGTTTGTATGTCTATCAGTATGCATGAATGTTTGTGTTTTTCCACTTAATCTAATATTATGACCTTATGCCTTAATAAACAATATTTTTACAAGTATAACAAAACACAACAGCATTATCATCAGGTTGGTGATTAGGGGGCAATATGCCATATTAGTCAATCATTGCTGAATATACTTCACACACACACACACACACACACACACACACACACACACACACACACACACACACACACACACACACACACACACACACACACACAGTTTGCTGGCTCACAGTTCCATAGATCTTTCTCATGTTCTTCTTGCATGTGTTTAGATTTCTCCCAAGTGCTCTGGGTCCCTCAAAGAAGTGGACTGACTATAGCAATTTTCCTCTAGATGCTAAGAATGGATGGCAGGGATTGATTTGCAGTCATACTGAGTGTTACACAGCTAGTTCAATATCACCCAAATGATGATGGGTCTGGTCCCTCTCAAGATTTCTTCCTTTCTTGCACATCAAGGACAATTTGATCATTTTGATTAATACCTATTTTCTCACACATTTCATACCCATTTCCTTAATTTTCTATCTGTAAAACTGTTTTGCGACAATGATCACTGTTAAAAGTGCTATACAAATAAAACTGAAATGAATTGAACTGAAATAAGTGTATAAATGGGTGTCTGTGAATGGTGCCATGCAATAGACAGATGTGTAGAGTCTCATCCAGAGGGTAGTTGAATCTTGTTACCAGTATTCCAGGTTTTAAATCCACTGTGACCATAAACCACGACAGTCTTACAGGACAAATTATTTAGGTTTTAACAGAAATATGAGAATAATAAGTATGACTTTAAGTTATAGTTTATTTTAATATGCACAACTTTATAAAGCCAAACTCAAATGAACTTATTAATATACATATATTACTCATCATACAGTACATTTGTATAGTATATGTAATATATGAATGATAGATAAGAACCATATAAGGTTTAGTGTGAAAACATCAAACAAGTTTTTTGTCAGCGTAGTGAATTGTATGTTCAGAGATAATTCTAGTTTATTAGTAAGTTAAAAAAGAATTATAAATGATATTTATAGAATAACAATCAATGTTTAACAGTGGGTGTTAAGCTGTAATTATCAGACCTTTTTCATAAAGGGTACCTTGAATGAAGTAGGATGTGATGGTAAGTGGAGGTATGATATAGTTCAGATCATCTGCTACAGTATAATATGACAAGACTGAATAAAATGTCACATCTGGTTGTGTTTGCTGACAGATTTGAAGCAGTTACCTATATGATTGAGGTCAGGGCATGTGGCAGGTACACATAAACACACACATACACGCACACATGTCACAAAGCAGCAAGAAAGCTGTCAGCTATTTAATTAACAGTCATTTCCAGAGTCTTCTCTCCAGATGCCAATTTGACCCAATCAGTGTAGCAGAGGGGAGCAATATGAGAACAGAAATAAGTAAATGTGACCATGAAGGAAGGATAGAGCGAAGAAGACATTGTACATACTAATATAGATGTGCCATTTTCTCCAAATGAAAAAAATGAATTGAATTGTTTTTTTTTCTCTGTGAACTATTACTACCCCACATTTGCTCACAGACATTTATTTAAATAGAGGGCCTAATTAATGTGTCTGGTGCCCTTATTATACTTTGAGGGGATATGCCTCAGTGGGGAGATCCAGAAAGGTCACTTTTGAACTGAAACTCATGGAATATTATGAATTCAAGGCAATGGCTGCTGCCTTCACAATCTTCACAATTCACAATGACAAAAAAAAAATAAAAAATTTAACCTTGGTCAAGTAAGATTTGAGAACTCAAAGGCAACCACATAAGATCAACACTAGCCTTACACAAACTCCTTTGGTCAGTTTAACTATATTACTGAAAGTGTATTAAAGTAGACTTTATCAGTATGAAACACTCTCTGTACCTTTTTATCTAGATAGAATATGCTTCTTACAATCATATTAACTTCATATATTTCTATCTAGAAGAAACCTTTTGAGCTACAAAAAGACCTTTGGGCTGTTTCTATTTTTCACGTGCACTACTGGGGATTTGATTTGACAGGAAAATTGTCATCGTTTTTAGATGAACTCTGTGCCCTTGTGTACTCTTCAGTAATGACTCCTTCAATTAGTTTTGGCCAATCAATGGAGTAATTGCAGTGAGGGTCTGATGCAGTGTGGAATCGCTGGGCGCCGCTGCTTCATATCGATTTACTTAAAGCAATTAAACACTGTTTCTACTGCAACGGTGCCTCAGTCCCTTGCCATCTGCTCTAAGCACACTGCAGTGAGGCTCTGCAAATGGGCAACAGGAAGTCAGGAAATGAATGGTGATAAACAAAACAGTGAAGAACATCTGTAGAACACTTACAGAGCCTGCACACACACGCGCGCACACACACACACACACACACACACACACACACACACACACACACACACACACACACACACACACACACACACACACACACACACACACACTACAACAAAGAAATACATAACACTACCATACACCCAAACACATGCAAATATAGGTTCAATACGTCTAACACTTTCTTTTTTAAATTAAACAACATATACTGTACATAATCATTGTTCAGAACAATGCACAAGTGAAAGCAGTCTGTGGATTAGTCACACTTCAAAGCAAAACATATTGTTTTTGCCATTACTTATTGTACATGCAATCTGCAATATTGTAGTGTGCCATTTGCTGGAACACAATATCAGTAAAAGGTGGCAATAGAGAAAGCAGCATTTAGTGGACTACAGGGAATTTAATCTTATCATCACCACTGGCTATACTGGGCTACAGAATGATGCTGTGCACAATAGATACTGTCCAATATCGATTTTGTTAGCCTTTCCTCCTCTCCAAAATGTCTTTTCCATTCTCCTGCAGGTAATCTTAATGTCTTCATATAAGGTCCGAGACCTACTTACAACAAAGGCATTGAGGGCATTTAGGTGATTTTGTGGTACACGGTCCAATCTTCCAACCATCTTCTGCTTTTACTGAAGAAAAAAAGCACAAATGCAGGACTAAGTGTAATGATCTTTGAAAATAAAATATTTACTTTGTTAATTTGCCCTGAAATATAGGGGACGGGAGGGCCGAGACAGCATTATTAATTTAGTCCTAAATATTGTAAACCTTTTATAGGTATATTGAACATGGTTAGGTAATATATATACGGTACAAGACTATTGTGCAAAATATTGCACGAAAAAATTAAAACAGTCATGAGTATTAGTTCAGACCTTATTAACCATGTATACAATACATTATGCACAGTGAAATTAGAATATCAGGATGTGTTATGCCCTTTAATCCTATGGCAAAATACAGTTTTTTCCAACATAAATGTCAATATTCATCACTTCTGCATATCAAATACTTATTTTCTACAGTCAGACAATACATATGTAAAGAATTATATAAAGCTGGGGGATAATTTGAAGACCAACACCATCACCTCACTGGGCCACATGTGTCCTGCCTTATACACACCTTACAGGTTTGAGTTTAAATGAAAGCTCAGGAATCCATTATCAACTTTGCATACTGCAAATCAATCTATTATTTTATTTTACCTGAATTTATATCAAGCAAATATAACAGTAGTCTGCCATTCCCTGATTTAAAATCAGTATTAAGCATTCCCCTTCCCTACATAAAGGAGCTTTCACAGGAACGAGCTCTCCTTTAAAGTCTTGAATAAAGCACATTTATTAATACTTGAGGGGAAATGTGAGCAGTGTAAAAAAAAGAAAAAAAGAAAAGAAAAAGAAAGAAGAAAGTGGAACAAAAAGCACTTTGCCTTTCTTTTTATTTCACCAAAAGCATGAGCAAGAGAGCAAAAAAAAAAAAAAAAGAGAGAGAGAGAGAGAAAATCAATTACCAGGCACACCTGAATATTATTCCCTGCACCATCCCTTCGCTCCTTCAAAAAAAAAAAAAAAAAAACTAAATTACTCAGCAAACTTATCGCTTGCTGTGGAAAGACTGGTATTAAAGAAAACAATCAAGGCGTCAGGATTAATCTCGGACAGCCGCCTTATCTTTAACTTGCACCTTTGTTATTTTCTGATGAGCTGCTCCTTTCTGTGCTGCCACATTGTGCCATACCTCACTGCCTCCTTTCTCCAGCTCCCTGGGCTGTGGCGCAGGACCTTTTCAGTTTATTAAAAAACCTTTATTTGTGAAGAACAAAGACGAGACGAAGGCAAACAATAAGGTCAAGCAATCTCCTTTCTGCCAGCACTCTGTCCTCTCACCTGATATTTGGAGCATTATCTGTGTGTGTGTGTGTGTGTGTGTGTGTGTGTGTGTGTGTGTGTGTGTGTGTGTGTGTGTGTGTGTGTGTGTGTGTGTGTGTGTGTGTGTGTGTGTGTGTGGGTGTGTAATCCAGATGCACTGACATCAGTGTTCCCCTATAAGTGATTGACACACATCAACCTCTAGCGGAAGACCTTTCCACTTCTCCTCCTATCAAAAGGGCATGTCTGTCACTCCGTGCTACAATGACTGCTTGTCAAACTAAAAGTGGGAGTATCCTGATCGAAATGTGCACATACAGTACACAGACTCCGGCATGGATACACAAAGATGTAAATGTAGAAACCTACATTAAATAGCAATGTCAGCAGCCTCATTTTGACCTTGTGGCATTTTGAACTTTGTGAACTCCGTAGCTCTCAGCTGAATCAGTAAAGCACTACAGTAGAACTCGTACTTAATTCAGATTGTAGGCAGAATTCACCCACTGCTCCCATTGCAGTGCTACTACACTCTGCAGATCGACATAGTCTTGCCTGTAATCAGGTGGGGCGTCGTGTTCTAGGTCATTCCATACCAGCCTCTCTCTCTCTCTCTCTCCATCTCTCCGCAGTGCTCCTTCCCTCTCAAGCAAATCGAGACTAACATCTGCAGTGACAAGTGCTCCTGTTCACCTTTTCTCTCTTATCTCCTCTCTCCCAGAGAGCTCCTTCTCTCTTTTCACCCCTCTAATCTCCACCTTCCCCTCTCTGTCCCTCGCTTCTCCTCTCCACCCCGCTCTCCCTTCTCTGCTTCTGTATTCATCAGGTCTGGCTTGTCCACGTATGAGATGGCTCTTTTATCTGCCCCTGAGAAGAAAAGGAGAAAAAGAAGCACTGGGCAAAACCGATAAACAAATAAATTATGAGAATGAATTTCACATTAGGTCGAGTGTGTTTCTCTTTTGCTCGCAATGAGTAGACAGTGACACGGTTCTTGTTCCCCCTCTTTCAAACAGTTAAGTAAAACAAGCTCAGGTCTGACACTAATCTGTGTTTAGCTCGCCACATGGCACGGCTAACCTGCTGAACACCACTAAGAAGTTGTGTTCTTTGGATTGCCAGCCATAAGCGCTGCGGTGACGGCGTATTGTTTGATGTTGTTCCTGAAGTAAATAGAGGGCATAACCACTCGACACAGTTGTTAAACCCAGAGCACCTAAACATCTTCAAACTCAACATCAAACACTATGCTAATGCTGCGTTGCATTAGCCAAGCACAGTGGCAGCAGACCAGAGCAGAACGAGAAAGCTGTTGAATATCACACAAACAAATTCCATGTGCTTGAGCGAAAGTGAGGAGAGCTGTGAGAAGTGTTAGCAATAATACCACATATTGGTTAACAAACTAATCCTTGCAGGAGTGTGTGCTCTTTGTGGGATAAAGAGTTTCAGATCACTTAATGGAAAGTGGCCCTTGTAAAATGAATTCATCCAATCAGCCCAACACATAAACACATCTCAATTATGCAAACAGCAGAAGACAATGCTGCAGCTGGAGACAGAAAGCTCTCTGAACAATTGTCACCTGAATAGAAACTCCAGTGTGGATAATGGGGCAGGACTACACGGCAAAATGAAGGTCACACGCCGAATACTGAGATAACACAATTCATACTAACAGAATAGGTAACAGAAATGTTCAAATATGTTAACAAAATTTCTCAAAATGAGTGCGCAGAGAATTAATAATAAATAGCAAAAAATGGGTGGCATAGTGGTCAGCACTGTCACCTTGCAATTCCAGGATCGAGGGTGTGAATCCCGCCTGTGTGCGTGCAGTTTTCATGTTCTTCCTATGCTTGTTGGGTTTCCTCTGAGTAATTTAGTTTCCTCCCATAGTCCATAGTCCTCTGCATATTAGGCTATAGTGTGTAAGTTTGTGTGTGTTTGTGTGTGTGTGTGTGTGTGTGTGTGTGTGTGTGTGTGTGTGTGTGTGTGTGTGTGTGTGTGTGTGTGTGTGTGTGTGCATGCTTGGCATAGTACAGCATAAGCAGTATAGAGAATGAGTGAGTGAGAAGAAAATGGTGCGTGGCTTTGGCCTGGAAGTAAACAGTCTCTAATGTAATGGAATGACACAAGGGTTTATCACCCTCGAGATATACCTACCCATTTTTTGCCTGCCCAGAGCGCTTTATTCATCTTGTACCATGCCTACCTACCCATGATTAGACATTTTTTTGAAAGAACAACATACAACTGGATTTTTTTTGCATCTATAGTTCTATATACAGTACAGTCTATGTGCCTTGGTGAAACATCCACAAAAACAAACAAACAAACAAACAAACAAACAAACAAACAAACAAACACAATTTATCCCAGTAATCATAGCAGCTATAAACTGTTAATCTCCTCCAATATATATATTGCCTATATATATATATATGCCTCAGATGGCAATATATGTATATATATACATAATATATATGTCCTTTGTTTTTATGTATGTATGAATGCCTGCAAATTTGCAATGATGAGACCATGTTGATGCAAGCACACCAGCAATAATAGCAACTGCTTATTATGAACTGTTCGATGTCCCACATCTCTAATGTCTGCTCTGCTTGTTAAACAAACAATTTTGGGATTTTTAAAACCCAAAGATAAAGCGATCAGTGTTGCAGGTGAGGAACTGAAACTGTTTGCCAAGGCATTCTGCTCTCCCTGAGGTACATAGGTGTTTAATTGTATGGGTCGCCTCCGATATTTGGAGGCAGGTATATTATTCCCCTGAATCACACCTGTGTTTTCACTTCTTAATAGGGCTTGGGAATCAACATCACATTGCCTTGCATTATGGGACTAGAGGAACTATTCTGTCTGCACTGACTTCTTGCTCAGATTATCTGCTTTGAGTATTTTGATTTGGACTGACAGCACATCAAGGAAGAGCTCCAAACATAAACAATATGAATAAATATAAAGAACATGAATACATGAATATAAAATATTAATAAATATTTAAAGAGACACAAGTTGTGAGTGTAATTCAAAATGGTCAGTGTAATTAAAAAAAAAGATCTAATGAACCTCCATATGCACAAGCTGGTATATGGTTTTTAATGATATTTTAAAATGTATTATAAATTACTATATATATAAGCTCATATGGAATGCACAAATGGATGATTACAGATTTAAATTATGGTAAATTGTGACAGAAAGGTCACCATTATTATCAATAATGTTATTTAATTAACTTTTAAATAACCCTACAAAACCTTATTATTAGTTATGATTTATATATTTATATGATTATATATAATATCACTTCAAACTTTGATTATGGTTTTTGGGTAATAGAAATACAAAAGAAAAATCTATGTAATTATGTTTATAGAGACAGATTGAGTGAAAATCATACACAGAGAGAAATAGAGAGAGAGCCTAAGAAAGAGAACAGGATTAATTATCTAATGAGCTTCGTAATGAAAAAGACTAAAGAAACTACGTTTGTTAAGTAAATTTCACAGGCCTACTCTGATCATTTAAAATCTGATGCAGAAAATAATATTTAGTCATATTGCCTAAATCAAAGCTATTATATTTTGCAATTCACAGACCCTTTGACTGTCATTTTTCATCTAGGAAGAAGAACTATAAAAATTTGTTTATTCATTATTAAAATGACCAGGTTGCCCTAAATAATAATAATTTAAAAACTCTTTCTTTCACAGTTTATATTCACCCTTTATTCGCAGAGAAAGCCGCATTTTCTATTGGATGTTTGTGAATGATCAGGTGTGAAAATTAAGGTAAGCTAAATACCTGGGACAATACAGGCAAATGTCCACTTAAAAATATACTGTTATTACCTGGCTCAATAAAAGGAAAAATGGGCATCGGGGAGCCTATGGCAGTTTGTTACTGATAGTCTCACACCTGTATGTCGGTTTTTCCCAAACTCTTGACACAAGAATGGAAACCCAAAACTGTAAATTTATGTATGTATTTATTTATTTATTTTTGTAGCATGACAGATTCATGCCTTTACTTGAACTACAGGACCCAAACATGTTCTGCCACAACAATGCAATTGTGCCTTCCCAGAAGAGTGGAGGTTATGATCCACATACAAAGGACTGAATCTGGAATTGGATGAGTAAAATATGCATATGAAGGTTATGGTAAAATTTGGAAATAATAGTGTATCTAGTATATAATACATTCATGCAGTTAGTGTTCAGGATATCTGTTAATTAATTAGAGAGACTGTGGAATTGTGTTGTGATTTTGTAAGATAGGTAAGTTTTCAGGTTTACATTGATACAGTCAGTGTTTATACAGTGCAATGTGAAATCCTCTCATACTCTGGGTAAAAAAAAAAGCAAAAAACATTGGCTTCGTATTGACTCAGTTTTTCTATATTATTTCCACTGCAGAAAAAAATAATACTTAATTTGTTAATAATATTAATGTAAATATACAACTACAAAGTCCTCTTTTTTACCCCTAATATATTTTTTTACCTGCAATTGTAGAAAAACAGGAAAATGAAAGGTTGGCATGATGGTAAAAATGCTCACGTTCCACCTTGTTTTTACCTTGTTTTTACAGTTTGTAAAAAATTCTACAAGATGATTAATCAGAACAATTATCTGCATGACACTATGATTTAGAAGGAAATCTGCCCACACCACAGGCACTATTATCTTTCTCTACCCCACTCAAACCTTCAAGCCTCTAACGCAGTCGCTGTTAATATCCTCTGCAGGACCCAGTCATGAGCTTCCTGCTAACTGTCTCGTGCCTTTTGTCTGAGGGGTAATGAAGCTCCCAGCATGCATCTGTCGGGTGTCTCTGTGTTATTCCCAAGCTGGTGTGTGTGTGTGGGTCTGCCTGTGTGTGTAATGACCCAATATCACACCCACGCGCACACACACACACACACACACGCACACACACACACACACACACACACACACACACACACACACACACACACACACACAGAGTGATAGACCCTTAGAAAAGCGAGAGATGAGGCAAGGGTAATTGTGATTATGGCCTTTTAATTACCGTGTATGAGGCCTCTCGGACACCTGTCTCTGCTCAGCACAGCGGGACTGCTCACCTGAGGGGGGGGGGGGGGCATATGAAGACGTAATTCAGCCATCAGGAGGCCTAAAAGGCTTGCTTATTACAAAACAACAACCCTCAAAATTACCACACCACACCTGGACCATGTACACAGCTCCATATAATGTCTACGATAGAAAGATGTCTGAAATAAGCAAAGTGTCCTCAGTGTTTATTTTCGCCTTCACTAAAGAAGGCTCTGTAAATCGCTAATGGAAAATGACTGCTGTGAATCATTTAAAGTTAAACAGCAATTTATTTTTGCCTTGTTGTAGTCGACTACTCCATTAAGAGAAAATCATGTGAGGAGCAAGTGATGACTTTGTATAGCTTTATAGGCTATATCTATCTATCTATCTATCTATCTATCTATCTATCTATCTATCTATCTATCTATCTATCTATCTATCTATCTATCTATATTGAACATGTTTATTATTGAACCTGACTTAATCTTGATTTAAAATGTAAATTTTACTGGAGTTAATGAAAATTGTATACTAGTTCCTGAACAATATGCTTTAGGACAAAAAATAAGCAGCTATGTAAATGGGTTAAAAATGGCCATGGATCAATTAAAAATGTAAGGCATTGGAGTTTTTCTGCCTTACACATACTATGCACTAAGGGGAAAGACAAGCACATAGGACATAAGCTCAAAAATACTACAAGAGTTTGTGTAAGAGCTGCAAGGAATGTGGCATCGGAATTTATATGTCGGTAGACTGTCAAAGCGTTGTGTGCTAACTGAGGTTGCAGTGTAATTTGCTGCGATGTATTAGGAAATCTTCTTTGTTTTGCGGTTGATCTTTCTCTCTGGTTTGTCTTATTATAAATTTCTCTCTCTCTGTAGCTGAACACTTGAAGCCCCCCACTGTATTATGGTGTTAATAAAGGGCCAGGAGACTCAAAGGGAGTGGCGTGTGCCACACAAAGAAAAGACGGCTGCTGCCGCAGTCTTCAGCCCTCATTAACTTTTGTCTCATTGCAACAGTCATGTCCTGTTATTATCTCTTTCTCACTCTCCCGTATCTCTCCCTCTCTTTCTCTTCCCCCCCCAACACTCCTCTCTCGCTCTTTGTCTTTCTTACTCCCCAGACTGCTTGTGTTTTCTTCCTCACTCACTGGCAGAGCCTGAGTCTACTCTCGTTGTGCATCACAAAGAAGTCAACAAATGAAATCAAGAGAACACACAGCTTTCAACCAAGGCCTCAGACTCAACTGCACCATTTCTTTTTATGGAAAATGTATTTTTTAATAATGAAGCATTTTGTGAGCAGGTGAAATGACAACCATATGGCAAAATGAATCTGTGTATATGAATGGTTAAAATGTGAGTGTATTGGTTCGATGAATGTGTCTGTGTGTCATTAACTAATCACGTTTCTGTTCCGGTCCCTTTCATTAAAAAAAAAAAAATTGACACAAAATGCAATTTAGTTAAAAAAAAAAAAAATTAAGCTGTTGTTACACACAGTCCAGTACATGCATCCAATAAAGAAAGCAATTGGAGCGTGTATGTGCATGCATGTGCTTGTGTAGTTACTGTACTCTTGGCTTGTTTATGTCGCTCAGTCACCACTAATGAGTGATCAGCTTTCCCAGCATGAGAGTCGTGCGGGTAATTCGGTGGCGCGCCATGTTCCCAAACGCAGGAGAGAAGCTTCATTAATGAGGAGACCTGTATAATCAAACAATTAACGTGCCATCTGAGACCAATGCATTCCACTCATCAGTGAAGACTTGTCCCTGACCAGCATGCAACTTCCTCTTCCTCACAACTCTTTTTTTTGTGAAAACCCCTGACAACCTTGTCTTTCTCCAGGGCATCAATAAGCCAAAGATCACAAAAGAATCTACAGACTAGCAGGCAAAGCTTCTTCAGCGGAGAGTGACTCATAACAGTGGCTTAGTAGACTGACACAGATTTTTGTCAGTGGCCTAACCTCATGTAGTAACAAGAAACAAAATTGTTTTTTACTTTATTTACACTTTGCGAATGGAGAAGGATGATTGGCAATTGCAGAATGTCTCACATTAATTATCTGCAAAATAATATTAAGCCTATTTCAAGACAATTTCTAATTAGTACTCCACAATCAAATGGGTAAAAAAAAAGGGTGGGTGGGGGGCATCTTGCTGCAGTTGAAAATCATTCATCATCAATACAGTCCACTGACTGTTTTGTCCTATCACACTTACCATATAAACAATAGCTGGATAATGAGAGAAACTGGAAGGAGAAATTTGTCGACATAGTCTATGATAGTAATTTACTATTAGCAATGAAACACCCTCAAATCTATTGAATAATACATGGAATTGGGAAGGTTTGATGTTCCTGTAATCATAATGGATTACATTTTGCAAAGTATACAAGCCATCTCATTATTTTCAGAATATAGATGATCCCTGGATGTCGCCACAACACATATTACTTCATCGAGAGTAGGGATATGGTTATATGAAGAATTTTCTGAGCTCATGAATAATACATGACTCTCAGCTGTCTAAGCATATTAGGAATGGCCCTGAATGGCTGATGAGATTTACATGGTGCAAATAAAGCCCAGGGTTACTGAAGGGGCCATATTAGACCTAATCTAACTAGAATGCATGTGAAAATATATTAATAAATATGTGCACATTGAAATAAATAAATAACCGAGATTATTGGACTGGTGAATATGCACGAGTGGGCGTGAGGATGTCATGCAGGCAGAAAAGATTAGGTGCTCCTTCTGCAGTGTGCTGTTTTAGATTTTCTGGTATCATCTTGCTGATCCTTTTTAATAGCTAGTTTTTGTATGAAATCTTTGTGAAATCTATTTGATATTGCTGGTTCATGTAGAAGTGAATCAGAAGCAGTTTGTTGTTGTTGTTGTTTTGGTGAGGAAATAAATGCTGTGCAGAGACTATTTGTGTAAAACGGTATATATTCATCAGAGTAATTCTCTTTTCCAAATAACAGCCTTTGAAATGTCTTTTTATTTCTTTGAGTTGAAGGTATTCTAGGCCAGAACCCCTCTGTATCAGCAGAGAGGCTGTCAGATGAATCAGCATAAATTAGCACTGACCACACCTTTGTAATAAACCACATCTACGCAGCTGATCCACGTGGTGGGGGATGCCATAGCCAAATCCACAAGGAGACCCAGTTAGGCTCCCCTGGTAATTAGCAAATTGCACAGAGTACTTTGGTCAATTATTCAGATTTTTCTCTCTGTCTCTCTCGAGCAAAAAAGAGATGGAAGATAGAGTGATCGAGAGAGAGAGAGAGAGAGAGAGAGAGTCTTCAGAAATCTATGGTATACATGATAGTTTTATTCTGTAATAAACATGTTTATTACAGCTGTAGCATTGCAGCTGTAATGCATCAAATCGGTATACTTTTATTTTACCTTTAACAATAGATGTGACCAAATATACAAATGCATGTGTGAGAGCACACACACACATACACACACACTGGCATTGCTGTCTCCCAGGAAACAGACTGATTTTGCTTAGTTCAGACAGGCACAGGACAACACCTGTGTTCATGTCCAGTCACAACACCCCTTACCTCAGTGCTGAGCGAATCCTCACTCATCTTAAACTCTTGGCTCTTATGATGTGATTTTTACGATGCTGTCTTGATGTACTGTAGAGGGCATAGCGGGAGAACATTCACTTGGAATTTGAAAAAGATTTTATGGGCAGAATTAAAAACCATGTCATAACGCTGCTGCTTAACAGATTATGCGTTACTGTAGCTAAGTCAGAACTTACAAGCAGTTCGACTTAACAAGACCAGGGAATGCCTGTCAGTGGAAATCAAAAATTGTTTGACAGGACAGTATCAATGTAATTCTGATGCAAATCATCCATAGAAAATATAAGAGTCTTTGTTCTAGACATTTAATAGGAACCACTTTCTCACACCCTAGTATGAACGTGGAACGAGGTTATGTCTGGTCTCAGAGCTCACCATTTGCTTTAGCTACAGTATGAGGGAATTAAGCAGCACAGTGAGAGATTGGAGGAGTGAGTCTCATTTCTCATTATAGCTGCCACTAGCTCCAGGGACCTTTCATTTCCTCTATACAAGCATGCTAAGGGTGAGGGAGAGATAGAAAAAGAGGGACTGAAAGAGACTATGAGATAGATTATGCGATTAATAGGGAAAAGGAGAAACAAGGAAGGATAGCAATTAAAAAAGGAAGAGAGAGAGAGAGAGAGAGAGAGCAAGTGGCTTAGTCTAAGTGGTGGAAATTGCTACAGTTCTCCAGTTTTTGAGATATGGTCCACAAATATCACACGCCTGCCATAGAAACTGTCGCCATGCCACAGTGCCAAAGCCACCCACTGCCGTTTTTGTGTGGGAGAGAACAGAACAGCTGGCACCTCCGCAACCTCTTTACCTGCTCAAATAAAGAGAGGATTACACCCCGAGCCACCCAGCCTTCTGTCTGTTTACCCTGCTGGCACCAGAAGAATCGCAGGGAAACACTGTTATATTCAATAGCAATGGGATGGATATAGTTGCTTCGAAAGCAAACATTTTAGAGTCAAAAACCAATTTTGGTTATAAACTAATTCAGCACTGTCATCGGATCTGTGGACTTTGGATCTGTAGAGAATGAGGAACCCTTACTTGTAAAGTTGTGAAGCTATGAAGATGTATTACCACAATTCTTCTGTCATGCTATGAGTCTTAGGAAAAATAATTTCCTAATCTAGAAGCATGAAGGAGTGCTGGGTGCCTTCAGCTATGTTCCATCATTCAGAAATCATAACAAACAATTCATGCAGAGGGATTGTCATGATAAACGAACGGCTCAGTGTGGAATCAGTCAAACTGGCAATGATGTGAAATGTATGTAGAAGGAATTAAACATAACAATTAGACCATATTTACCAGGCTAAACATACAGCTCTTCTTACTGTAGGCATGTCGAAAACAAACAGAATTACAAACCATCATTTTTTTACTATGATTGTAAAGTTATGTATAGTTTATAGGCCACCTTATCCATGACTTTGGATACATGTTAACTTAACATACTGTACCATGGCATATTTTAGCTTCCAGCATCTGTTTTTCCCGGAAACAAAGGTGAGCAGGATTTTTTTATTGTCATTTTTCCACTTTTAGGAAATATTTATTTTGATACTTCATGAACAGCCCACTGATTTATTCTCTACATTGTGTAAAACAAATCTATTTAATGTTGCTAAAATGGGAAGCACGCTGGAGGTTTCGACAGGCGAAAGGAGTCTGTGGTAAACAGGCAGTGGGATGTTATTGCTTTTGCTGCTGGCCATATCATGGCAACACACAAAAAGTCATACTCTCAGAAGCTGACCATCTGGCCATTAATCCCTGAGTGACTGAAAAAAGCTAGTCCTCACCAAAAACATATTAACATAGGGATTAGATGGCAAATTAATCAGTCTGATCTGCATATTAAAAGGTGACAGGTAACGGGTTTACATTCATCAGTTAGACATGACACACAATAATCTGTCTAAAAAGGAGAGAGAACAGTAGTTATGAGAAAGTCATGATCTTTAATATGTTTCAATAGCCTCAAGTATTATGTCTTACAGAATGAATGAAAGAATGAACAAATAAACAAAACATAAATAAATAAATAAATAAATAAATGTGTACTCATATATAGTTCCTTATAACATCTAATGTGAAAGTAATAGGGCTCTAAATGCCATGAACATTTCGCCTAAATCTCCGAAATACCTGCAAAGGAAAATCTAAAGAGGCAGATTTGTTTATTAAGAAAGATCTCTTTCCTAACTCAGTATTCACAATACATGAAGAGGGAAGCTCATGTATCATCCCAGGCTGCAAAATGGCATTTGCCTGACAGCAATCCCCACAGGCAATCTCTGCATTCACCGGGAATATAATTTCTGATCTAATTTCAAAATTGCATATCAGCAATAAATTCTTCTTTCTCACAGCAGCTGTTTGCAGATTAAAACATTGAAGTTATTACATAGCTTCATACTAAGCTGTTTTTCAATGCGTTGGTACGAAAAAAAAAATGTGCAAAAGAGAATTTCCTTGCTCATGTTTATGTTGAACCCATCCCATAGGCACCATGCCAAAAGACCTGTAGCTTCAGTTCTGCCACGTTGCTCTGGCATTTACCGTGACATATTGCCTGTGTGATCATGGCACCTTGGGGTCGTGTTTGTCCTCCATGGCTGGCATCCCATCCCAGCTGCAACGGATCCAGAACCCTTGCTCTCCTCTCTAATCACTTGTTCTCTGGGGATGGATGGATGAATTGAGAGGGGGTGGAGGAGAGGCATTTGGATGTGAGAGAAAAGCCTGGCATGGGATGTAGAGCTCATTTCTGTAATTCATCCCCCTGGAGCTGGCACAGACTGCATGTAGCCCATTCCTCCATGTTCCCCTCTTTTGTTCACCATCTTTCCTCTCTTTTATTTTTTCTCCTTTGTAATGTTCTTTCATTTCCTTTTCGCATTTGTTTATATCGCAACAACATAGCGGCTGACGAGTACACAGACATAAACTAATATAAATCAAGGGGATATTTTAAACATGCACACAAACTTCCAAATGATTTTTGTGGCATTAAATGGACCATATTTAATGCACAGATACTTGCATATACATTTGAGAATTAGAAAATTTTTTACATTTGAAAATGTCTATACAAAATGCTAGAATTATTATTTATATAGATTTCTCAGGATCCTGTATCATCTAATCCTGTGTCATCTGATGATGACATCTACTGCAAATCTATTCACTGAAGAAATGGAAGAATTAATTTTTTTTTGCTTCCTGAAGTTCCATTTCATTTCTTAAAAGATCTTTTCAGACCATAATACTTTAATAATAATTAATTAATAAATAATAAGAATAAGAATAAGAATATTTTCTACAGTCAATCTGTTTTTATGCTTCCATTCATGGCTAGATTTAATCAGATAGGCTCAGAGTCTTCTGTGACCATGTTCAGGATAAAACAATGACAGAATGTGAATAAATGAATCAGTAAATTTATTTTGTCAGGTCAAAGCTTTAGGATGTTTATGATATTGCTGAGAATATGAGTTTGGAGTATGTTGTGTTCTTTTGAATTCTCCTACCTTTCTTATTATTATTAGTGTTAACAGGACTACCGAATGTGTGTGTGTTGTCTTTTTAATAAACAGCCGCATTTCAATATTTCTCCAGCTACTATGTTTATAATTTCTAGGTCTGTGATATTTGCTAGCTTTAGGGCTCTTGCTTTTGTTTATGAGAGTGCCTGTAGCAGGCATTGTGCACTAATAGGTGCTTTAAATAGCACCAATTAGCCAGAAGCCTGAGGTGTTCAATCACTCAGGGGCTATTAGCCTGTAATCAGGTGGTGTCCAAGACCTGCATATTTTTGTCCTTCTCCCCACCATCCACCCTCACCATTCCTCTGTAGGGGGTACAAGTGATTAGGAAGAAAAAAGATATCCCTTTGCTTTAAAGCGTATATCTGCTGAGGTAAAAGCATATGCAGGGTGGATGGCTCTTGCAATTTAATATAAATAACATATACGTAAACGTATACATAAACGTATATTGCCTAGAGTTTAAAAATACTCTTTTTATGCTTTTGCATTAACATGTATTGCTCTTTTCTTTCACATTCTGTTTGTGTCTTCATGCATTTGCACAACTACATTTAAATAATAAAGTGGATACTGAAAATGAATGAATGAGTGAATGGTGCAAATATTCATTCTGTTATAGCAAAAATGTGCAATACAATGAAAACCAGCACATGGAATTATTCTGTCAAGCAATCAAGAACATCTCATAGCCATATTCATATTTCAATATGGTGTCCGGTTCATCCTTTCTGTCATATTTGCCATATACACACATGCATGCACACACACACATTCACACACCTGTTCAAACAATCATTGACTTTACAACAGCAAACCTGGCCTGCTTGGTAAAAACAACTCTGAATGAAAACATTTTCAAGCTGTTGATCTCGGTGTGATGGCTGCTCTGTGGCAACTGACCAGCAAGGCTCCGAAGCCTATTCTTATCTTACAGGATGTGATCATTTCCCACGATCCCCCTCTTCAGTATACACAACCAGACGGAGGGCCACCAGAGAGAGCGAGACAGAGGCAGTCAGGTGTGCCAGCCTCAAACAAAGAGCCAGGCCAATAAAGGCTCCTATACATACACAAGTTGATTTCATTAAATAATACATCTTTTTACACTACCTTATCTTGACTTGTCAGTCTCATGAAAACATAAAATTAAATTATTGAAGTTATTTTTAGTGGAGAGACTAATCACAGGAACTAATTTTGATTTAGGTTATTAGTAGTAGTCTGTGTAACAGAGAATTGTGCATGTTATATATGAGCGAATTAGGAATGATTAAGGTGCCTCTTTTAAGATTAAAATGGCATCTATGAAATTAATGCAATTTATAAAATTTGCTGTTGTCTCTGATGAGACTAACAAAGCCAGTGAAATATATATATATATATATATATATATATATATATATATATATATATATATATATATATATAAACTAGAATGCTCTTAATTAATTCATATTCAAGAGACCCTGTATAGGCGCTTTAAATAATAGCAGTTTTTTCTGGTCATGCTTGAAAACCTGCAATCATTTTTGTCAAAGTTTATGTAGTCACTGTATACAAATCTGATTATCAATTGTGTTCAATTATAATAACGCTAAGTAAGTATTTATTGGAATACACCATCATGTTTTTTTTTTTTTTTTTTTAAGGAGCACACAGTGGGAGAATCTGTCATTCTTGACAATCAGATCCTAAACAGATCATTCCATTAGAGGGCACAGTTGAGAGAAGAAAAAACTGCACACCCAATAATTCACAACAAGCAATTCAACTGAGTTAGGTACAGTGCTATACATTTATCATGCAGTTCTCCCAGAATGCAAAAGTGAGGTAATGCAGTATTCATATAGTGCATTTGCACTCTTAAAAGAATCGAATGCCAAGAGGTAATATAATGAAAGTAAAAGGCCACATGTCAGAGATATTCTTCATTATTTCCATATGCAAAAATAAATATAAATTGTATTATGCATGAAGTTTATTTATGCAAGAATGCAAATTTGTACATCCAATCTATATTGCCAGTTAAACTATTATGACATTTAAGAGAGGGACTTCATAACATGAAGAGAATGGTAATAAATATTATTGTGTCTTTATAGCCATCTGAAATTTTTTTTATTTGATAATTCTTTTTCATCAAAGTATGGAATGCAAAGCAATGTAACAAAATGCATCTAAAATCCAGTGGTGAAATTATTTTTATATTTTAATTACTGTAATTAATTAAAGTAGCTTCGCTTCACTCCAATTTTGCCTAAATAAGATTTTACTTTTTTAAAGATTTTATTTTTGCTACATTAGTACCTTAATGTGTGCACTGGGACAAAATATGTCATAAAAAAGCTAATGTTTTTATGTAGAGTGAGGATGCAAACCAGAAAAGTGATGAAAATCAGTGATAATTAATTATTCATAAAAGAAGTCAGTAGTCTTTGCCTGTCTCTAATGGAGTCTGTTACTATACTGTTAACTGTACACCTTAAACAATTAGACATCATCATAACCATAAATAATAAATGTAACTAATAAAAGCAAAAAATGATGCTCTAAGAAAAGTGAGTAATTATTAAAACGATCATATTTAATCTGCAAAAAATGTTAATATAACACTACAAATAAAAGTACAACAATATAACAGCGTAGAAACTGTACTATGGACTAAATCATGAATTCACTATGAAACGAAATGGTATGCACTCCCTAACCTTTCGGGGAAAAAAAAATAAAACACACAATGCCAATTCCAATCCTTAATATAATTTCTATTTTATTAAAAACCATGCGAAATGTAAAGATTTTGATAGCTATGTACCCATTGCTTTTACATACTATAATGTATGTAAACAAAACAGAGGAAAGCATAATTAGCTTCATGATGAGAGATCTTTATTAGCAGAACAATCATGTATTTTTTCACTACACTTATGGAAAACACAATATTTACAAAACAAAACTTTTCAATAAAAATATCTTATAATTACAATAGCATATAGATAGTCTCTTACACATACAATTATAGAACAGCCTATTTTTATATACAGGATTATTTTTCAACGTGTATTTTCTTTCTTTACAATATTAAACAATTCAATTGCAGAGAAATCTCTGTTTAAAACAAATCATCTATTTTTAACAATAGATGTCAATATTTTAACTTTCAATGTTACTTTCAATGTACTGTAAAGCTTTACAGTGTGAAGTTTTTTAGTAAAAATTAGACAAGCTTTTTCCTGATATGGTCAATCTTACCACTGAGGAAATATGAGAGAGAGAGAGAGAGAGAGAGAGAGAGAGAGAGAGAGAGAGAGAGAGAAATACTTTATCTTTATCCAAATTCAGCATTTCCTTCTCTGACAGAAAATAGCATGAACGGAGAAAGAAGAACACTGGCTGCCTCAGCCATCACTGACAGTTAACACTGAAATGTTTATAAATTATGGTTTAGAAGCCATTAGTTTCAGAACTGCTTTGCAATCCCACGTTGGGCCTGGTGTGTGTCGGATTCGCTGCCAAAGCTTGGCTTGGCTTTGGATGGGCTCACTGCACACCTGTGAGAAGCGAATGAATAGAGGGGGTGTGTGAACGGCGTGTTGCAGACTGACTGGCGCCACCGACAAAACAGAGAACACGCTTGATCAACAACCCAAAACAAACCTGCTCAGACAACAAGTATAGCACTACGCACTCCACGGCTCCTAGTCGCTCTGTCCACACACACACAGGCATGCAAACACACACACACGCACACGCACACACACACACACACAGCTGCAGTCAAACCAGTCTGGATACTTCACCTTCAAGCCCCTGATTTAACCCTCGGTTAGTGAGATTGCTACACTAGGGACAGTTATTGCACAAAGTACAGCTGCAGCTGAATGCCACCAGTGCTTGAATATCTTACAGTCCTACCACTAGTAGATATAACACACATCGCTGTACAAAATGGATACTAGCAATAATCACACTCACTTATCAATACACCTTGACATTAAATTTCATATTTTAAACTGTCATGCTGTGCAAAGCTGTTGTTAAGAGTTTAATGTAAAACGAGTGTTATTACATTTTATTACATGGATTTATTTATAACACTATTACTGCTGTCACAGTTTTTAACTTGTTCCTGAAATTAGCCCATAGTTCATAGCTGTTGAATTTCTCATTAGTGTGGAGTATGTTGAACTGCTGGAGTAAAGAATGTTGTAGAATTGGGAAATGGGAAAACTGTTCTGAAAAGGAGTTTAAACTTAATGAACTAATTTTGGCATCATTCTGGTTGTTGTCTTGGAACAGGTCCATGCAGATATATTATGGATATGTTTTCTTTTCTTTTCTTTTTTTTCCCAATGTAAAACCACCATTTTAAATTAAAAAAACCCTGTGCTACATTTATAACGCACTCTATAACTGTCATTTAATTACTGTGCATACTCTCGTGATCATCTTCTGATGATTGCAAAAACGTCAGTCTATTCTGAGAGAACGCGTGCAAATATCCCATATTCAATATTTACAGTTAACATACTCACCATTGCTTTATGCTGCATTTCAGCGGCACAGGATCGTGTCCTCCTGCTTGTTCACTACTGGTGTCCTCTGAAAACAGGTAAACAGCAAACAGGTAAACAGGTGCACTCTGAATGTCCTCTTAATAGAGAAAGGGCACAACAGTTTGACAAGGTGCCTCATAACTGTGTGTGTGCCTGTGTGCGCGCGCACCTCCTCTAAATAAACTACTTTTTGGATTCTCTCGGATGCACGAACAATGGACAGGTGTCATGCGTGGCAAAATGGACAAAAGAGAAAAAGGAAAGAAAGAAAACGCACAGGCCGCTTGCTGGCGGAACACGAGGCTCTGTGCGATGTGGCGTGTCAGGCGTGGTAATATAAAGGATGAAAATCACACTGACACACACACACACACACAAACACACACACACACACAGGCGAGGGTTTAGAACAAAGCCGGAGACTACAGGCTGCTCACCTGCTCGGTGTTGAGGACGGAGAGCGGGGTGCGCATGGAGCTCCGCGGCCACGTCCCGCTGTGCTCGCTGCTGTGCTCGGTGCGCTCGAGCGCCAGCTGCAGGTCCAGGATGTAGTCGATGACGTGCTGCAGGATCTCCACGCGGCTCACGCGCCGGTGCTGCGGGATGGTGGGCACGAGGCGCTTCAGCCGGCTGTAGCAGTCATTCATGTCGTGTTGCAGGCAGCACAGATCCGGCTCGGCCGAGAGTTCAGCGCAGCTGCACGAGTCCCTCCGGGCCCGAGGCGGAATGGTAGCCTTCATCTTCTCATTCAAGTCAAATGTGGCCAAAAATTAAAAAAGCAAAAAAAAACAAAAAAAAAAAAGCAAGAAGATGATGAAGAAGAAAAAAAATGAAGAAGAAGAAAACGAAAGCGGAAAGAGTCAGCTCGCGTGTCGCCGATCGGTATGGACACAGCACAGAGCTACAGTAACACGAGAAGAGACGCGGATCGTTATTCTGCTGCCATTCTCCAGCTCCTTTCAGTCAGGCGCGGGCCGTCTGGAGCCGAGCTGTCTCCAATCTACATTTATAGGAGAGAAAAAGGAGGCGGCGCCGTCAGCGCGCGCACACACACACACACACAATCCTGGAGAAGAAGGCGCTCAATCACAGCGCTCCCCCGTGAGAGTGATGGAGCACGGAGACCTGGAACAAGGCGGGTCTCTAAACTGCGGTGGGTCTCTAACACACCGAGTGTGAGACTGGGAATATGTGTGCGTGTGTGTGTGTGTGTATGTGGGTGGGTGGGTGGTATATGTACAGTATATAAGATAGATAGATAGATAATGTATGTACAGTATGTATGTGTATAGGCTTTCCCCAAAATCCCCATACATACGGGAAATTGGGTAGTGTGTGTGTGTGTGTGTGTTTTGTATATGTATATCATGTAGATAGATAGATAGATAGATAGATAGATAGATAGATAGATAGATAGATAATGTATGTATGTATGTATGTATGTATGTAGGGTTTCCCTAAACTCTCCATAGATTACGTGGTGTGTGTGTGTGTGTGTGTGTCTGGGGTTGAATAGATAGATAGATACATAGATACATAGGTAGATAGATCATGTATGTATGGATTGACATAGGGTTTCCCCAAAATCCCCATACATAATGGAAATTCACACAAAACATATATTCATTTATAAAAATCCTCAACATAATTACTGTTTTTTGTGTAAACACACAAAGACCTGTTTCTTCAGCTCATGAAGCACTTTTCTTAACACTTCTGGAGTTATGCATGTACTTCAAACATGTCTTTGAGCATATCTTTTCCTGGTACTCCATTGCCTTGACATTACCTCACAGGTAAAAATCAAGTAGGCTTCCATCTGAGGACTAATAAAACTATATAATATGAGTTAGGTATGGTAATTTCCCTTAGGTATGGATAATTTATGGATACATATATATATATGTATATTTCATACATAATGAATATCATTTAAATTTGTAATCATTTTTAGTATTGAAGTGTGTCTCTGAGTAAACATTTTTAGGTATGGTTAAGACAAGGTTAAAAATTAGCTTTCCTACACCGTGCTGTAGTGGATTCCTCCTTCTCTTTGGCAACTGGTTTGTTTCCCATAGAAAATCAAAAAGTGCCAACTATGTGATAACACTCATTCGCACACAGTCACACAGATTGGGATCTAATCAACTCTTCCATCAAAGACCAGAGAATACATGGCTTCATTGGAAGTCAGACGTTGCATTTGTGTCATCATTTTAGCTTCCTGACATGCTACAACTCAAAAATGAAAGAAAGAATGAAGTTATATGTATCTAATGTCAATTTTTTTAAAAACACCTACCTGCGTTGTGGAGGTTGCTTCCAAAACAGCCTCCAGCATAGCAGGTGCAAACAGTTTCCAAATAGCGCTATCAGTCATGTTCGGAGAGGGGGAGGTGAGCATGGCTAACTCCAGTGCTGGTATCCTCATTCCATAACAAAATCACTTACTGTGCAAAAATCTTAACCGTTTTCCCCTTCCCACAAAACACCAACCTATCAAATATTATTGCTGTACAGTGTAATAAAGCCATTCTGACTGAAAATATTTTATTTGCAAAGGTTTATTCTGGGCTTACATTAACTGTAGATATTGATGTAAACCTGGAAATATAATCTTGCAGATTTTACATAATGACAAGCACTGTAACAAATTAATTCTAAAGATAGCATTAAATAAATTAATAGACAATTGCTTTGTGCTCTTCAATTAATGTTAATTATTTTATAGCACATCATTTTAAAATGGTCCCTAACTGTTCCTGATTGATTTTCTTCTGGGGAAAAGCTTAACGCTCCTGTGTAGAACTGTTCAACAGAGGATTTCCTTTCTAGACCGGTTCAGTAATAGAACCCTTTCAGGTCATTAATCATTAACCACCCAAAGAACCATTTTTATCTAACAGTGTATAAATATTAACTAACATACACTAAATAATAAATATGCATACTCTCTGGTGGGGCTTTGTAACTTTTAGCATTTTTTTTTATTATTACTACAAAAAAACACTTTAAAGATGATTACAACACTTAGTTAAAATAAAATGATAAATTATAATTTTCTATTTGTTGAGTGTGGATATAGTACAGGTATCAAAAAATATCACCCATTGATATAATACTGATAAAATTCTGTGCTCTTTTGGTAGTATGTTCTTGAAGAAAATACACTGAGAAGTGTGTAGTAGGTCCTTGTATCCATGCTGACCTTGTGGGAGTGTGTATATTGTCCAGCACGGTACACAAAACCTGCTATCTCACTATCTTATTCAAAGGCAGCTCTTTAAAAGCCTGAAGTGGATGAATCTTTGATGGTGACCTTTCCTGGAATGTACCCTCCCAATCTCTCTCTCTCTCTCTCTCTCTCTCTCTCTCTCTCTCTCTCTTGCACTGAATCTGGACTGGACTGTTAGACTGTTAGTCTTCTTAAATATATTATTTATTTTTAATACAGGTATCTAAATGTTTTCAGAAAGAGAAGAAAATGTCCTTTATTAAGCACTTACAACAAATATGTGTGTATATTTATTAAGAGTATTCTAACTCGAAACATCATAAGCCCTGTGAATCATCCTGTAGATGATTCATCTTCAATCATTCTGTTTGATGCATTAGAAGACAGTACTTTTAAACATTGTATATATCAACTGCATCACTCATATGCACTTTATGCAGATAAACAATTAAAAGATACTGCCATTGTTAATAAGGAGAGTAAATGTTAACCTGTAAAAATGTGCATTTAACGAATCCATTGCCCTGAGGCCTATGTTTATAATTGCCACTACCCACATGCAACACACCTGACCCCGAGCTGAATAACACCCTGCATGTGCATGCTAGCTCCACTTCCAGTTCTGTAAACTCCTAGAACTTCTTGATTCCAACCAATTAACATAAGATTCACGCATGCATGCCATGGATGGATTTTTCAGCATAACCCATCTCAGCTAAGGATCGTCCATGCTTCAAATGGGATTTGGTCCTGGAAGAAGGCCTACAGGCTATAACAGGTGGTCATCATCGTAATAGTTTGCTTGGTGTGTTTTAATCTCTTTTACCATCCCGCGAAACAGAATGACAGCCGTCAGCTGTCATTTGCACAGGTGCACAACTATTTGCAGAGAAACCTGTTCAGGCATCTGAATTACCATACACACAGGCAGACATAAATGAAAATGAGTCCACACCCTTTATCTACATTCTGTTTGTAAAATGATGATGCAGTATGATACATTACATGTTAACTTCAGACTGCATTGTTTTAAACGGTCCTGTATGAAGATCCTGGAGGAAGTGAAGTAGGATGCAGAGGATTTCAGAATAATAGGTGACAATCTGAGTATACACAAACATTCCGTTATTTAAATAAATTGTGTAAAAATCTACTGAATGGTTACGCAGTGTAACGTAAACTGCAAAATTCAATGCATAAAAGACTTCCAGTAATCTCCTTCTGTTAGCTCAGTACACTTGCCCAGCTGCATGATCTTTATTACCTTTGTAAAGCTACACGATATGGCCAAAAGTTTGTGGACACCCAAGCACAACTCCTACACTATTTGTGCTTAAATATTTTAGCTGTTAAATATGGTGTTCAGTTACATTTCCAAGGACAAACCTTAAAAATTTACTATAATTTTGATTACTAATATATATAAATATTATATATATATATATATATATATATATATAATATAATTTGATAAAAACAAATAGAAACATGATTGCCATGAGACATTCTCTTTCTTCTCAAATTTAATTTTAATTACAGTAGATAGTGTTGATTTTTGCTATTTTCACAATGTTTGAATTAACAGTCACCAGATTTTTATGTGTTCATTTATTTGTGTATTTATGCATGGATTATGGTATTATTTATGTGATGCAAAAAAATGCCTGTCTGTTTCTCTTTGTTTTCATAAAACTGCATTCCTATAGACTCACTTTCAAAACCCAAGCACCCCATCAACCTCTTCAGTTCCCTCTCATAGAGTCACTGCTGCATTCCACTCTATTCTTCCCCTCATGGAGCGTAGCAGGGAATGGGATCAGAGATGGGAAGAGGCAGCATGCAGCGCTCCAGGGTCGCTCACCAGAAAGACGCAGAGCAGATGGCGAGCTTTTGTCAAAGCCCCGTCCTTTCAGAATGCAGGAAAGCCCTCTCTCTCTCTCTCTCTTTCTCTCTCTCTCTCTCTCTCTCTCTCTCTCTCTCTCTCTCTCTCTCTCTCTCTCTCCCTCACGTTCTCTAACTCTCACATTCTCTCTCTCTCTGTCGCACTTTCTCTCTCTCTCTCTCTCTCTCTCTCTCTCTATCTATCTATCTATCTATCTCTCACATTCTCTCTCTCTTGCTTTCACCCTCTTGTTTTCTCTCATGCTGTCCCTTTCTTCTTTTTCTCACTCTCAGGCCAGTGCAAAGGTATGCACTGGGCAGATGGTGGGATCAGTGAAAGCTAATTCTTTAAGAAAAGAAATTGTCCGCTTAGGGGACCAGTACACATTAGTGAAAAAAGGAACCAGGTCGCTGCTGTACCTCTGTGAATAGCCCACTTAAGCTAGAACATGCTTCAGCTAAAGATTGCAATAAAACCAGAAAGGAAGCAGAAAAGATTTCTTGAGATACTATGAATTAGAGAAGGAAATTGCATTTCTTTCAAATTAGTATCCCTGACCGCTTATAATACACTTTAATACTATTCCCAATATCTGAATGCTTTCCTGAGTACACTAAGCTAATTAAAAAACTTGTACCCATTTTCACTGGTTTTTACAGTGTCTTACAAGTCTTACAGTGTAAAAAGGATGAGGATCCAACTTCCTACTCAGTAATCACCACTTGACACTTTTTACCTCAAGTCAATTCTTTATTGTAAGCAGCCAGTGTGTGCATGAGACGGCAGACAAAACACAATAAAACTGTGAATTTGAATTCAAAGGAAATATGTGGGAGCAGAATTCTGAACGAATATATTAGTGATGAGATTCAAAGCCACCTATCATGAGGAGTTCAAAAAGGAGTGGGTGTACTGTAACCTTTAAAACACTGTACACACACACACACACACTCACACAAAGTCATGTCAATCTTTCAGAAACTAATCTTAATCTTTATGAATATATATAGCATATAAAACATGTCATCTTGTGAAATGATCTGTAGCGACAATGAAATGATCATAACGAAACTACAGTACGGAAGTTGTATGTGTATAGTGCAGCTTTAATATTTAAATGTGTAAGAGAATCTGTGCAAGAGATTGTGTTCCTAAAGTATTACTATTACAAATCATGTTTAAGTAATGTACAAATAAATGAATGCAAAATATTTGTAGCTGAAACCAATGAATCATATGCCTAGTGAGAAAAAACTGTTTTAAATTATTGGAGGCCTGTGTCTCCTTGCTGTGTTTGCCTGTCTCTCCTTGTGGTCGTGTTATATACAGTACTGCTCCAAGGTCTCTGTCAAACATCTTTAGTGCTCAGAAAGGCAAACATCACATTGCTAAACACTCTGCACACACAAACACTGAAAAAAAAAGTATGCAGTGGTAGATAACTGCAACTAGTGGTGTTAGGAGGCTAGCTATCTAGATAAATTGTCTCTTCTTACCAAAAAAGCAATAAATTGTGCTATTAAAATTGGTTTAATTAACTAAATTACGCTTCTAGCTTGTCTGCCACAGGGACAAAAGCTAGCAGAGACTATTTAACAAACTGTTCAACAGAATTGAATGAACTAGCTGGTTAACTACCATATGTGGCCATTTTGGACACCTGACCATCACATGTAGGTCTTTCCCAAACTGTTTCTACAATGTTAGAAGCACTCAGTGGTTAAAAAAAAAAATCTATGCTCATGCATTACAACTTTTCTTGAGCATGTCCTTTTACAGATTAGGGTGTATTATGGTACTTAAATTTTAGACGGATACTCCCACACAGGAGGTGGAGCCTACCCTGTATGTCTCTGGACTTGGGAGAAAACCAGAGTACCTGGTGGAAACCTGCAAACTCTGTGCACACAGACCCCGAAGTGGGAATCAAACACAGACCTTAGAGGTGCAAGGCGACAGTGCTATCCACTAAGCCACCGTGCCCTCAGCATTTTTGTGTCCTCAGCATTTTCATATAGATGTAGCTCAGTGGTTAAGGCGATTGTGATTTTATTCAGAGCCGCTGAGTTCAAATTTCAGCACCAATAAGCTGCTCACTGAGTCCATGATCACGGTCTGTAACTTTCACCTACTCAGCTGTGTCCTAAAGGTGAAGGAATATATATACAGGCAGAAGACTAAATTGTCTGCCTCACTTGTAAGTAAAAATTTATATGATGCCTGCAATTCATATCAGCGTTTTAGAACTAATTTTATCTTCCTCCCCTAAGATACTTCATTTGCAAGAAATATGGTTGGGTAAAAAATATTAAATATAACATATCTGTCTCACAAAATGTTAATAAAGGTTACCTTTTTAAAATTAGATTCCTTCTCTTCTGCTGAAATATGCTTGGATGGATGTTTTTATTTATTGGCTTTAAAAATTCAAGGTGTGTTTCCCAAAAAATCATTACTGTGTGAATATCACTGACTGATGACAGCCAGTCTCATTTATTTCCTAAAGGTTAAGATGATTTTCATGCCATGTTGTGTAAGGAAACTGGGTCTGAAAGTGACCCAAATGTGGAAACCAAACCAACCTAAAAATACTTTAAGGCTGTTGCTGCTGTGTTCAGTTCTGTTTAATTTTGATGTGTGAATGATTTAGTTCCATCATTCTATCAAAAAGGTAATGAGGCTATGTACTGTAGAGTATAAAATGTCAGCTTTGTAAACTGTTATATACAGTATGAACAGAACCAGTGTTAGGAATCTTGGTCTATAAGTGAGACACTGTTCTGCATTTTATACTCATTAGACATTATATACTTCATGCACAGTCTGGTTTGGAAACAATGCTATACTGGGGCCAATATTTTTCCAAGAAAATCGTACTTAACCTAATTATCCTTTCCTGTTTGTGATTTTTTTTTTTTTACATGTATTTATAGATCAGTGTGAGTTACACATTTCCATCATACCCATAATATATTTTCCCCCCAAAACAATTTCTTGAGTAGTTTTTAAAATATGATGTCATGTTTAGCATTTATGCTAGAACAGAATCGTGAATCAAAATGGTCTAAATGAAGTCAGCTGCTCATGCATGAGGTGAGGTTTTTTATGCATTCTTTTCATCTTTGAAGTTTCAGATTTACACACACGCACACACGGACACACACACACACGGACACACACACTGCAGTCTCAGTGTTTCCCAGTGTTTGTAAAAGAATGTGTTTTAAGGCAACACAAAAAGCGCTCTTGTGGGAATGGGAGAGGATTAGTAGAGAGGGTTGTAATGAGAGCAATAGGCCAGAGCCTGATCCCCACTCATTAACTCATCTTTTCACCTTCACCATTCCTTCCATGCACTTGCATCAGATGTCCTCTTTAATCCTTCCACTCGTTCCATGATTCATTTAGGTGAACTCTTATGTCATAAAACAATATTCATGGCTTTCATTACATCTATATTTTTATCCATTATTTTTGGAATCGCCCGGATGGAATTGCAAATGTACGAAAACAGTAAATGGGTCATTTGGTGATGCATGATGCATCTTGTTATGGTTTGTGTTTTTATGCAAACAGGGTAGCACCTGATGTGTACCTTGCTCGTGAGCCTCCACCTGCTTTGAACCAAGGCACACGAGGAAAAGCAGTGCCGCACAGATGGCTGGATACTCAAAGAAGACGAGCGTTTTTTCTCAGGGTCTTTTAAAAGGAGAGCTCTTTCTTGGCTAATATTTAGCTGCTTCAAATGCTAATGACGAGGCTTCCTTCTCCAAGGTTAGCATGACAATTATGGGAATGCTTTAGATGTGGGACATTTGTTTACTGGGTGAAAGGGTGCGGGGAGGCAGTGAGCAGAGAGGCCCAAGCTATTTACCTCCTGCCTGTGAAGCCCAAGTCAATTTCAAGGTACAAAGCTGCACAGTTTGTATAATTAGCAAGCTGTAGTTAATTTTCATCCACCGCTTTTTCACTCCAAAAATGTTCAAAAAAAAAAAAAAAAAGCACCAGAAAAGGATTTAAGTTTTTGCCCGATTAAATTCAGGCTTTGATCGAAAGCTCCATTTTGTTGGCAGTTTATTTATTAATTTTTCTTCCTCTCATCTCCCAAATGATAGCAACGATGAGAGACGAGATGAAGTTTGTCATTTTGCCGCAATTGCAGACCAGTTAAAAATCAGGCGTGAAAAGGAAATGATATAATTTCATTACACTGCCATGCTCCTGGAGAAAAATACACTTTGAGAGCAGATTTCGGAAAATGTTACTGACATTTACTCTCCACAGAATTTATCTGTGCTACACCAAAACTCAAAGAGGAGATATTATGTTAAATTATTAATTTCATGCTTGACATCAAAGTTTTCAAACAGATTTTGTTACACTTTGCCTGAACAAGTAAAGTTCATCTTTGGTATTACTGACCCTTATTAAATTTTCCACTTCTTTCCATAATGAATTTTTTTTTTTTTTTTTTATGAGTTTGGGGATATTTTGACTTTCAAAATATATTTTCAACAAATTCGCAAATGAGCAATAAAGCTCCTTATACTGTATATAGTAGTATATGACACAAAGATAATTAGCTCCTCAGCCCACCTAAAATAACATTCGCTAAAATTCCCATTGTGCATTGCACTCAAATGTACTTCAATTCCTTCAAGCTCTTTTCATGCATTATTCACCTCTTCTGTTACTGCGAGAGGACTCCAGGGACATGCTGAGAACTCATTGCAATATTTATGTGCTCCTTAGAATTGCTTTGCTTCCAACCTTATTAAACTCCTTAGTTTCCTCAGGAAAGCTTTCCATGCTGTAAGAATATTCATTAATATGTATAATAAACAAATTACCATACTTGCAACGTAGTCATTGCAACCACATATGACAGCATACTGTAGGTTTCTAGTGCAGAATTGTGATTGTTCTTCTTATGAAATGTCAGTCTGATTGTTAGGTGAATTTAAAATGGCGACTGGGAATAAAGTTATATTTTAATGATGCAAATCATAAGTTAACTATTATATGACTTTCATATTTGGCTTCATATTTAATAATTTAAACAGACACCATAAGCACAGACCTTTCTGTAGAATAGACGGCTCCTTTGAGGACTGAAAGAGAAGAAAGCATATGGTAGAGTGACATTAGTAAAAATTAGCTTCATTTATCACCAGAGAAGTTTCTGAGGATGCAGTCACAGACAGCGCTCCTCCATTCCATATCCAGTACATCAAAATGTGGAAGTCCACCATCACAAACGGATTATGCTACAGATGGCATCATCCCCCTCTCCAGAGAGAGACTGAGATCATAGTCAAAATTAAATGACAATCGCTTTTGTCATAATTTGCTGAATGTGGAGTGCTGATGACCATCTGTGTGTTATGATAGCTGCGCTGAAGCAGGTAGAGCAGTCTCCATGTTTGTGTCAGTTTCTCTTACATTCATTGTAGTCGCTATTTAAACCTAGAAGTTATGTGCACCAGGTCAGGATCAGTCTCATCTGCACGTCCCCATAGGGACAACAAAATCCCTGTTGCCACGGCACCCGTGTCCCTCAGCAACCCAGCCCTTTGGCTTGCAGGGAGCGAGGGACTGAGCGAGAGAGAGAGAGAGAGAGAGAGAGAGAGATTATGTCTCCTCTCTTAGGATAAGGGCCTGTCTGATTAGGGCTCTCCTGGCAGAGTGGGTTTGATCTTTCTACCTATCCCTCTCATCTATTTTTCTGATTCCCATCATCCCTTTGTGACATTCCCCTCAGCTTCTTCTATCTATGCTCCTAAACTACAATCCAACATCACATACTTGCAGGTAGTGTGTCAATCTTAGTACTAGTGGCTCCCCTGTGTCAAGGCCCTAGTGTGTGTGTGTGTGTGTGTGTGTGTGTGTGTGTGTGTGTGTGTGTGTGTGTGTGTGTGTGTGTGTGTGTGTGTGTGTGTGTGCACTCCTCTAGCATGCCTTCTTACATGAAGCGTCTCCATCTAGCACAAGCTTTTAAGTTACCAAAAAAAAGATAGCTCTTGATCTGTGGTAAATAGGTTGCAGTTGACAGCTGACAGACATGCTGAAAATTTGTAACGACACTCATTTATGGCAGCGGGTATTATGTGAGGATAGCATCTCTTGTATCTCCTTAACTCGGTAATTGGACTGGGCCTGTGGGATAGCCACATGAGTGTTTTAGAGCAAAGCCACTGACCGGTTTGTGCTGCAGCTACAGTAGACAAAACGAAGTTGTGTTCATATCCACGGTGACATATCCTGTGGGTGAGTCCCACTGGATTCCATCAAGCAGTATGTGGGTGACACATTCATCATGCAGCCTGCACTTTCAGGCTGCTGTTATGAATCTAATTAGAGAGTGCTGCACTAGCGAGGCTTGCTGAAGTAAATTCACATCAGTCTCACGGCTGTGATCACTATGAACACCACCCCCCCCCCTCCCTCTTCCAATCCGTACGCAAACACACCCTGAAGCTCCAGCGGCAGTAATCCACAATGGTGGCCTACGGCGGTGCAGAAGGAACAGGGTCGGCGCTAATACAGAGGCAAGGAAGATGCGGGATCATTTTATTTTGAAATCATTCTTCTTGCTTTTAAAGTTATTAATATCGAAATGTTTATTTATATTTACAGGAGATTCATAGTTTTATCATAAATTTTAGTTTATTGCCTTATTTACTGTATGCTTTTTAATGTCATGGTGGAAATCTTCATTTTAATTCAATCATTCTTTCAAAAAGTATGAAAGTATTCATAACCTGTGTCTCTTCTCCTTTTTATATATCATAAGGCCTTGTTATAACCCTGGCAGACAATTTTTTTTCCTTTTCATTTGCTTTTTACTTTTTTATTTATTAAAATATTGAATGTAGCATATTCTTTATATAGCCATTTATTGCATAGAATAATAAAAAATTAAAGGCATGTCTCATAATTATCTTGTAAAGAACACCACAGACACAAAGGTTACCATATTGTCTGCATTTGTTCTTTTTGTTATCTTTGTTTGAAGGTATTTGGAAGTAAAGCTTCACACTGGAAGGCACAAGAGACTTGTTGGATGAGCCTTTTTTTTTACTCCTGTTCTTGTAGAGCTGACACTGAATACATTTGTTATGCCATGTGTTCTTGCCATGATCCGCTTTGGTAAGGAAAAGTAACTGTTAAGCAAAGTACAGAAAACTTTCAAGCTCTTGTAAAAGATCTAGCTGTGATGACATTCTGCATGTGTTATCACAAAAAGATCGAAAGGTACTAAAAATACAGGAGAAGACACTAAATATTTCAAACACATTAAAACGAGTGTAAGAGTTGAAAAGTAGGCTAAATGTGAGTACAACTAGTAATTCCAAATAAAACACAGGAGCATTACTGATAGGCATGAGATCTGTTGCCAATAAAGAAGAAACACGGCACACAGGAGAAGGAAATTGTTTAACAAATGTTTAATATCAGTAGAAATACATGCACATTGGAGTAGATGCTACAGTTTAACTATAGGCTACATTACTCTGTAGGCCCTTGCTTTTTGTCTTTAGTAACATGGGGTTTAGTGCTTTTTAATGTTTTCCTAATGCAAATTATCTTCATCATGTCATCAAGTGCTGAATAATTACCTCATAATTTGATCAGCTGCATTAAAAGAAACTGTATCGGGCTGCAGACCTTAACACTCACACGAATAAGGCAGGGCTACATAGGACAGTGAGAGGAAGAACTTGACATTACCACCATCAAAGCTAGCTATTGACACCCTTTTCCTGTAACTGAGTATACATTGTGACTGTTATTTCCCATTTTTTAAAGAAATAACTATGTATTTAATGAAACATCTGAGAAAAAAAACCCTAGAAATCAGATTATGCTTCATCATGATGTGCATGTAATTAGCTTTGAAAGAAGCAAATCTAAAGAATAGCTCTTCTTTCATTTTTCACCAATCCCTGTTGCAGTCTGCGTTTTACTGCTCTCGCAAACATCAAAGGCATACGGTGAAAACTCGAGGAGCAGTGTGTAAAAGAAACCATAGCTTCATAACTTCCCTAGCTTTTCCCTGTGTAAGTGAATGGGAATACATAAAGGGAAATGTTTATTTTTTAAAAACTTTCTTTTGACAGTAGAAACTGTCAAAGACCAAGGCAGCGTTTAATGTATGACTAATGTTAATGTGCAGACTCCTTTCCCATGATGCACCTCATTCATAAACCTTATAAATATATTAAGTACGACTGCGTAGTGCTTATCTCAGCACAACTCCTCACATTTCCATATTTAAATATACTGTATTTCATTCAAGCCAGAGGCTGAGAATGAGAGAGGGAAATATTTTGTTTCTGATGAATGTGATTAATCACTGTAGATTTACACTATTTCACTATTTTAAACTATATGAATCGCAACACACACGATATGGAAAAACAATGCGACCCCATAAAGGGAAGTAATCAAAGAGGCAAGGATTAAAGAATGTCAAATCCCTCAACTACTGTGAGCATTAGTGGGGATCTCGATCCATCTATAGAGGCAGGGCTCTGGAGTCTTTTTCACACACACACATTAACACGCATACACAGGAATGCATATATCCAAGTGCTCCTGCCTCTTCCATTCCAGAAAGCACTGAAAGACTGGGCATCCATCCAGCTCGGTGCCACAGCAGACTGTGTGGCATGACACACTCACAGATTGCTGTACTCATGCCAAAGCTCCTGGAACCCCAGCATGTGTTTCATGTCCTCTCAATGCTTCACGTGTTGCCACAGCCCATCTGAACACTCGATAATATCAATAATTGATGCTCTTGAGGAGTAGTAATTAAATTAGTTAATTATGCCGGTAAAATTACATGTAATTATGTGACTGGAGGGTATGTTTAGTAAATTAGTCTCATCTATGCTCACTGTGGAGAATGCTGCCAAATTTAGTTCCTTGATGATTAGGTCTTTTTTAGCAGAAAGTAAATGAGCCATTTATGAGGAGAAATCATATGATCCAGTGACAACTCTCTGTAGGCCCCCCTCATTCTTTCTTCAAAGGGTTTTTAATGAAAAAAAAAAAGTTTAAGAAAGTTTAAAACTACAGTTATAAAGAAAACTTTTGGAGCATTTCCTAGCTACAGCATAACAAAAGGCTGAGCTCCTTTGGCTGAGGGTTGAATGGACACATGCATGTAAATTCTGCAGTTGTCTTTAAACCAGAATGAAGACAATGACAATGACACAGCTGTACAATTGTAGTCTTAGACGAAAACTTCAGGAATATAACCGTTTTATGCATCATAAATTACTCTATGATAGGGTTCCTTGATAATTCTGCTCATGCACTTGATATACATTGATAGACATTTACGTATATGAATTATATAATAAAACTGTATCATAAGCTAGAGACTAGACATTATGAACCTTGGTAATTGCACCTAGTTGTATTTCTCAATGGACGTTTAAGATCTACACTCAAGACTGTTTACAGTCAAAAACCCCTGATGATAACCGGATGACCCAGTGGAACAGCAGACAGCATTTCCTCCTGGTGGCTCCCAGGGTCTCTGATTTGAGACATGTTTCACATACTCTCCTCCAGGTGTTTGTGGCTTTCCTCGTCCTCAGGTTTCCTCCTAAATCCTAAAAACATGTAAGTCGGTTGATTGACTAAGATAAATTGCCCCATGTGTAATTTTGTGAGCATAGTGCCCTTTGATGGACTGGCATCTCATCTAGTGTGTAGCTCTGCGTCATACTCAGTTTTCATGGGATAGACTCCAGATCCACTGCAACCCTGACCAACATGAAGCATTTATTGAAAGCGAGTGAAAGATTCCTCACTTTATGAAAGCCTCATATTATGTTAACTGTCCAGATCAACGACATTATTTTTGGTATATAATTTGCAAAAATGACATGACTTTTACAGAAAATTCTGCACTGAAAATCAAGCAGGACCTATTATGCAAAATTCAACTTTTATTAATTTCTAGACACCTTGACAGAGATGCATATGTGAAGAAAAAGCCTTCCTTGCTTTTTGACCGCTTTTTTTTATTTTTGTACTGGTTTGGGATTAAATAAGGCAATCAGATTTTCCCTTCTAATGCGACCTCATATACGAGGATACTCTCTCCCTTTTTATTGCTCAGCTCGGCAGTTCTCTTGTGGGCGGGGCTTGGCAATGTACACAGACACTGAAATTATATGTTCTGAGGAGGAGTGAAAGAGGTAGACTGAGGGATAAAAATGCATTATCTGAGGACTATTTCAGCTGGAGCAATCACAGACACACTTTAGGGGAGCTCTGAGACCTGTTTAAACCTGTTAAAGAAATAGACAAATATTGAATATTGATTAAAGTTTTTAAAAAATTGCCTAAAAAAAATCCTCTGCAAAAAAAAATAGTGTATTGAAATCTGTTATAAATTCTTGATCTTCCTTAAGAACATTTTCAAGAAGTATTTAGAATAACATTTATACTAGTACATCACTAATTCTGATCATCCTGTAATATTGTGCATTCAGGCTGGACTCTGTAAGAGGGGTTGTGTACGTTTGACTCCTAATAATGAGCTACAAGAGGCAGTGTGTGGTGATTGACAGATTATTTGGTCCACTCATAGTGTGCAGTGTGGATTTGCTTTTATGCTGTTCGATATGTCAGCAGCTCAAAGCCATTACCAGAGGATCAAAATGTGAATTAAAAAGCCTCACTCTCCCTCTCTCTTTCTGTCTCTCTCTTTCCCCCTCTCCCTCCACCTCTCTCTTCCTGTCTCCCCTGTCTCTCTTTTTGTCTCTCTCTGTCCCTCTCCTCTTCCAAGCTCTTCCTCCCCCTTTCTCCCAAGATGCTATGGCAAGTTAATTGCATTATTCCACACATTCCCGGATCTCTGCATCTCATGTACAAATGTGTGTTGGGGGGTGAGAGAACACACACACACACACGCACACGCACACACACACACACACACACACACACACACACACACACACACACACACACACACAGGCTTTGATTTATTCAGAAGAAAGTCTCATCCCAAAGATGGGCAAAGGACGCGTTCACAGTATCAAAAAGAGGGCTGCTTTCTAAAGAGGAATATTCGATTTGACTGACTGGGTTGTCACAGAGACAGACACGCATTTTGACAGCAGGGCTAACTGGCTGATTGAACAATACAAAAACAAGCGAGTCAGACATCACAGGCACCCAGGCTCCTTTTCCCCTGATGTTCATTTCTGAGGACTTAGACTAGAGCACTTTAATTCGACAAGACAAGCCCAGAAGAGGAAAACGAGAGCGGATCTTGGGACAAAGAGGTTGATGGACAAAGACCATCAAAAACCTAGTGACATTTAATGATTACTGAGACTCACTGTGCATAAGTAATAATTACATTTTAAGATAATCAAATAAGTTCCCTTTTTGTAATTTATAGTTAAGTACAATCATGGATGTCTTAAGATATTTTATAAATGTTTTGCTCCTAAACCAGAAGCAAAATGATTACTAGGATGTGCATTAATGATAAAATGAGGAAAACCAAAAGAAAAAAAAAAAGTGCAACAAATACATTACATGTACACATATTACGTAAAAATGTGTTACATCTCTTGTAATCTCTCAAGTAAATGGGTTATTGTTTTTAAAAATACGCATTTTTAATTTACCACTAATGTTTACATGCATTACAGAACGATGTTGCATGTGGCTGTGGTGCTAAATAAGGCAAAGCCTTTTCATAAATACAGAAAGGTGTTTCTCTTTTTCTTGTTCTTTGTACTTGTACTTTAGCTGTCAAGAGCTAATACAGAAGTGCAGCTACTCGACACACACTGACAGGCGTGTACAGTGGGCACTATGCATCATGGGTGGATCACTTCAGGTGCTTCCCTTCTTAACCTGACACAGGCATGGCTCTGAAATAGGGTCATCAGGACTCATCAGACCACAAGACCTTTTCCAGTGCTTGAAAATCCAGTTTTTGTGTTCCTTGGCAAATTGACCACAGGAAATTTCTTCTGACATGGTTGTGTAAGAAATAATGACCTACTCATTGCATCAGTTAGAATGCATGCCAGCTCAAGCATATTAATTACTGCATTAATTATCCAGTCAAATATTTGTAAATATTTGCTTAATTTCTTAGATTCCACATCAATACTGTAAATTATTGCACAAGCAGATTCAACAATCCAAGCAAAATAAATAAAATCTCGACTATCTTAGTAAAATAAGTAAGCTGTTCCAAAGGTCATCATGAAGAAAGTTTTTTTTATTTTTTTTATAATTAAATGCATGTTAAAATAAAATAAAATAGTGTTGTGTTTAGGACCCTGCAATATTTTACCAGAGAAGATAGCAGTTATTTATTTCATTTATTTCACATATGATTTACTTGTGTTTATTGTCCCCTGTGATTTATTTTAGTAAGTCATAATATAAATGTATAAAGTATATAACAAGTCTGGATCCCATCTGAGTTTCCGATATTTTCTACTTTATTGACTGTAGGTTATAATGTAGAGCATGTTAATCCTCAGGAACAGAAATACTAACCTCAACAATCATCCAATCGTTAAGCGCTTCAGGTCTCCAGCCTAACATCTAGTCCTATGTACGTATTACAGTACATTATTTATAAACCCACAAGCATACAGGAGTTTTCAGTTTAGCAGTTAAACGGGCTCCTTTGCAGAGGTCCTGACTGCCGTTTGGAGAAGTGTAATCTCTCCCACACCTGCAGAGAAGTTAAGCGGAAAGAGATTTATTGGTGTGCAGTAGATGACACAGAAACACCTGGCACTTTCAAACAGGCTGCTCTGTGTCCTCCACAGATCTGCACTATGGGGCATGAGAGCTCAAGTATGCACTGCTTAGATGCAATACATTATGTCCAAAATTATTGGCAGATTTGTAAGTGTTATGTGGGAAAAAACAGCAGTTATTTGGTTAAACATAGAATACATGAGATACATACTTAAATCTTTGATTGAAGTTAAATAATTCTAAGAATATGAAAGCAAAAAACATGTTTTATAACCAAACCTTATCTCAAACATTTCTACCTCTAGTCCTGTGTGTAACCTCCATTTGCCAACATAACAGTAGTGAGTGTTTTCCTGAAAATGAATCTGAGAACATTCCTCAGTACAGAATTTTACAGGATCTACCACTGACCTAGTCACATCTCATGGGCTCCTTTTCAACTCAACCCCATGTTTTTGGTTAAACAATGGTATGATTATGTCAGAAGCTTGATTCTTGATTCTGTGGTCACTGTAGTGATACTAGCTGGGTGTTACTTTCTCCCCTCAAGATTAACGTCACCCCTAATAGTGGTGTGAGTGCAACATTTATTTTCATCATTTCCATCTTCCCTGTCCATCCTATATACTGTATGCCAGTTCTTTATGACATTTTGCCATATGTTTTCCTGGTGATATTCACCATTCTTAGAAGGGTAAAGTAGGATGCTAGATATGTACTTTATGCAAAGCAGTTAGTATGTATGAACATCAGACAACTGCTAAGATCTGACTTGTTATCCTGAACTGGCAGATAAGCAGCAAGGAGTTGGCTGAATATTCATTGCAAAATCATATATCAATTTTGGGACTTTGGAAGGTCTTAGCACGCATATGAAAAAGGTTTCCTAGTGTCCCTGGCTAGGAGCTAAGCTGAGCTACAAAGCTAACCAGCTTCTAACACAATGCTGAATTCAAAAGCCCTCTCTAACCCCTAATCAAGGGCGTGGCTTGGTGTGTGGAACAAGTAATTGTAGACCATAGTGCACTAGCTTTCCATTTAATGCTATTTGGGGTTTACCCCTGGAAAATGGAAGTTAATGATATTCTAAACCAGAATACGTGGAAATATAAAGTAATTCTAATAAATATCTCAGAACTGTCCACCACCTCCATGGTTTATTTTCATCACCTTTTGGATTCATTGGACATGTAATAATTTATAATTACTTTATCCCTGTTAATTATGCTAAGTGTCGATAGCCAGCTCAATGCTAGTTCCACTATTAATGAAAGGATATATATATAGGCATGTATTAGCTGAATAAACGAACAAGTCAGAATTATGATATTGTGACTGCAGCCTCATGCTTACTGTACCAATGCATCACTGATATTCAGTACAACAGAACTCCCTCTGATGTGATATTCCTTAATTATACCATATTAAATGTAAAATATAATGATAATAAAAGAAATCATACTAAACATCAGTAAAGCTAACAATAGCACTGTTTACAACTAGACAACAGCTCCACAATTATGGTAAATTTCCTGGTTATTAGCTAGCTACGTATTTGTAGAACACATTAAAATATCTTATCTGTACGACAAAAAAAAAATCTTCCTCTTGAATGCATTATTGTCTTCTAATCAATTTAGATCTTATCCTTCCACCTTGCTCATCATGTAAGATGTATTCATGTAATAAACTCCTCTCTGATCCTGCTCGACAGCCCTGACTGTGAATTACTGTTAAAGGATTTTCAGAGAAACTCCTGGGCAGTTCAGGAACATTTTGTTTTAGATGTTTTATTTCTTTCATGATTCAGTAAGGATTCGTATTTCTTCTTACAAAATAAGGAGAAATTTGATTTAGGTTATACTAATTAGATTCAGGTAGAAGCATGCAAGGCTCACACAAGATCACGCAAAGGAAGTCAGCAGCTCGTCCCTGCATTGTTTGCAAAGATAGTGAAGATTTAGATGATAAATGTGTTGTGTACGCATGAAAACAGTTGAACTACTGTTGTGTGATTCAGCACTCCACCCTTGCTTGGCTTACTTCCTGATGGAGTATAGACAGTGTAAGGTCAGCTGTGGAACAGATTACTTACATGTTACTCCAGTAGCTAGAGTGAGACTAAAGATCCGTTCAGTACGAAAATATGTCAACTAAAGTAGGATTATACGCCATGTTTACAAACCTAATGTGAGGATTAAAAAGCTTAAACAAGCAACCTGCCCAGGCACAATAGACACATGCACACACTTTCCAACATACACTTTTATAACCGCACATAGCTTTGCATGCAACCATGTTCTCGTACAAGAACCACCACACAGACCCTATTCGGGACAGGAGGATGATTGGGGAATGTCCTCTACAGAACATTCTCAAACTTGAAATGGAGCCCTGAGGTCAAAGCTATTTTTCCTGACACACACACACCCAAACACAAACGCACACACCCACACACACATACAGTATAAGCAAGCTCAAAAGTGTGACTCAGCCAGTAACAGCCAAAGCGGAGAAAAATAAACGCAATTATAAGGCTAAGCTCTAATGCTACCTTAAGCAACAGCTGTCACTCACTGGGACAGGTGCATGTGTGTGTGGAACATTAACTGACCGACTATATGCCTTTATGTAAACAATAGCACCATTTCGAAGACAAGTTGAGAAAGGCCACTGGAAGCAGATGGCTCTAAATAATGAGTTACTATTTAAATACAAGTTTGTGTGTATGTGTTTTTTTTAACACTTATGAGGAATATGTGTATAAATTGATGGTTTTGTGACCTTTTTCTATATCTATCCTTTTTCTACTTTAGTCATTTCTTTTGCACTTCACATACAATGTAACACAAGCAAATGCAGTTCAATTTCATCACCTCATCTGGTTTCTTCAGAAATTTATATTTTGCTCTTTAGATCTCTGAATAATGCAAACGCTCATGTTGCTGTCCTCTGCTATCTATCTATCTATCTATCTATCTATCTATCTATCTATCTATCTATCTATCTATCTATCTATCTATCTATCTATCTATCTATCTATCTATCACATGTTCTCCTTGTGCTTGGATTTCCTTTAGGGATCTCTGGTTTGCTTCCACAGTCCAAAGACATGCAGATTAGAGGCTCATTGGTGTTCCAGTTGCCCATGTGTGAATGCGCGTGTGAATGTTGAGTGTATGTCCCACCTCAGTCATAAAATGAGAATAAATACAATGGACACCATTGACCTCCACGGTCGCTAGTTGGACTCCCCTAAATAGATGGATGGGTGGATAAACAGACAGACAGACAGACAGACAGACAGACAGACAGACAGACAGATAGATAGATAGATAGATAGATAGATAGATAGATAGATAGATAGATAGATAGATAGATAGATAGACATGCTAGTACCTCAATATACGAACTAGATTTCAACTAAACTTTATACCGCACAAAAATGGTTTTGCCTTATACAAGATATATAACTTATATTATTTTTGCCAAAAATAAAGCCCAAATATGGCTGTGTAAAGTCTAATCTATAATTTATACCTAAGAGCCCAATGTGTAATATTCATTATATATTATATATATATGTGTTATATATATTCCTGCATCATTCCAAGCGCCACAGTCAGCACAACATAGTATCACAGATAAATATGAACACTGAACACTGAACTCATTATATTGTACTTCTGTAATTACAAACTAATTGATATAATGAGAGCATTTACAACAACTCTTCTCCTCAAAGCTATGACTGCATGCTCCACAAAATAATTTACAGATATTTTACAGTCCTGTGTGTGTGTGTGTGTGTGTGTGTGTGTGTGTGTGTGTGTGTGTGTGTGTGTGTGTGTGTGTGTGTGTGTGCGTGTGCTTGTGTGTGTGTGTTTTAATTAGAGATCATCAACACCCAAATCAGATGGCAGATATTAATGAGCAAGTGGAGGAATAGTAATAGGCAGTTTTTCTTTTAATTAAAAAAAACCTCCGTAAATAATCACCTCATAATCCACCTGTCAGAACACATCCAGAGCCCCGTAAAATAACGATGGCCTGCACTGAGCAATATGGCACAAACAGCGCGCGCACACACACATACAGACATACACACACACATGTGATATCCTCATTTTGCTTAAAGGGACTTGTATGAACCCACACACTCTCCCATAGCTAGGACCATTTGTAAAATCTGCTGCTAATACAGCATTAATAATTGATAGTCATATAAAATGGAAGTTGAGTTCTGCTGAATCAGCAGGATGAGTAAAGTTTGGCCACTGTAAATGATCTATGAGGAATACATGTTTTTAAAAATCTCGACAGGAAAACATTTTCCCTCATGAGTTTGCAAGAAGATTCCAGAATCCATACACATTAATTTTTGTGGCAGGTCAGAAAACTGGAATCTGAATGCAACTTTTCCCACCTCTGCCTTCTACAATTTGCATTTGCATGAGTCCACAACCTACTTCATTTTCCATCATTTATTAGGTCCTATTGAGACCTGAATGTCCTCATATGAGGACATCACATTTCCCCCCCGAATATGTTGTCTGTATATACATGAGAGCTCCTTACCTGAGGACTGTTAGGTATAATTCTTTTGATTCATTAATTCATAGTCATTGGGTGATAATAAAAAAACAAACAATAAGGGTAAATTGCAGTGTACACAACAGTAGAGTCCTTTCAAGGGATTAATGCAGGATGAATAATATTTATTTGTAACAAACACAGACAGGCCAGGGTTCATATGCAGTTCTAAGTAATCAGTATGTGATGGTGATGAGATCAGTTCTTAGCCACTGGAACACACACATCACTCAAGACATTAGAACCAAGACTGATTAGGATGTGTCAAAGAGTCATTTGAGAGATGAAAGAAATATTAACCAAGAAAATCTAAATGTCATTGGAAAATGCACTACACTCAGTGGTTCATTAGAGACAGAGGAATCTTTTAAGGTTCCCTTGAGGATCTAAACAAAATTAAGGTATTGGGAGGATTAACGCACATTTTTAAGTGAAGCAGTCAAGAAAACTGCAAATTTCCATATATTAAGCTCTCTTACAGAACAAACATCTATCATATACAGTATTATCATATCTAGTCCAATAACAGACTCATCAGGTCTGCAAACATGCTTCTCATCAGTCAGATTTAGATCAACAGTCAAATGCAAGTGGACTGAAGGAACAAAACAGTTTGAACCACTTAAAACACACACTCAAAGCACATGAGGTACTGCCTTTTATTGATTTAAACATTATGTTAACCTCAGGATTTTCATTAACTGTTAAACACTTTGTATTTGATCCGTAAAATCTCTGGGAAATTCAAGTAATGCCATTTTCAAATTCTACACCTATTATTAAATAAATAAATAAATAAATAAACAATATCCATTTATCAATCAATCAATCCAACATGTCTACTGTTTATTCCCTGTAGGGTTATGGGAGACATGGAGCCTGCCATAGGGAACTGAGGGTACGAGGCAGGGTGCACCCTAGATGGAATACTTTTTTATTGCAGGGCACAAACACACTCACACTCACACATTCAATCATAAACTACTGGCAATTTAGGTATACCAGTTGTTATGTAAATATAGCTGTTAAACAACTGGAGGAGGACAATTGACTCAGCACCTGCATGCCCACAGACCAGAGGTGAGACAAGTCCCAACCCCGGAGGTTTAAACTGACAGTGCTAAACAATAAGCTACCGTGCCGCCCTGCAGATAATATTGAGTTTTTACAAGGAAAAAACTCAATATTTAAATGTAGCTGATAAGCATGATAGAGTAATCATTGTTTCCTAGCAAACCACTTTCATTGTACAAACATGTGCACATTGTTCAATTACACAATAGAATTTCTTGTCATACAGTACTGTCAAATACACACCATTCAGGTTTAAAAATAAACATTTCTCTTATTTAGTCAAATGCTACTTTATTAAATTTTATAGATCAAAATTTATTTTCTCTGTGGTCCTAAAAGCTAATATAAAGACCTAACAGTAAATGGTAAATGTAAATCATGCAGTTGAAAACAGACAACTCTTTGACTTTAAATTTTTTATTTCCTAAAAGCAAGTTATTCCGTCCGCTCCTTAAGAACAATTTTAGTTGAAAGTTTAGTTGAAATCTAGTTAAAAGCTTATTCTTGGCCTTCCTAGGCATTTTGACTATTTTATTTATGTGTACTTTATTGCTGACTGTATGTGAAAAAATTGAAATGTTTATTCTTGTTAGGTCAAAATGTCAGCGCAGAAATTTTGTTTGCTCGCAGCAGAATTAGTTAACATTGAGTTCTACTCAATTTTCCTAGTATTCTGCATTTTTCCAGAAACCATACACCAAAACTTCCTAACAGAAGCCCTGGTTAAAATATATGCTTACGTTTAACATCCTTGTGTGCACATGTGTGTAAACGTACAGCCTAGACCTGTTCTGCCACTTCCAGAAGTGGTGAGTGGCTGTTAACTGTGCATATTTCAGCACACCAGAAGCCTGGCCAAACACAGCTGTGTTACAATAGGAAACACAACACAAAGTCCTACAAACTCTCACTTCCCCTAAGCCTTTTTTCCTGTTAACAGTGCATGCAAATTGCATCAGACCTCTGATCCTGCATATTTCACAGTAGTTTTTACATAAAATACACATACATGCACACATACTATAAATATACATTAACATATGCAAACATGTAAATTGCCCAATTCTTGCATGTTCACATTTAATTCTCTACTACACACTATATTGTCATTAGGATAACCCAGTTTGCCAAGCACAACAACGAAGTGGTTACACAATTGTCACACAAAAAGATGAATGAGATTTTTTTTTAAACCCTTCATGTGAAAATTCCTATAACTATGTCTGTGTATTACATAAAATACTCACATAATATAAATTAGCTTTACATAACACATTCATTACAATCAAGGAAAACATATCCTACTGTATCCATCACACAGGTCTTGTCTCCTTTTCTCAAAAGTAGCTGCTATTTAGTTTTGTACTGCTAAAGGTTCATGTGACAGATAATATTTGACAGGTATATTTTATTTTAACTGTTATTTTAACTTAATGAGAAAAAAAAAATCCAGGGTCTCAGGATGAACGTCTTACTCTATTGGCATTAGGAGTTTTATTAGTGGTGTCACCACAACTATCTGAAACAGGAAGTACTGCATCTATTAACTATTAACAATAATGTAAAAACAAGACAAAACTTTCTGAGCATATTAATTATGAACATTATAGTCTTGAGAGGAGAAGAGTGGAATAAATAAAGGAAAAGTGCCTTTTTAAACTAAAGCAACTTAGACTTGAACTGACAATTACCCTAGATTAAGCTTTCTTACATAATAAACATGTATCAAATGTTATCGTGTCTAGCCCAGTCACAGTCAGATCAGGTTTTATTTGGGGTGTTGGTGTCACCACAAGTACCTGAAACAGGAAGTATTGCTGCACTAGTAAAGACAGTACAATCATTTAAAAACAAAGGGGACACAACAGATAAGACACATCTGCTAACCCACCACAGACGCATAACAGAAGTGTACTGAGTTTTAAGTTAAAGATGGTCAACCTACAGACGGCGGCGAAGACTTTGATATTGTTGCACATCTTTTTTTTTTTGCTACAAACTTTGAGTTAAAAAAACTCAATTGACTTTTGATATTACCTTGTTCACACACTCCCATATGCTTGCTTTTCAAATAGGAAAATAAACCTTTGAGCACAATTACACAGTAGTTCTAGATAATAGTGTAGGGGTGGCTCAAGACCTTTGTACAATACACCTCTCAATATCTGAAATGGGTTTTTGGGTATTAGTTTCTGATCAGATCTCTCAAGGTTGTGCCAAAGAATTTTAGTTGGGTTGAGGTCTGGACTTTGCCTAGGCCATTGAAAAACCTTGATTATTTTATTTTTCACTATTTTGATGTAGATTTAATGGTTTGCCTTGGATCATTGTCCAGCTGCATGACCGAATTTCAACCATTCAACCTCCCCTACATCTTACATCTTGCTTGACTGTGGGTATGAGGTGTTTCTGCTGAAATTATTTGTTTTTTGCCAAACAACACCACTTTGGTCTCATCAGTCCACAGAACATTGCTCCAGAAGTTCAGTTTCGCAAACCATAGTCAAGCTTCCATGTTGAATGTTCCATGTGTGTGTGTGTGTATGTGTGTGTGTGCGCGTGTGTGTTTAAAGAGCGAAGAGAGAGATTGATGGATTGTCTGTATATATGTAATAGATAGTTTACACTGCAAGAAAACTGACACACTCAAAGATTTCATTTATGCCAAGCACCTTAGAGATCAATTCATGTGTGAAAATTATTTGTCAAGCCTCCAGATTCACTATTTTAGACATTGCGCCCTGGAATATGCCTGTGATGTCTATAGGGAGAAAATATATTTATCCACTATTGGGATAACTTGGTTATTCTGTACGTTCAGGTAATCGTCTGACTCAATTTTATTGCCACATAAAATTGCAGAGATCAGACCAGGTAAAGCAACCCCAGATCATATCACTGCCTCTAGATTGTCATTGAAAATTAAATGTGGTTGGCCATTTTCAACGTCAAAACAAATGGCTGCTTCTTGTAAAATTAGGCAGTATAACACAGAATACAATCGTCATCATCATGGTGACTAATATTGATTATCTTATATTTATTCATTTGCCTGACACTGTCATCCCAAATGATCTGCAATCAAACCAGAACACAACAGTTGAAGGGGTCTTGCTCGAGGACACATTAATGGCAGATCATGCATGATAGAATTTGCCACATTCCAAACACATTGAGGCAACATTACTGTCATTATAAATTGTTCAGATGCATTTGTACAACCATCTCTGCAGCACTCCACCAATCAGGCCTGCATGGTAGAGTGGCCAGACGGAAGCCACATGACAGGCGCCTGGAGTTTGCCAAAAGGCACCTGAAGGCCTCTCAGACCATAAGAAACATTTTTGTTGTTGTTGTTGAAGCACCTTTAGCACCAATTACAGCCTCAAGTCTTTTTGAGTACAATGCTCCAAGATGTTTTTTCTCCTGGAAGGTTCACCTCTCTATACAAAGAAACACTGGAGCTCTTTCAGATTAACCATTAGGTTCTTGGTCACCTCCCTGACTAAGGCCCTTTTCCCCTAATCGCTCACTTTAGCCGGGCGGTCTGCTCTAGGAAGAGCAATGTTATGTGGTCTCAGCAATGTTATGTGGTTCCTTCTTCCATTTATGGAGGCCACTGTGCTCATCTGGACCTTCAATGCTGCAGAAATTTCAGGTTGTCATTATGGGGTATTGTTTGTAAAATTTTGAGGGAAAAAATGGATTTAACCCATTTCGAAATAAGGCTGTAACATGAAAAATGTGGGAAAAGTGAAGTGCTGTGAATACTTTCCGATTGCACTGTATGCTTAAGGGCAGTGTAACCTGTAATGAGAAGTAAGGGAAGTGAGGGGTGGGATAGTAATCATTTAACAACTGGAGTATAGAGCTCTCAGCCCCGGTCCTGAGAAAGAGGCATCTGGATAAAGTAGTACCAGGGTATTAGTGGTCTGTCATGACCTGTATGAATATGGCTTATGTAGGTTTATCATATATATGAGATACATACAGTATCTCATTGGTTCTTACACACACACACACACACACACACACACACACACACACACACACACACACACACACACACACACACACACACACACACACACACACACACATACACACACACAAATTCACACACAAGCACAATGAGAGAGAGAGAGAGAGAGAGAGAGAGAGAGAGAGAGAGAGAGAGAGAGAGACTAATAAAGATGTCTTTACCTAAGTGGGAGCTGGCAGGTTGTGTGATCAGGTGGCTCTGGAAGCTGGCACATGCAATGCATCATTAGGACCAGTGCCAAGTGTGTGGCTGGCAACTTTACCCTGCACCATTCTCCATAATTTCTCTCTTAACCTATCTATACTATACATGTACAAGGAGTCTAATTGATAAAAACACCAAAATTAAACTAAATGAAACATGCCTCTTACAGTGTGTTATGCATTGACCACCCCCACGAAGGTGTAAACCACTTTTTTCAGACCTGGAAATTGTCATGGGTCTGTTCCTGGCTTTACCACTGTTCCCAGTATTGGCCTCCAACAAAACCCTGACCAGGTTATTAAAGCAGTTAACAAAGATGCAGTTACTGAAGATGAATGAACAAATATATTTAAATTGAATCAATATACACTCCAGTGCCTCTAATTATTTATATTCCTTATAATATGATGATTAAGCTTAACATGATGCTTAACAGCTTAATATTTCTCTTAAATCAGTATAATTTGAATTTACATTTATGGCAGTGTAAAACAGTCCTTTGCGGTCTGTATCAAAAGTATATCTGATAAAACCCTATCTGAGATGTTATTACAGTATTAAAATAACACAAGACCCCGTTTCATTACAAAGTGCTGTCTTAAGTGCTTGGTCCTTAGTTTTCATATGAAACAGTCAGTGAACAGACATCCAGGGGATCGACAATTTCTCATCGGGATTAATACAGTACATCTACAGTATGTATGTGTCTGTTCCATCATCTGGGTGCCAGGTCAGAGAGGAGCTTTGGTCTTGCTGTGCTGGATGCTGGGTGGGGTGCTGCAGTGTGAGAAGTGATAATGGCCATAAAGCAGGCTGGTGGTATTATATTTTTGCTGTTGTAGTCATGCATCAATGTTTTAAATCTGATGCAGGAAACCAGTGGAGGGAGTGTAGCAGTAGGGTGGGGTGGCAGAACTTGGAGGATGTTAAAAAGAAGTCGTGCAGATGATTTCTGCATTAGTTGCAGAGCTTGAATGGTGCATAGAGAAAGACCTGCCAGGATAAAGCTGCAGAAGATCAGCATTAAAATGAAAAGAGACTAAGCCAGCTTCTAAATGTCCTCTGATATAATTGGATCCTGGGTTTTCTTAATGTGGCAGAAGTAAAAGCTGCATGAGTAAGTTTAGCAGTGTGAGGCAAGAAGGACAGCTGCTTGCCCAACAATACAAAAAAGGTTGCACACAGTGACAGATGATGAGACGTGAGAATTGGTGGGGATCTGTGCTGAAACTTGAGTGCTTGTTGGAGGAAAAAAGGGAGGATGACTTGAGTGTCATCAGCATAGCAGTGGTATAATATAGTTGTGAATAATATTTTGACATGGGAGTGAATATACAGTATAGAGATTATTCATGGAACAGATTTGGATCTCCTCCATGTCACCTAATATGAGCATCCCTTCAGGTCAGGGGCAAAACCTCCATGCTGTGCCACTAATTCCAAGACTTATAAGGATGCACAAGACGGTCCTTTGACTAACTCTTGAAGGCTGCTGAAAAGTCTAATCATGCTATGACTGGTGACATTTTAGCTGATTTACTGGCATGACGCTTCTCAGTATTGGCTACACACTAACCACACAATAGCATTTTCCATGAAGTGTTTGAAGCCAGACTGGTTAGGATTTGGAGTTTGTTCTTGGTGAGCTAGAGAGACAGATATATGTTGACAGCATAGCAAATTATTTTATATAAGTAATGTATAAAGTTATATGAATTGGTAGTTGTTGATATCAGGTATAAAAAGGGTGTTTTTCAGGACCTAAATAGCATTTGCTGTCTTAAAAGCAGTAAGTACATGACCAGATTTTATGTAGTTAGAGAGGTTGATGAATGGGAGAAGGTATTGTGAGATGTTCTGGAAGTTATGCAATCCAGCAGGCAGGTGAGGGGTTTGCAGGGTAAGATAATCTGTAGGATCTTTTTTATCTTCTCATCTTCTCGTGCCCAGCAGTGGGTGGATGAAGGTGGGTGAAAGTTGGGGTTTTCAAGGATCATGTCCAGAGGCTTTCAACTTTCTTTTATAGAAGGAGGTCTTAACATCTGCCACATCGTATGAGAACCTGGACCCCTAAGAGCTATATAAAATGGGCTGATTCCTTCTTTTTTCTATCAGCTGGCAGTCAACAACTACCAGCTCATGTCACTTCATTACTTTATAAAGGTTTTGGAAGAATATGGGCTGAGGAAGTCCATGAATAAAGAAAGCAAATAAGGCAAAGTGTTTAAGCTACTTGATGGAGAACGACAGAGGAAACAGAGTCCAGTTCTCGAAGGTATGATGGACAGTAAGATCATTACTATGGCTGAGAGGGGTCAGGTACCTCTAACCACTGGATACATCATAGATACACCTTCAGGTTATCTTAATAAACTCTGTCTAGAATTTCTTAGATAGGGAAGACCAAAACTATTTCGATGGCACACCTGAAACAACATACTAGAACAAACCTACACGTATTTTATTTTATGAAATTGCATATGTCACCCACAGACATTGCAGAAACTTCACCAACTCACTGCACAAATGTTCCAGCTATCTCAAAAGTCATATACTAGTAGTCGTAGTATAAATGGGGATTTAGTTAGAACATGAACATGCTGATGCTCTTTGATCAGCAATATACAGATATATACAGATATAGCTATAGTTTACATAGAAACAGTATATTTGTTAATTCTCTCTGGCATGATCAAGGCATGTGCTTTCAACCCAGTAACCTCTGATGAATGTAATTAGACTCAAACTAGCAGAACAATCTCCTAAAGTTGGCTGTGGATAAACTGCAAATAGAGCATGCATTAATAATAATAAAAGCAAGGATCATTTAGAAGTAAAGGATAGAGATATTTAGCAAGACAATCAGTTCTCCTTCTGTGGGTTTGTTAATATTTAGAACATGAAGCTACACGAGAAGCTAGTCGCTTGCATCCGTAATGAGGCAGGGGGCTATAACAAACATCTCTTTTATGCAGAATAGTATTACTTATTAAAACTGAGTCTTAAATATTAATCGGCAAATAAATGGCCTCCTTTGTTTTCTGGGTTTGCTCCCCACAGAATCAGATCAAGAGGAAAGAAAAAGATCTGGGTGCACACAAAATCTCACAGCAAATCATTCTCTTCCTTCTGAGAGATGGATTTAAATCAACCGGCATAGTCTGATGAATTATGTAGGCAGTGGCGAGGAAATTAAATGTGAGAAGGAAGGGTTTAAATTTTAATCTGAGTGCTTAGGTAAATGTTAAAGCACAAGGAAGAACTGTTCCTGAATAAAATATCCTTGTGCAGTTCAGTGGTGTATTGCTGCTTACAATAAGACAGGAGTGTTGTGCAAACAAAAATTAACTGCAGTCAAACAAACTGTTTACAGAGTTGAGGTACAAGTAAGCCGTCCCTGATACCTGTCTAATTCCTACAAACTATGTAATAAATAATTCCATTCAGCATTCTCTGCATTCATTTAGGATATCAGTGGATTAATAACCTCAGTAAAAATAGCCCAATCTTTTAGCAAACTCATTAATTCGGTACCCAAACTTCTTGTATTAAGTTTATCTGTGCCAGCCTCAATCAATTTCATCACATTCCTTTGCGAACTTTGAGCAATATAAAGAGGGAGACGGGGTTCACAAAGATCACCTCAGAGCAGTGGTTATGTAGATAAGAAAATAGCATAGGGCTAAAGAAGTCCAGCTCCCTGTCAGCCGCCCTCTCAGTCTATTGTTACCAACTTCATGCTTCAGCACACTCTAAATTTTCCCTGTCACACTCGAATAAACCTAATTGTCCAAAGTAAATGAGCTAATTTCTGAAGTTCCAGTTTATGTGGCTGAGATAAGTAGCTGGCTGATTGATTGGGGACTTCTTTCTTTTCTTTTCTTCTTTTCATGTGATTGCATGTGTGCAAACGAGAGAGGAAGAGAGGAGGAGAGAGAGCAAGAGAGAGCGAGAGAGCAAGAGAGAGCGAGAGAGCAAGAGAGAGAGAGAGAGAGAGAGAGAGAGAGAGAGAGAGAGAGAGAGAGAGAGAGAGAGAAAGCGCGCGAGAGAGAGAGAGCATGTGATTGCATATGTTAGGGAGTTTGCTGTACTGAGGTCCTAAGTGTTGTTGTTTGTGTTGCATATCATTTGACTCTCTACTACTAGTGGTTCTTACCCAGCAACTGAGTGAGCAAAGAATATGGGAAAGGAAATGAGAGAATTTCAACCTGATGATATAATCATACTATTTGCATTAAAATGTTACTTGTAGCAGTTTTTATTTTTATTTAGACACTCGACAGATCTTCACACAAAGAGGAAATTAAATCAGTCACTACTTGTAAGTTTCGGTTACAAACTGGAAGTTTCAATAACACCAAAAATTTACAATTACTATGCCAACATATAATTTCAGGCTAACCTGCTAAGTGGTAGGTTAACTTACAGTGGTGGCTGAAAGTATTAAAACATGGCATATGCCATGTATTTTTGTTCTCCCTGTGCACAAAACAGATGATGTCACTAATTAGCTCTAGCATGTCTGTGCTCTTTAGAATCAGTTGGTTTAATTGATGGATGGAACAAATATGCAGAAGGACTTTAACTTTTTTGAAGCCAGGTGTCCACCTCTGCACACAACTGCCTTGTTCTTTAGGAAGTAATCAAGAAGGAATGGATTGAGTGAGTGATACCGCAGTACTGCAGACGTCTTGGATATTATTTAGGTTTGCACTTGACACTTGCTCTAAAGAGATTAATAGGATTCAGTAGGCAGCTTTATTTTCATTAATTGACTGGTTAAGTAATACATGTAAATATTTACTAGTCACCATTGTGCCACATGTCAAATAGTTGAGGTGGCCTGAAGAATCGCGTCGTAGTCGAAATGCAGGCAGATGATAAAAGACAAAAATTGTACTTGTACTCCATTAACCTGAAAATATTTCACGCTCATCAAATCCAATTCTACAATAAACCGCTCATTGGGTGATATACGCTGGAAAGTCTTTTTTATTAATTCTGGTTGTCTATATACATATTGTTCTTCCTACCATGGTTAGGTGAAATGTTATCAGCTATGGGTGAGGCAGAGCACCTGAGCAAGTGGTAGAAGCAAATAGATATAGAAAGCCAAATCACTCAGTAACCAACCACTACCTAGTCTACAATTTGTACTCTCTGTCAGGTTTTATTTAGATGATCAAACTGCAACATTAAGACAAATGGCTGCACTTGGTGGACTCTGCGGTCTCTATTGCTGGTGCATAATTATCGCCATCTGTGTTCCTTCTTTTTTATTTAAATGATAAATATAAAATCTAAATCGGTAAAGTCTTAATATGGCTGGCTTGAACACAGACTTGGCAAATAATTAGAATTAATTAATGTTAAAGAAAATGCAGTAAAACAATGATCAAACAACAACCGAAATGACAACCATTTGCATGAATAACACTGGACAAAAACACATTCTCTGCACCTGCACACGTGTAATTAGATATTACTTAAAAGATGAAAACACTGCCATAATCCAAGATTTATCGTCTATCCTGTCAATCATTTTCTTCCTGATAATTTAAAGGCTTAACTCTGTAATGTTGTAATGTGGCAAAATGGTGAACTATGTACACTTTCCTGAAAGGTTGTAGCAAAGATTGCATTTTGATCTCTACTGAGTTGAGTTGCACTACAAAGGGGAGTATACTTTAATATGGGCAATTTTCACTTCAGTGTGCTAGTTTCATGCTTAAATCTAAACCTACAATGTTAATAGTAGCTGGGAGAGCTGAACTTAAAACCAAAATACAAATAATGTGAAAAATTTAGAGGCTGAAGCACAGAAATTTCCTAACTACAAAACTGCAGTGCTACAGTATGCTTTGATGATATATGCTTTGTGTATGTGTATTCTATGAATAGACATTTAATAGTATTATACAGAGAGGCCAAATAGGGATGGAACTATTAATGTGATGTCTACATTTTCCTTCTAGTCCTTGCACAGCTTGTCTCCCTCAGGTAGCTGGGTGATGTAATACTGATAAGAGAAAATAGCAGGAAAATAGCAACTTAAATACCACAGAGCATTCACATGTGAGTGCAGAAATAAACACGTGCACAAGTTGCTTTTTTTCTGTGAACTCTCTCTTGTCTTATTTAATTTGTTACATTGTAAAGAGTTTTGGTCAAACAGAGAAATAAAGAAGACGTGTAGGAGAGAGCGCTAACGGAGACTTTGACAGCTGCAGAATGGGAGACATTGTAGAGGTCATTTCCATGAACACTCCTGGACCAACGCCCAGATGTTAGGGCATGGTTAACATTCAGGCTACTACTTTTTTTTTTTTTAGCTGACTCATCATGGCCTCCATCTGTACAGTGCACAATAGAACACAATAGAAGTGTGCAAAATTTGAAGATTTTCCAATATAGGGACTGCAGTGAGTTTTTAAGGCTTATGCAGAATGTGTGTGTGTGTGTGTGTGTGTGTGTGTGTGTGTGTGTGTGTGTGTGTGTGTGCGTGTGTGCGGGAAAGAGAGAGAGAGAGAGAGAGAGAGAGAGAGGTTTGTCTTTTACTTTGACCTGTGCCAGATGTTGCTTGGTGGAGCATTGAGAATGGATAGTCATTTCTTCCGCAGGGTACGTCTCAATTAACAAGCTGGTGCAGTGTCCATGAGCAGATGAAAGGTAACTTCTGCACCATCGCCCTATTGATTTGTCTGAGTGATCATTTTTGAAGAAAAGAAAAATATATCTATACATGCCATACTGCATTAATAGACTATTACATCATTTACCTTATAAGCTATTTCTACTTTGCTTGGTTTGGGGATCATAGGGTTGCTTTTAAATAATTTTCAACAGCATGCTGTGGACCTTTAGAACATTTTCAATCAGATTTTTGACCAGCTTGTGGATCGTAAAGACCTTTAAGGAAAATTTCATCATAGAGGCATTTGTCATGCAGGAAATGTCAGTGCAGGAAAGAACTTCGAAATAGTTAGATAAATTGTGAAATAAATTGTTTTAGCCTGCTTTTCATCTCCTATGTTGATACTCACCATGATATTTTATACAGTATCAATATTTATCAATATATACAGTAGAGCAGAAAACTATATTTATCATGCATTTTTCAGTTCGAACCTGTATGTATGATTGTTAATTTAGTTTGGGGATTTTTGTAAATCAAATATATATTTGCAATTATGACTTCACACAGAATAACACAGAAACCTTAAAGCATAGTTATTTTTAAGATAAAATAGGATTTTTTGTTTCTCATACTCTTTTTTTTTTTGAGTGCAGGGATTTCCTGTGACTTTGACAGCCCTTTTATGTATTGACATCTCTATTACTTCATTCAATTCCTGACATTTGGGTTGTCATTCTCATCGTTATCAAAGACACCAGCTTAATACCTTAATCAATAGCTTTTGCCATTTTTGAAGGCTTTTATTAGAGACATGCTTGACCTCGGGTCATGAACTTTAATCTATAAGGCAGATCAGTTGGGCCCTTTTCAAATGTTGATGAGTGATTATAGAGGTGAGACCTAAAACATTATTGAAAGGCTCAAAATATTTGTTCCAGTCAGCCTGTTGTTTTTGCCCTGCCTGTTTCACTCAAATCTGATGCAAAACACATTCACAGTAGAGCCAACACAGCACAGCAAGGATGAAAAATTCAATGAATAAATCCATAAACAATAGATGCAAGTCAAAAAATTTTGCTAGGACACAACATAGCCAAGACTGATTTCATCTGCACTCAGTCGCTGATTTATGACCAGTTAAACCAACAGCAAATGGTTTTAGGATTCAGTTCACTCCCATGATTTGAAAACAAGGTCAAAAAGGTCTAAAGGTCTAAAGCTCCTATTGGTCCTTTCTGTACTTTGACAGGTGCTGAACAGGTGTCCTCTAACAGACTAAATGGGTCAGACATGTTCAAAGGCAACAGAAGTCAGGTCCATGTTAGACAATGACCTGACAGCTCACCTATGGCATCATGCTGAGAAACACGGTCAAATTCAGCAGGTTTGCACTTCCTCAGCCCTCGCCGGGCAACTGAAGCCCTCTGCTGGGCCAACAGATGGAGAGGCTTTCAATGTTGACAACCACATGCTCTTCCAGTGGTTGCTAGGTCAGTTTGGCATCAAGCCCTTATGTGCAGATAGCATACACATCAGTCATGCTTACCCAGTGGGAAAGCAGATCAATGGACATCAGGTCTGACTCCAACTATAAACATAGTCCAAGCGTATTTAAAAAAAAACTGAGACAAGGAACTCAATCAAAGAACATGATTTGTACATTAAAAAAATAAATAAATATTAAATCGGTATTTAAATGTGCATTGTCCCTGCTACATTCTAGCAGAAAGAACAGGGGGTTGTTTGTAGAACGTAAACAGCAGGTAGACAGCAGGTAAGATGTCCGCTTCATGTCCTTTTTCTTATGCTTTCCACCCCTGGATTTATGAGTTTGTCATGAGCAGCTAAAGCATGCTGGCCAGGGTAAAGGTCCAGACAAAAGCTGAGAGAGATAGGTTGACCACCCACTGACTAGCACAGATGCACCAGAGGACACTGAATTGGAATCCTCCCACAATGGACAAAGAGGAAACATATTTCGAAGACAAGGCTCAATAATTAATTACAAAGACTTACATGCTGTAAGTATTCTCCCACTTCTAGTGTTACAGCTTGGAACTGAAAGGACCATAACAGGGATTGATATTTAATGGATTTACAGAACCTATTCCATACAATAGAAAATTGTGTCTATTTATAAATAAACAAATGTCAAATTTGTATGAGGTAGGGACACACCATTGCAGAGCACATACTCATACAATCACACACTCATTCAAACCAAGAGGTAATTTAGGGTAACCACCTGGAATGTTTTTGAGAAGTGGAAAGAGACCAGAGTTGACAGAGGGACCCAGGAGCTGTGAGGTGGCAAAATGTAACAAAATCATTTAAAATGGATATTGGCTTAATTGGCATCAAATAGCATGTCTGTCATAAATGGAATAAAGTCAATCGATATGCACAGACCTGATCTCTAAACACCAGATAGATTTACCAAATGCAAACATTTGTCACTGTGCTGCCAAGCTAAGCTATTCAAAATCACATTGCTGGAAGCCATTTTAAATTAAGGTAATCAAAGTTCTTGTTCTGCCCTGTGCTTCCTAATGGCACTTGTAAAGCACTGTAATGGATATGGACCAGCATGTGAATAGAATTTCAAACAAAGGCACATTTGTTATTTTTTTCCACTAACAAAATAGATTTTGTAGCCCTAAATACAAAGAGTGCAAAATGTACAGAGATATCAAATAAGTATAATCAACTATTATCAAGTCCAAAGCAAGTTGAAAACCAGAACTCGCCAAGATTTGTCAGGTCCAAGTCAAATTTGATTGAGACCAAACAAAACCAAAATCGAAATTGATCAAAAACCATCAATCAACATTTTCAAAGCAAGCCTTTATTTTACATAGTTGGCTTCATTTGTGCACTGCACTAGTGATTAGGTTAAGTTTTCTAAATCAAATGAATTACTTCTTGCAAACTTTCTGCATGCGATATGAAAAGACAAAGTTAGCAATATTACAATAATAATGTAACTCCTGGACGAGACCATATTTAGAAAGACCAGTGCTCAAAACTGAAACAAATGCAAGCACAAATGTCAATAACTCAAAGACAAGGTCAAGTCAACATTTTGGAAAACAGAGTAGTCTAGGAAATATCAAAGAAGATTTCTTGATTTTATAGAAACATGGTTTTTATTCATTTTTATTGTGTATTCATATATTCTGTATGCAGAAAGGTATGGCATTCATTCATTAACCCATTTGCAAAACAGACAAAGTAAATGCAAGTGACATAAAATTCCAAACCTATGCTTAGGTTCCTTCAGACATGGAGTTGAATAATGATTATGGGAATCCTAGCCAACTGACACTCAGACACAAGGCAGAGCACTTCAGATATGAGTCTCTCCTGAAGCCACCGGGGCTGGTATGTGCATGTGTGTGTGTATGTGTGTGTGTGTCTATGTGTCTGTGTATGAGGGACAGAATTTGGCTTGCTTGCTGGGAAACGGCACATCAAACCCACAGCTGCGAGCATGAGGGGACTCCATCTCTATGACAAAAAGTTCAGTAGTGAAGAGCTGGCAGGCGAGATATGCTTTCACTTAGGGATCACAAGCTGAGAGAGGATGTATTCAAAACTCTCTAATGCTCTTTCTTCCTCGCACACATACAATCTCTCTCTCTCTCTCTTTCCCCCTCTCTCTCTCTCCCTCTCTCACTTTCTCTCTTGCTCTCTCTGTCTTTTTATTCTCTGGGAATAAACTTGAATAAACTTGAATAAACAACCATTTGCTTTGTGCAGAGCTTTCCCTCTGAAACAGTTCTCTGAATGAAATGCCATCTCCAGGCATTTTTTTCCACAATGGTTACTGAGAATTCAAGCCATGCTGAGCTGATGAGCTGTGAGACAAGAGCCTAGACATGGTTTCATTAATAGTTCAACTACAGCTCCTTTTACACGTTTAAAACATGTGCGGTGTCTTATACTGTAGTGCAGAAGCATTTACAAAGAGCACATTTATTGTTACAGAACATTTATTGTTAGACATATCAATATATAATGGTAAAAACAGATGTGAATTCCTGAAGATGTGCTCATCAATAAATTGAATTATTAAACTAATTAATTTGGTAAGTGCATTATTGCTGTAACATTCATCAGTATGAATCTGTTCTCACTTCTTAGAGCTGAAGAACTTTAACTGTACCATATGGTTCACAACCATTCTCTGAGGAGCTCCACCCCCCATCCGCCCCATCCCCCCATACACACACTGTCCCATATTGAATTTTGTTTGTTGAAAAAACATAACTCTAATAGTGTCCTCCTCCTCCTCCTCCTCTCTCTCTCCTCTCACTCACTCACTCACTCACTCACTCTCTCGCTCTCTCGCTCTCTCCTCCAGCTTTGTCATTAGCGTCATTTGCATTTGGCTGAGAAGCCATTAGAATTTTAATGAAGCTGACCCTGGAGGGAGGACTTCAGCAGCCCTAAACAACACATTCCAACCCTGTGATGAGAACAGCTTTTTATTTATTAATCACTATTTATTCATTGATTTAACTATTTTATTTGGTTATTATTTTAATGCTTTGGACGGCATGTGGATATGACCATAATCTTCTTTTTGAGAATAATTTGATAAACAGACACAGAATCCACAACTTTAACAATATTGTTTTTAATGTATACTCTGTGATTTTGCTTCATCATCATAACTTATTAAAAAAAATCCTAATTACGAATTACAAGAAAAACGAAGATCACTGTTACTGGGTGGAGCTGCACTAATGCACATTATTTCCTGCCTCATTATGGCATTAATCTAAACTCACTCTTTTATACTGCAATTACTCATTTTTGAAGGCTAAAATAATTATATTTGATTGCCTTGCAGAGCACAAGGTTTGGATTTTGTGCCTCCTGAACCACAGTACAGGGTGACATAAACCCTTATTGAGGATTGGCAGATTTCTTCAATGGACTTGAGGATGTATTTTTAGACTTTATTCCCTGAGCACAGGATATTTTTCAGAAACAGGTCATGTGGTTTCATCAGATAATCAGAAGAAGTGGTATCTCAATCTAGCATTTACTCAGGATTGATCAAACTGAGCTCACATACACACAGGTCAATGTAACCAGATCATCCAAATAACACTGGTCAAAATATGCAGACAATAGTTAATAAGCATCTTTATAATGATTATATTTATCAGGCCATGATGTTTAGCTGTCTAAAACAAAACAGAAACCCTACTGTATATATGCTAACATTTATGTATACATGCAAAAAAATAGAGGATTAATGCAATAATGTAATAGGATTATTTTTAAAAGAATGAAATAGTGTATGAAACATAGCTTATGTAATAGTTTTCGAAATGTAAAATAATTCCAGTTGACAAAGCCACAAAACATTAGGCTACCAAAACTGAAAAATAAGATGATTACATGCACATTGAAATGTTGACGAACAAAGGAACAAATGCAGTTATATTAAATGATGAATATTATTATTGTTAAATATATCATTATATTAAATCATTAATATAAAAAAATGAATGTAAGTCATTACCATACAGAACTTATATCCAGTTAAAAAGCAAGCATTAATAATAATAATAATAATAATAATAATAATAATAATAATTTATAAGTATATTTATTTATCCAGGATATCTATCTGTGCAGCATTTGTGGTTATAGAAAAGAACGAATAAAGAGGCATTTAAATAAGAGATCATCCAAAAAACAAATTGATGGACCATAGTCAAAATTACTAAAAAAAAATACTGTACAATTTAAATCTAATTGAATATGTTGTTAGATATGGAGCCCTGTTTATCCGATGTGAATCGAGTGAGAATTTGCTACCCCTGTGTGTGTGTGTGTGTGTGTGTGTGTGTGTGTGTGTGTGTGTGTGTGTGTGTGTGTGTGTGTGTGTGTGTGTGTGTGTGTGTGTGTGCGTTTCTGTGCTGTTACAGCTCCAGGCAGGGAAAGGATTGGCTCCCCCCTGAGGGCCTCTGGCTCCCTGCAGCATGTGGAAACCATGGCGCGTTGCCAGGATACAAGCCCTCAGTCTGTACTGACAAGCAGACATGAAGAGCAAAGATTAATTATTTACAAGCACACCCCTGTATGCTGTGACGACTTGGCACTTTTCCTGCATTAAATGTCACTATCTATGAAGCCAGCGCCGTTACTACTTATTTCGTGTGACTCTTGATTGTGACGCATGAACGTTTTGCACAAGTATCTCTGAAACATGGTGATGAATATTCTCAGCACCAGCAGCATCACATCAGCTCTTACATTTGTGGTACTGCAAGTACATGATTCCTTTGTCATTACTAAAGGGGCTAGACTGAAAGATTTCCTAAATGGTTTAAATTTAGATGATATTATTCTCTTGACCTCTGCATCATCAGGATCCTTCTTAAGACTAAACTCCATTTGAACATAAGCTGTCTATTTTAGGTTAATGCATCAGCTTTATTTTTATAAACAATTTAGCAAAAATGCACAATGGACTAGAAACAATACAAATGGGCAGGGCTATGCAACCAGAAATAAGTATATTTAATGTCAGAAAGACTACTGTGGTATAAGAAAATATTACAAGTATAATATTATACTATATTTACTGTATATGCGTACCTATATACATTATATGCATATATGTATAAATAGTATTATTGCATAATTAAAAGAAATGATTGCATTGAATCTCATTACGCATAATAATTATTAAAGATCCTATTGGAGAGTCTAGGAGAGTGTAAATGGAAGCTTGGGTTAGTGTGACTGTTTCCTTTCACCCTTATCTATCCTGTGATGCTACAGCAAAGTGATGGCATCCATGCTCCTGTCCCCCAATTGAGACTCGCCTTTGTTCTCTTTTTCCTCAAATCCCTTACGCGTGTGGTGCAGAATTTTATTTGCATTTGCTCTCATACATATTCATTGCAGTGGGGTCAGCTCACATGGAGAGGAGTGATTTAATTGGGCTTTGGACATTGAGGTTCCTGAGTGACAGGTGGAGGAGGTGGATCCCCACTGCTCGAGGCACTAGTGACCCTAAGCTGCCTTTCTTTTGTTCTAGCCTTTCTGTTTAGAATGAAAAAAACCTTTTATCTAAGATAACATGTAAAGTAATCGAATATCATTTTGTAACTTCAAATCATGGCTGTGTGCATCTCTCTGTACGCATACAAGCCATAGAAATAGGAGATTGACAATATTGGGAAAATATGTGCAATTCTTTGTAAGCAAGGGTGCATATGAGGTTTTAGATTTGCAGATTAAAAATGATTTAATCATACATTTACATCTGTCCGAGTACATATGAAATATAAAATAAATATAAAATAAACAGTATAATAAATAGCTTTGTAAAATTGACGTTTTAACAGGTTTTTCACATTGAACAGCTCCATGGATAATATACTGTATATACAGATGAAACATGTGCCGCTATATGTCTGGTGAAGAATGCAAGACAAGAGGAGTCTCATTATAAAGGTATTGTGGAGTGCAGAATAAAGCTCGATGTAAGCATGCAGTTCAGCATTGGTCTGTAATATGTGATCAGGAGAGGAGACTCTCTTCCTTTGATTACTGGCCTCTTGTGCTGCGTGTCAGCTCCCGTTTCTGGAACAGACTTAATTACATTGTTCTTGGTGAAGGACAAGGGGTGGAGAAAAAAAGCGTATAAAGTGAGTGCTGTGTATTAGCTTCCAGATTGTTTTGAATGATTGAAATGCAGGGTGTGAATTTAGCTGTTTCAATAACAAGACAAGGTTGCAATTTGCTATTACAGTACTCCATTCCTGAGCACCTATTTACAAAATTACCAATCATGAATATTTCTGACTATTATAGTAATTATGTATTTTAATTACTGGCATTTGTGATGGAGGTTCAGTTTTATTTTGGTTCATAAAAGGAAAACTGAGGTGATGGTTTAAAAAGGATGTTTTTAAATAAATTAAAAAAAAGAATAATAGAATTTTAATGCATGTCTGTAATCATACATTACTGGGAGATAATCAGGATAATTTAATATTAACATATAAACAAAGTCATATTAACAGTCAAACTATCATTCTGAATTTTAAATATTGTTTTTCTCTCCGATGCAATTTTCCAGAAATATAAATATATATATATATATTTTTAAAGATATACATTTTTCATTTTTAAAATCACATTTTATGCTTTAGGTAGATAGACTCTCATTTATATGTCTACAAGGAAGAAAAGACACAAAATTTATACCCATAATAAATTTTCTCTCTTTACTAGGATAGCATGCATTCTTGTAAAATAAGCTGAAAGTAATTTCAGGCACCTTCTGCTATTCAGACTCCTACAATTAGCAGCTGACATTGATGAAAGAAAAATCTATAAGGGCAGGTTATTTCCCTGGGATTTTATATTGCTTTTTAAAATCTAATTAACTTCTGAAAGTGTGCAACTTTTTGACAAATGATGTGCCACAGAAGCATTGTTGAGAAATACTGGCTGATGTGATAACTGGCAGATACTTAAAGAGGCTCTGACAGCCACTCACTGTGTCTGTGGAAACAATCAAATGCCCTAATCACACAGAAACTTGTGGGGGCAATGTAGCTTTTTTTTTTCTTTTCTGTGTCTTGAGATCTTACAAAACGCTTCATAGTGACTGAAAAGTACAATAAAAAATCTCCTGGTGAACATGGGATTATATAAATTTGGACATGTCTTCTATCAAATCATTGCTTGATCTGCTAGTATTTTCCCCTGTTCATTGTTTCAAAATCCCTAGAGCAGCTCAGAATGGAAATGGTATTTTAAGATAAGGTATTTTAAGATTTTTCACTATTGGTATTACATTTTTATCATAGGAACGATGTTATAAAATAAGCATTTGAATTATACAACTGCATCGTTAATGTAAGATTATGAAGCATTGATCATTTATTAATACTTACAATACTCCTACTTCTCCTTGCCTTAATATTCACTGGTTCATAAATAACATGCCGCTAGCCTGGCTACATCAATGCTCTATGAAAGGTTAAGAAACATTATTTTGCAAACAGCCATTCAGTGATTGTAATAACACTCTTTCTGTGTATGTGGGTTATTTCCACCCTCTTATACAACAAAGTTCTAACCTCATCACCTGACTCTGTATGTATATATGCTGTGGGCTGAAGGTTGTGTTGCACACATGAGTGTCATGAATCAAATTACAGTGATATAAAAAAGAAAAAGAAAAGCTGAAAAAAGCATAATTTGCTTTCTTTATTAATGAATTGTTTGTAGAATGAAATAATAAATCTTATTAAATTTGATCTATAAATGGTGTATTGCACAATTGCATTTAATGCACCATTATTTTGGTTTCTGATGAAAAACGTTGGGTATCACTGTCTGATCAAATGTTCCAGAAATAATCAACTAAGTAGGTATATCAATTAATGTTGGTGGAAAAGCAGAAACTGAACTCAATTGACCTTAAAAGTTTTTCAGTTGCAGAATGCCTGGTTTGGCCCTTGTTAAATGTGCTCATTTAACTGTTTGTGCTGACATGACCCTATTCTCCAAACATCCATGTGGGTTTCCCCTGGTTTAGCCAGTTTTCTCATACATCTCAGTAATTTGCTAGGATGTGGATTAATTACTCTAAATTGTACATAGCTGTGTAAGAGTGAATGCATGGTGCCCTGAGATGAACTGGCATTCCATCCAAAGTGCTTTCCTGCCTCACATGAGTAATTAACATCAAGTCACCAGAATAGGCTCCTGATAAGTTACTGAAGATGAATGTGTGAATAGTTTTAGACATGAACGCTGTCAGGTGTGTTGTTCAGCTGAAATTCTGCTTTTAACTTAGTGTCCTCATTATAACTGTAACAAACGAAAACTAAACTAAAACAAAACAACATAATAAAAATTATCTGATCATTGCAGGTCTTACAACAAATACAGCAAATACAACCTCAGTGAAACAACAACATATGACCATTTTTACCATGTCTATTCAATTTAATTAATTTATTTATTTATTTAAAAGAGTTGCAGCCGGGTGCTGCTAATCATTGGCCCTTTGATTTATTGATCATTAATAGGTGTGAGACCTCAACAAAAGCTTAAATTTAGGCAGTTTGCTGGTTTTGAGCATTCAGGTGTGTGTTAGTACAGGGCAAGACATAAGGAATAGGTTTAGAGAAGCTTTTGTTGCTGTACATCAATCTGGAAAGGGTTACAAAAGGGATCAACATTCTACAGTGAGAAAGATTATCCACAAATGGAAAAAATTCAAGACAATTGCCAATTTTACCAGGAATGTACGCCCCAGCACATTCACCCCAAGGTCAGACCATGCAGTGCTCAGAGAAATACAAAAAAGAGCTACATTTCAGACCCTACAGGCCTCACTGAGCTTGTCAAATGGTAAAGTCCATGAAAGCACAATTAGAAGAAGACTGAACAAGTATAGTTTGTTTTGAAGCATTGCTAGGAAAAAAGCACTGAAAAGCACACAGAAGCACAAATGAGGTTTGCAAAACTGCATCTGAACAAACCACAAGAACAATGTCCTATGGCCAGATGCAACCAAACTGAAGTTGTTTGGCCTCGACACGATTGAATTGCTTTGGCGGAACCTTAACAGACCTGTGCATAAGCGAATGCCCAAAACCCTAATGAACTGAAGTAATGCTGTAAAGAAGCATAGACCAAAATAATGGGAGAGACTGATATATAGGTCATACAGGAAATTATTACATCAAGTATTTACTGCATGTGAATCTACAAGCTATTGAAACAGGTTTTTTTTTTTTTTATTGCCATATTTTAAAATAAATTTGGCTTCATTGTTATTCAATAAATAATGGTATATAATAAATTCTATGCACACACAAGCATATATACTGTATATATAAATATAAAATCTTATTTGTATGTTCATTTGTGGTAATAATACCTCTGAATCCCCTGATTTTTGTTTTTGCTGTAACAGGTTATTTTCTACAATGCTTGCTTTTTGGCACACAATCATAACAGAAATGGGATCAGCGCACCAGTGTCCCAGGTCTTCTTTCTAATGGGAGGGAAAGAGCCGGGAGCATGAGGAACAGGAGCGGAAGTAACAGCATGCCCAGGACTGCATTAGCATACTCCCAGACAGCCTGTTAGCTGAAGAGGGTTTTAATTAGCTATTTTCCCGCTAGCAAATGAGGAAATTATCGGCTGAGCGAAACAAGCCAGAGACAACTGGGCCTGCCACCAACAAACACATGTCCATGTCAGCACACACACAAACACAAACACACACACACACACACACACACACACACACACACACACACACACACACACACACACACACACACACACACACACACACACACACACACTCATATCCAAATACACACACAGCATGGGTACTCACAAGCACAGTATTATCATAATGATTTATTCAGAAAATGGAGTAAAGAAAACATTTTTGGGGGAAAATGTCTTTTTTGTCTTTTTAACCATTGCCAAATGTAAAAAGAATGTGCAACATGAGTAATTCTGCAGCATTTCTATTTAGAATTTATTTTAAAGTGCTTAATCACCACTTTCTCTTTCTTTCATCCCACCACACAGGCACCTCTACATTCACAAACTGTTTACTTACTAACACAAGCTCTATCTGAAGCAAGACTTTAAAGGGATGAATTGGCTTTAATTACACCCTAGTTAATTCCTCCTGCTTCAGTGGTAACATTAATATTAAAATGGAAAAACTCCATGCTTGCCTTGTAGTTGATAAAGTATCTGCTCTGTCCTCACGTCATGTGATCGCAAACCGTTTCATTTCAGCTGAATCTCTGCAGTGTTTGCGGGCTAGTAAGACTGTAATAAGGCTTGGCTCCCCTGAACAGAATTTTTATTATTATCATTATTATTATCATTATTACTACAGTATAAAGTAATTTTGCTATGCTATAGCCAGAAATACAGAATACTGATATTTTGTTGATTAAAATGTAAATGTTATATAATACAAGAAATCATTTTGCCTGGACCCACCACCCAAACACTTGCAAAATGTGAACAGCAAATTGTAAACTATGAAGAACAGCTTCAACAATAGTTAAACAGTTCCTGAGAGTAAAAAAAAATAGAGAATAGCTTGTAGAAACAAGAATTAATTTTACTGCTGTCCACACATGTGTATGTGCGTGTGTGTGTGTGTGTGTGTGTGTGTGTGTGTGTGTGTGTGTGTGTGTGTGTGTGTGTGTGTGTGTGTGTGTGTGTGTGTGTGTGTTTGGTGTGTGTGTGTGTGTGTGTGTGTGTGTGTGTGTGTGTGTGTGTGTGTGTGTGTGTGTGTGTGTGTGTGCGCGCGCATGTGTTTGTGTCCTTTATATTATATGCACATGTTTCTCACACTGCCCAAAAATGCAATGTATTTTTTGACATTCTAAATGATGGATGAGGAAATCTGCTTTACCAACGATTTTCTCAGCCTGAAATCGAAGTGCATTTCAGAAGTGAAGGAGAGGCTAAAAAGCACCTGCCTCAAAACATTTCCTAAGTCATTTTATCCTTGGAAAGAACATTTAAATTCTGCACTGTTTACTATGACAGCATTACAGCATAATACATTAAACATTATACTGTATATATTATGCCAACCATAATGGTATTTACTCTGAGATGGATTTGGAAAATTCACCCATTGTCTTCAGCTCTGCATTACTTTAAATGCTAATTTGTTGATGCACTAAAGCATCTACTTCTGCCCGAAATCGTATGCTTTTGAGATTAGTCAAAAGCTCATGTGACAGATTCCTCATGCATACTTCAGACCTCTTAGCAATGGGATGCATTTGGAAAATTCACCCATTGTCTTTCACTCTGCATCGCTTTAAATGTTAATTTGATTATACACTAAAGCTTCCTTGCTTGTTCCAAAACCTTATACTTTTGAGATTAGTCAAGAAGTTGTACAATGAATTCCTTATGCATACTTCAGAGCTCTCAGGAATACAAAAAAGGAGAGCATGACACTTTAATCTAATGAGATCTCATCATGTTAAAAATTTCACTACCTTTCTTTTCTTCACCATCGATCCTGAAAATCTTTGTCTTGTCTCTGTCCATAGTCTTTTGGGATATTTTTTTCATGCTTGGCTAAGGAAGGATGGAGAGAGGGGAAGAGAGAGAGAGAGAGAGAGAGAGAGAGAGAGAGAGAGAGAGAGAGAGAAATGACAACCGCTCACACTTTAATTGGAGGTTGGTTTGGTTACAGCAGTTACTTTGAGAACAAGAGGGCTTCACTACAACCTGCATCCCTTCTGCACTGACCTAGAAACAGCCCGCTTATCACTCCCTTGGGTGGTCTCTCTCTCTCTCTCTCTCTCTCTCTCTCTCTCTCTCTCTCTCTCTCTGTATGTATGTATATATGTATGTATGTGTGTTTCTTTCATTTAGCTTGGCTATCAGTGTCTGAATGCTGGAACTCTTAAGCAATGGTCTGAGAGACACAGCGAGGCTTGCTCCCTCTCCTGGGAATCTGTGGAAATGTGAAAGAGTTCAGGAAAGTGTGCCAAGAGCTGTATATATTTTATAGACAAATCACAGTGTGTCACTTAGTCGTGCAGTAAAAGACTGGCTTACATCTTTTTAGAACATCTGGAGTAAAGTGTATTTAGAACAATGAAGAAAAACATTTAAATTATGATTTACAGCATTCTATCAATTCTATGCAGGTTTCCACAAGTGGTGCGAGGCCAGCAACATCTCATTAAAAAGTTCAAGAAAAAGTCATCCGCTGTATTCATGAGATGTCAAACTGGCCTTTGACTCTGTAGATAATGAGGAAACAACAGTAGCTTTTGTGTGTTTGGGCTGCAGCTCTTGCCTTGCATGGCTTTAATAAGCAGCACGGGCAAGCCGGAGTCAGAAGTAAAGCTGCATATACCCTATTAGAGCAAAAATAAAAAGAAAGGAAAAAGAACAAAGTGGAGACAGGAATAAAAACGAACAATTGACTTTTTAAAGATCATTACCTACAACCATTATTGGAGAAAAAAGGATTGGGAATAGAAGTGATTATCTCTGAGCTGCCTAAAATAGTACCTATGTTAACACTATGAAAAAACATAACAGTAAAAATCATCATCACCAACTTAAATCAAGTCTCGCTCACAATCTCATTACTTCTTGCGGGGGGTGGGCGTGGAAGGGGGGGTGTCGCTGATTGGCAGTGAAGTGTATATACGCATGAGGCAGGTGTGTGAGCCCCATAACACCCACCTGCATTTTAATTAGCCTAGCAAGCGTTCCTCTCTGGGATATTCTACATACCAACTCATCACCATGACAGCCTTGGCACAGTGCTGCCAGCTAACCAGACAGGACACGAATGTTTAGCTTAGAATTTAGCCCCAGGCTGAGTATTCCAGTCTCAAAGCTGCATGTCTTCTCCAGAGCAAAGAGGTGCTGTAGAAATGCGAATGTTATTCCATCAGATACATCCTGCATTAAGGAGGTCAGTTAGAAAAACACAAACAGAATTGGGCGCACCATGGAAGATATGCATTGCCAGTAAAGTTTGCTAGTTCTGTCTGTCTTTAAAAGGAACCCAATCAATGAAGACACCTGTGTAAAATTGCTATGTCTCCTTGGTATTATTCTTTTGTGTATGAGGTGGTAGTTATCAGCATTATGTGGTCTGTCTTTCCTATCAACATGCATCACAGCCAGTACATTAATCATGGGCCTGTCTCACTTCTGTCCCTCGGCTCAGTCTACTCATGTCCCACTTCTCTCCTCGACCACCAATCACACTTAATTAGGGCCTTCAACAGGCTGCTGTTTATAGTCGTCTTTACTTTCAGATTTTTTTGGACTCAAAATCTTTTATCTGATAAATGGATTTTTTTTTTTTAACTTGCATCCTGAGGAAACATTTTAATTGCAGCTTCAGCTTAAGTCATTTTCAACTGCCTCACAAGTGCAGAAAACTGAATCACATTAATTATACTTCAACCAAGTACATAAAAAAACAAACGCCATACAGCTATTAGTTCTATAACACACTGCAGAGACTTAACAGTAAAATACTTACATGCAAGATAGAATGAAACACATAGAAACCCTAACATATACTGTACATTTTATTTCATAATGTATAGTGTTATTCGAATATTTCATTTGTTTGAGCATCCCTCTTTATCAGATAATAAATACATACATATATAAAGATACATTAAAAATGCAAAAAGTTTCAAACGCTCATAAAACAATTTCCACAGATGGATGGATTTTGCGGCTGTGCTATTATGAGGCATTTTTAAAGCTCTTAAAACCTTTTAAGGTAGTAAAGAAGAAAAACATAAGATAATTCAAAGGTGCATAAAGTCAAGGACTAAATTCACCCACATACTGTATTTCCTTACATAATTCTTTATTATATGAGACAGAATGTGTCCAAAATATAGGCTTGAATTTCACACTGTGCAAAACACTATGTAACAAATGGTAAAATGCAGTTGTACGAGCTGTGTTTAACAACTTTTCCTTAAAACAAAATAGAACAAGTGGCCTATCAGGATGTTTTTGGCGCTGTGAGAACAGATGACGTTAATCAATGCTGCTACCTTAAATTTACAAATCACTGTTTCCAATTTTGGGGAAACAAAAGTGATATATACAGTGGTTAAATTCTGATCATTTTTATTTTATGATCCCTGAACAACAGATATAATCCATCAAACACAGGTCCATTAACTCTTCTCACATGACATCTGAGCAAATCCCTTGCAAAGCACTGTCAATTCCTTTTCATTGTCTCGCACAGTTTGCAGGCTAATATTAAATGACTGCATTACTCGAACTGGCATCCTGTTTCTATGCTGGCATCCTGCCCAGATAAACCTTGGAGACTGGTATAGAGCACAGCATGGATTTCATACAGGTCTAGGGTTAGAGGCTATGCACATTGAGCACATTCGTGTAGTGAAGGATGACAAAAAGGAAAAATGATGACTGTGGAGGCAGTATGCTGGCACATCAGCTTCCACTTGTCGGCTTATAGACAAGCATTCTTAAAAATAATAATCTATTGTAATTTTTTTTTATCTGACTTATTATCTTTAGCCAAGATTCCTATCTCAATGGAAGTAGTAGCTTTCAGGATTTCAAAGTTCCCATCACTGGTTTGATTAATCTAAAAACGATATAAAAATTATATGCTCTTGGCTTTAGCATCACCAGATCTCAACTATCCTCAAATCACCGCAGAATGGTCTTATCTTCTTCAGTTCAGTTCCAAAGATGTAAAATCTGTGCCAAGACACATTTAAGTTGTTTTTCATTTCATTTGTTGCTCATCTCAATGTGTTTCTTGGCAACATAACTTTGTTCAATTAGGTTTTTTTTTTTTTTAATCTGACAAAGGAGTCAATCGGAAATGTAGATGAGGTTATGACTCTAACTTCCAGCACATCCTCTGAGGAACATATGATATGAGGTTTTCTACATACTTTTATCTGTACTCTACTCTACTCTACTCTACTGCACCTGGTCTTATTTCTTTGCCATTGTGAAGCACTTTGTGTATGAATTCTGCTAAAAAAAAAAAAACATTCTCCTTGCTTTGCCTGTGCCTGGAGACAAACTGAAACACAATTAGTATTGCTGTTAATATAGTATGTACATGTACATGTAAAATAAATAAAACAGTATTACTGCTAGATATCATACCAATATATAAAGGTGATATTGAAGGTCAAATGTTTTACTTGGGTAATGAAATGACAATGAATCTTAAGATGGGAAAAAAAAGACCTTTGTGGGGTTACATAATATTAGGAATCACCTCTGAATGTTTTTGCGGCACAGTTTTTGAATGTTTTTGCAGCACAGTTTAGCAGGAAATTAATTGAGTCGCATGTTAATAAAAACATTATCAATCAAATGTGCTTCTTCTTCTATGCATACAATACATCTAATACACAACTGCATTACCTTTAAGGCACATTTATAAAAATAGCTGTTTTGCTACTAAGTGGATCTCTCAATCCAATTCAATTCATAGAGTAAAATTTAGGAGTCGGCTGCTTCATGTTTTTTTTTCCCATTCTCACCGCTTCTAAGCCGAACAGTAATTGGGTGCATTGCGCCGCATCCAAATAGAGCAGCTCTCCATTTTCAGACACGGTGCTGCATATTTTTCCTCTCCTCCTCTTGAGCGGCGTCTGAACACGGTAAATTATTTACACTGGGTATAGATCTACAAACACTCAATCCGCTGCGGTCTCTCAGTCGGATTGCCCGTGGGAGTGGAGTGTGGCCAGGCATTTTACAAAAGAGCAAGCAAGCGTGGCGAAAATGCGCCAGGCCGATAAAGGTCAGCCTCCTCACTCCGGCTCCACTGTGATATTTTCATTATTGAAGCAAAGAGGCTGGTAAACAGTGCACATCTTCACATACACACACACGCACACACACACACACACACACACACACACACACACACACACACACACACACACACACACACACACACACACACACACACACCAACACACACACACACCAGTGCACAAGACAATGAGGAGACAGAACAGGACAGGCGAACAGGACTGTCACATGCAGAGAGAGGGGCAAAGAAAGGAGCTGCAGAAAGAAAATAAAGCAGAAGCTGTATAAAGGAGGTGGTGACAAAAATGAATTGCAAATGTGAAAAAAAAAAAAATAAATGAGGGAGAACATCTTCATCAGTCGTGTTTGCGTTCCAAAATTGACTCCACGGCTAAAGCCTACAATCAGATAGGCTTTAATTGTTTTTGTTAGATACAGAGCAATCTTGGTTCCATCTCCAGCACACTTGGTAATTGAATTCTCCAGAGGTCCTCAGGCCATGATTGTACTTACATTTTTCTTTTTTTTTTTTTTTTTTTTTGAGGAGTAGTTTTAAAAGTGCCACAGAGTCACGAACAAGTACGAAGTTAAGTCATTTAATTTATCTAATCACAAATCAGAGTTGATGTATTCTCTGTATAACATACCTTCTACTAAATTGCAACACACGCACACACATGCACATGCACACACAGTACAGGACACACACAATGTTTTTTTTTGTATAAACTTTGTTGTTGTTTGTTATTTTATAACGTATTAATACAGAAACAACAAGACTTCATGTTGTCCACACACACAAAAAAAAAAAACATTTCCGATCTCCAAATCTTAGTATTTAAACAAATAAATGAAATATTACAGTAAAATATATGTAGGCCAGAAAACCAAGCAGCATATAATGTATAAGACCACTTTTCAGACAAGAAAGAAAGTGTTTGGGTTTTGCATGCACAAAGTAAGATGCAGGTGTAAAGGCTGGTTCGGTAGGATATATACATGTACCTATACATTGTTGTATAATGATGTATGAGGTTTTTGGTGGGCGGCGGGGGGTTTGGGGGGGGGGGTTGCGTTGCTGTGGTGTCTGACACTAGAACATTAGCAGCGAATAGTTTAGATGCTATGTGCTGCAGAGTGGGACCTTTATAGATCAGGTTTATTTTTTCCAGCACATACCATGTATGTTCGATTAGATTGAGATCTGGGGAATTTGTAGTCCGTATCAACAACCGTGAACTCTTTGCCTTGCTGTCAGCCTGTGATGCACTGGATGTTCTAAAAACTTTCTCTCGTGACCAGTGGTTACTTTTTCATGGTGATTTGTGCTACATTGGCTTTTGTGTTGGATTGGACCAGACATGCTCCCCATTGGTGCCCATGATCCTGTCACTAGTTTAATTTATCTCATTTATTTATATGTGTGTGTTTAGAAAGAGAGAGAGAGAGAGATCTTTCAAAATATTTAAAGCACAATTTGTCAATACCCTAGCCTACCCATTTTCTTGAATGTTTTTCTATCCAGTGAAAAGACGTAGGAGGAGGTCCAGGAAGTTCTAAGTTTTCTTACCACACTCTATGCCTCTGTTCTAGTCTTTCAGCAAGTTCTGGTGTCAAAAGCATAGCAACCTTTCACCAACTCGATCTGGAGTTCATCCAAATGGATCTACTGAGAGCCAACAGGCTTTTGTGATTTAAAGGCCTCAATTAAGAGTGTCCTTTTTGATTCAGAAACTGGAAGTGATGGCATGTTGTGTTACTGGGTTTTATAGAGTGCGTGATTGGCAACATCTTAGTCTTATAACAAAGCTAAAACTAACATTAACCTTTTAGTGAAAGTAACACTGACGCAGATGAGTCCCTCCTCTCTGTCTGAGTCTGATGTTCCATTGAATAGTCGTTCTGGCCTGACACCAGCGCTGGCACTGCACAGCTCTCAATGTTTGGAGTGCTCTCAGGCTCCGAGGCTTTCTCTGCATTGGCTCTCAGTGGATCTCCAGGAGAGGAGCACTGGCTCTGGCAACACTCATCCGACACACATTTGTTTGGGAATCAGAGCCTCTGTAGAAGAGGCTTTGCCAGATGAGGCCACAGTGTCTCTCAAACACTCTACAAACAGGCCAGAATTACACAAAGAACCCTCTCTCTAAGAAGGGCCAAGGCTCCAAAATTCCAAATAACTTCACACCAATTTGACTGTTCTGATGGACAGAAAAAGAAGACAAAACAACGAGTAATACTATTACATGTTTAGAAACGAAAAAAAGATGGAAATGCTGTAAAAGCGGACTCATCGGATTTGCTTTTAATTTGTTTGTTAATCTATAATGAATCTAAAATTAAAGGGGCCAGAAGAAGCATCAAGCGAAATGATTGTTTAGACATTTTGACCATAATCGTACTGATACCTGTTTTTGAAATGTTGAACACTGTTCTCACAATTGAACACTGAACAAAAATTCACGCCATGTCTGCAGGATGAATAGCACATTTCTTATTGAATTACATAAATCTCTTTTTTTTATTCTACTTTCCTGGCTTACATTGTCAACAGTCGCAAATTAGTCACTGCTGTATTGGGTATGTGCTGTGAATTTCAAAATCTAGATTGCTATTACAGCTTAACTTGTGCCACAAGCAAACACAGCACTGCAGCGTCCCTCTGAGGAACGGCACAATGAAACACAATGCAGGCAGGATTGAAGTCATGCTAAGGTCATGGACTCCCTTGTGCATGGCATAGTAATACTACTGCTGTTTAGAGAATGAGAGCAAGAAGGGGAGTGCAGAACAGAGTGCCAGAGACACAATGCCTAAAGCACAGCTGAATTGAACAACCAGTGCCGTAAATGATGAAGACATTAAACAATGTGTTTCGTTTAACACTGACACCACAAAGTAATAAAAGTAAACATTAATGGAAACTAACCTAATCAAATGACAATAGCATTATGGACCTCATAACGTTGTTGCTGTAGGGTTTCTTGTAGGTCTTTATAAAATCAAATAAAAATAAAAAGTATTGAATTAATCACAGTCTAAGCAGTCTGAATGATAATATAATAATCTGATGTGGTGGGGGAAAAAAGACCAACCAGGATTGTGTTTTAAAATAAGCGTGTTTTCTATGACATTTTTGCTGCTTTATTTTTGTCCTACAATATGTGATTATCTTAGTTACAGCAGACTTTATCACAAGCAGGAGTTCGGATCCGTGACATTCAAAATGCTGCAACCTGACAGACACCATATTGTTCTTATGATAGACAGGTCCAAGTAGATGGATCCTGTCCATCAACAAGGACTTGCTTGTCAAATGTATGCAGAGCTGTCACTCAAACAGCGAGGTCCAGAGACAGCAGACACAACAGGCCAAGCCTGGGTGAAAGACAGGACCTGCTGATAGTGAAGAGCAGAAAAGCAAGGCAGTAAGTCACGTCTCTCGCAATCAACCATTGCAATCTCTGATTTTAGTCTCGATGATGGCCATCCTTTAAAAGGGTACAGCACAGTCTTAGAGACAACTCAAAGGAGAATGGAGACAATGGAGCAAACAAAAACAAAACGTTTACAGCTTGTCCAACGTAAAGAATAATTCTTACTGAAGTCGAGGCAGAGTCAGTCAAAAGGGTCTGGGCTTAGTCCGTTTCCCCAGACTTAATGACACTAACAGCTCATTACAACTCTGTATTAACATTAAACCATATCTCCCTCCTCCCACTCCTATCATTAGCTGGTGTGAAGCAGCTCTGAGATAGCTTGCTGCATCTCAGGCTTAGTGTGTGATGAGTGTGTCATCCCCTCACCCTAAACATGTCTCATTAGGAGTTCCATAGAAGCACCTCCAGCACTCCCCCCAACCCCTCCCTCCATCCACACATTCCCCCTCTTTTTCGTCTGCTAATTAGATGACCCCCCCCCCTCCTCCTCTGTGTGCCTCCCCAGTTGCATCTTAGAGGAAGACAGATATGATTTTTCTTTAACCTAAAGGCCAACTTCATCAGCTGAATTAATGACTTTATTACCCGTTGTACTCCAGACTGTGAAGTCCTTTCTGCCACAACCTAAAAAGCACCTTGTTGTTGTTGTTTTTTGTTGCACTTTTTTCTCTTCTTAATTTAGTCTATTTATTAAGTTCCAGTAAACCACTACCAGTATTTCTATAAAAAGAGAACAATACAGGGGGAAAAAGGATGAGGTTCTGTCCAACCATATCACAGCATGTTTTATGCACTTAAAAAGCCTAATCTGAAGTGGGTTATTTTTGCACTACAAGGCATAATATCTCTAAAATTCAATCCATTAAAAACACTGACAATGCACTTGTTCAGTTGTCTCTGCAAATTGCCACTGATTGCCTGGCAGTGGAAAGCATTAACGAGACAGTGAAAGATCTCTGTCACAGGAGGTTAATTGTTTTAGCATAACAGGTGTTTCCAAGTATTTCACTGTACAAAAGCATTCATTATTTCCAAACATCATTTTCACATATACATTCTATAATTGAACTCCTTTAGCTAATGATGAAAAAGGGGAGAGCATGTATTTCTCATCTTGTCAGCCAAGTGTTATGTTTTCAGAGGATGTGACAATTTTCCCCCCATTTCCCCAAATGTACTCAACATTTACAGTATGTTCAATTAGACAGAGGTTTTTGCCTTTCTCTTTTTTACTTAAATTAAACAGTTTTACATACTCCACAATCCAATATACAGTATAAGATCTTTTTTTATTTTATTCTGAAGCACTAAAATCCATTTAAAGTAGATCAAATGAATGCTTTTAGTTACATTACTTCTGAAGTTTTAAAGGGATATAACAGGCAACCTTGTGGTCAAGCAGAGCTCAGATATCATTAAAGAATGTTGTAGTGTTGCTGCATTTATTTGAATATGCTTATTTGCAGATTGGCAATCTGCATTTACTGTTATACTAGTTATCATATTTTAACACTCTTACTCCGCATTATATGGTGGCACGGTGGTGTAATGTGTAATGTTTAGCAATGTGGCCTTGCACCTCCACTGCCGAGGGTTCGATTCCCACCTCGGGTCTGTCTGTGTGTGTGTGTGGAGTTTGCATGTTCTTCCCTTGCTTGGTGGGTCACAGTCCAAAGACATGCAGATTAGGTTAACTGGCGTCCCTAAATTGCCCATAGTCTGTGTGTATATGCCCTTCGATGAATGACACTCTGTCCAGGGTGTACTCGCCTCTTGCCCCAAATCTCCTGGGATAGGCTTAAGCCCCCCACGATCCTGTATATAGGATAAGTGATAGAGAAGATGAATGAACGGATGAATGAATACTCCCCATTACAGAAGAACATCAAAGCTCATTTAAATTCTCAAGCCAAACTTTTGACATTTTTAGAGCATGTTTAACATCACAATGTAAGAAACAACTTTGGTTGCTGGTTAAAAAAAAAACAAAAAAACTTTGTTTAAATTTCCTGTGCCCCTCCCTAAAGCCCCATTAATCAGTTACACCTGCAGACAAAGAGGGATTAATATGAGGTGAAGAAAATACCAGCCGATCGCATGAAACACTTTCTCTCCCAGACAGGAAACGTGATGAAGAGTGAAGATGCACTTCAGTCAAAGAGGAATTTATTCATTAGCCCAAACTAACGCCTCTTCTCTCTCTCTCTCTCTCTCTCTCACGTGCACACACACACTCCTTTGCAGCTCAGGGCTGAATAAGGAATTGATAATGAGCAGTGGGTAAAACAGAAATAATTGGATGTCCTTGCACACACATGCCGCGGGTTGATGGTGATGTGCGATTAGAATAAATTGTGGAAGGATAACAAGATGGTTAGTCAAGGAAGAAAACATGCCTTTCAGAGTATTCAGTCAGACGTGGCTGTCTGCAGTTCGGTCTTCTACACTGTAAACACACATGCCTACATTTAGATTCAGATTGCCTACATTTGCCTCTTCTGACAGGTTCCTAACTCAAATTAAAGTAGAATTATTTCATTTCCAGCCTATTAATTATTAGCCTCACTTAACTGAATCAGACAGATGTGGCTAGTGGGACTTTCTTTATAAAGAACTGCAGCAACATCTTAAAAGACAACTGAAAATAAAGCAAATTGGCAGTAAAATAAATGTCCCTGTTGCAAATAAGCCGAGATGAAAGAAATGTTAAAACAACAAAAATCTGAAACAGCATATCTATATGGCAGATCAGAAGTCAGAGACACTAACACCCAACAACTTGTACAGACTTTGTCTCCCCCTTGTGTACAGACTAAAAAGTGCTACAGAAATTGAATGGCGTGAGGAAAGAAAAGAGCATTTCTTGTATCAGACATACCATACAAGTTATTTATTTGTACATCACAATTTGTTATGAAGCTGGAGTTAGTTATGATAAAGCACCCACTCTGAAGCAGCATGGCTGCATTTATCCTTCCCTCAACCCTGACCAGGCTCCAGGCTCCACTGAGAAGCACTCTCACATCAAGCACACTGTGCCTATATATACCGCTCATTAGACATTGTTCTTCTCGTCAAACCAAAGAATCTTTGTCCTCAGTGTCCCTGAAGTTCCTATATGACTTTTACTCAGCTAGCTTTTCTAACAATCTCCTCTACCATAAACAGCAGACTGATGGAGAATTTTTGAATTGGAAGTCCTCCTAGCAGGTTCTTTCACCTCTGAGTAGCGAGAGAGAGTTAGAGTGGCCACTGGGTTCTTTGTAATATTTAAATAAAGTCGTGGAGGTTCCAAATCACTTCCATTTTACGGAATGATGGAGCCCACTGCGCTCCTAGGATCATTCACACCAAGTTCAAAGAGTTCTTTACATCTCATGGCATGGTTTCTGCTATGACAAACTACTGTGAAATGTGGTACTTTACACACACGATTCTGTGCCTTCCTGAATCATGCTCATCAAATGAATTTGCTACGGCAGTACTCCAGGCAGATTTTAGAAGTGGCCCAAAATACTTAAAGCCAAGCTGAGTTGGAGTGCTTTAACCTATGGTCTGAATATGTTTGTAAATTAGTATTTCATTTTTGATAATTCAGGAAAACATTTTTTCCATTAAGAGCTATTATGAGCTACTAATCTTATTAAAATCGTTAAAAACTAACCTTTTATTAGTTATTTAACTCCCTGTAAAATTACCTCTCAAACCTAAACTCACACATTGTATCAATGTAAAAAGTCTTACAATTTATTACAAATACATATTAAAATACTACAAAAAGCACAAGACAAACATACAGGAACAATATTCTTGAACTATTTCCCCTGACTTTTATATTAACACAGATTTAGAAAAATGGGCAAAAAAACTAACAAAAAAAAAACGCACAATTTAAAGCCAATTTTCTACGGACACTAACAAAATCACATATTACTACACACACACGTACACACACGTGCAAGCATTGACTGCTGATCACAGCACTGATCTGTACTTGCAGGCAAACATAATCCAGACAGCGCAGGCTGACTCGAGGTAGGGAAACACACGCACCCGTACCGCCAGACGAACATTATCTCCTCGACAAGACACAACCTCCTCACAGAAAGGTGACCTGTACAGACAAACAACAGCCATATCAGCTACGCACTCCTTATCGGTCTGTAATGCTCATATAGTGCAGGAGGATTAAATTAAGAGACAGCAACAAAGGCATGTTTGCAACCTTGCATTAAAACTGTGCTTCTGGTTTTAAATATTGTGGGCCGCAGATGTTAGAAAACTACTCCAAAAATATAGATCTACTTCAATTAAGGATTGTTTGTGTGTACCTGAGGCAGGTAGCAAAAGCTCTGCGTGCATTACAGTGTAAGAACTGAATAGGAAAGCCTTTAAATGTGTGGCCATCAGGTACAGCTCTCCGAACAGCATCCTGAAACTCCTCATTTCCACAGGACATGCCTGTACAACGCTCTAGCTCATAGGCTGCCAGAGCAGATGAGAGCAGGTATGACAGGTGATCATCCCACACTGTAGTCAGACCAATATCCTGTGGAAAAAATTAGACACACAAATTTAAGTACTCACTTTTATACAGAATACAGCATATAAATTGTATACAAGTATTAGTGGATATAGTGTGTTCTACCTTCCTATGCTCAGTAACCAAGTAGCGTAGCTCGAGCTCTAGTTGGTTGCTGGCTTCACTGGCCTGCACTGAGGGAGGACAGAGAGGAGGAAAAGGAGGAAGGGAGGATGTGGAGCTAGGAGAACACACTGAACTAATTGCCTCTGCACTCATAGCCTTCCAGCGAGAAGCATCCGAGAAGTCGAACACACACAACTCTACCGAGTCCGAAGGCTGGCAGTTAGCCAAGAAAGACTTGTGGTTAAAAACACAACCAATCGTGCGGTATGGGTAGGTTGGCTTGGGCTGAGGAATCAGTGGAGGAGCGTCAGGGTCTATTGGCTGATGTAGGTACCTGAGAAAAAAAAAAAGTGGACATATTATTCATGCTTAACTACAAAGTACAACTGTAAAAAGCATGACTGAAAGTCTATGTTTTTTGTGGAAAATGCTACCTGTGAGCAGTCTGACTCTCCCAGAAAGTGACTGAGCCATCAGTACCACAGGTCATCACCCAGGTGTGGGGGGTGTTTTTAGCTTTAGTGCCCACACACACATAAGCATCCAGGCCAAAGCCCAGCAGCAGACTACACAGCAGCGTGGCATGGTCCTCACAATCACCCTTGTAACAGGGAAACACACAGAAACTAGTCACCATCACTAGTACTGTATATATGCACCTAATAGTATGTCATCACTAGTACCAATTAAATATAAGAGAAGAATGCAAACAAACAAAAGAGGATGTAGTGGATGTCTACAAAACTCATTACAGATTTGTACACTGACTCACACTGAGGAAAAGATTCAGTTACCTTGTTCCTACAGAGGAATGCCATCATAGTGCACCACTGCTCATGACGCGTTCCTCCCCCGAGCACAGGCGCCTTCTCCTGAGCCAGTAAACTCACGAAGCGAGCCGCCTGCCGTGGACTTTCCAACAGCCGGCCAGCACGCAGCGCACGTACATATGAACACACTGGTCGGTTCACTCCATTCTCATCCTACCATCCCAAAAGTCAAAGACACAATAAAATAGTAGGCCATGAAGCAATTTAAAAGTTCACAATTTAGTCTACGTTTAGTAAAACCATGAATTGAGAAAAAAAAAAAAAAAAGATTTTATATTCTGGAAGCTACAGCGACATGTCTAAGTTACTCACTTGAGCAAAGATCTTAACCAGCTTGGATTGGTGAGAAGGTCGTATTTCTAAGAACTCCCTCCACCACTGCTTAGCATAGACCAGAAACAAACGCTCTCTCTCTGCGGTCTTCTGGCGCTCCAGTGATCTCTGTAGAAATAAAGAACACAAGCATAAAATGACATGAGGTTAATAGTGTTCCAGCAAAAGATTTCTTCTTCAAACAAAACCTTGATTTCAACATCATTCAAAGGTGTGTATAGTAATAACGACCACCTTTAAACTTCACTAAACCTTCGGTTTAGCATGATTAAAGCACTGCCTAACTAGAGTCCAACAGTTTGCTGATGATCTTCCAGTTTAAATGAACTCAACTCTCCAGTTATTTACTGGGTTAGAACGGACAGACAGAGAAATTAAAATTAAAAATTAAAAAAATCATAATGAGAAAAAGAATAATGCTATTATTAAAAATGCGTAGGCTTATTTCTTCAAAGTAGTAAAATTATGTACCATGCTGAAGCTGTAAAGAATAAGGCAACTGGTTTAATCATAACCATAAAAAGGCAGACAAGGATCTGCTAGTAATTTAATTTCAACACAGTAAAAAGTAGCAGCTTAATTTGAACATTGATCACTACTCAATGCAAATACAAAGGCGGAATAATTTCACCTGTGTGCTGATGACTTCAGGGCTGAGGGTTTCACTGAGGGGAGGATAGATTTCCAGCTTGAGGTTAAGAACACCTGCAGGCACTTTACACTCACTACCTGAAAAAAAAAAAAAACCCACAAACAGACTTAATTAGGTATGATAGTTTAAATCAAAATCAAACTATATATTTTAATCATCACATTATTTCTAAAAATATAAAATAAAATAAAAAACAAGTAGTAATCAGTAATATTGATGCTATTAACTTATTTTCTTGTTCAATAAAGAAAAGGTCTCCAGTTTTCCCTCACATTACAAAAGCATGCAAGCAGGATGATTGCTACACTTAAAGACTGGCAGAGTGTATTCCCAGCTCATGGCCTGTATTCTGTCTCTCCAGACTTACCAGAAGCCTCACCAGGACTACGTGCTTACTGAAGACAAAAGAATGAGCAAGGAGAAGCTCTTACCTACACCAAGCAGCTCGACACACACTGATGTTTTTCCATTGGGGGCACTAAGGACAGATCGCCAGTCCAAGAAATAAGAAGAGACGAGCGTTGTGTCCCCTGTGCTGTCTGTCCGAATTAACACCATGTGCACCGGGTCACAAATGGACAACATGGTGGTGGCATCAGCCATCCTACTGGCATCACCTGGACCAACAAAAAAATTGAGACAGATGCATTTTTTTTTTGTCAATTTTGCTGACTAATCAGTATTAATCGATACTACAGCTAGACTTCACTACATAGATGATGTGATATACCTGGACCATCTCGGTGTACTTCTAAAAGAAAGCCCTCTTGTAAGTCTGGATCACAGGCGCAGGGCACAGGCTTGGAGTGAAAGCGCTGGTTGCGGAAGTGAAGGTGGAGTGTGAAGGTAGAACACACCTGACCGGGTAAAGGCTCTGGCTCCTGCAGGTGCTCGAGGAAGGCCTTTCCTCCCAGAACCTGCAGGTACAAGTATCTCCTCAGTGGACAGATATTGGCTAGCAAGAATAAGAACAGAACAAAGCATGAATTATTGTTATTAACTAAATTAGATTTTGTCCCTTTATGCATACTAAATGATCACACATTTCATATATATTCCTGACTAACCTGTTTTAAGCTGTGCAATACCTCCCTCAGCTACACGAGCTGGAGACGTGTTTGGTTCCTCTGCCTCTGTTTGTGAAAGTGCCTAAAGAAAAAAGGCTTATTGAAGTGAATTCCATACTCACTGTAAAATATTACCTTGTTATTGATGCAGTGATATCGTTTTATCGCTTTGGTTACTTGACAATTCAGGGCTCTTGTCATGATAGAGAAGATTTTAGTCTCAAACCAGGTTGTTACTTCAAGGAGGTTAAGACTTGTTCATAGAGAAATTTCTGGAAACCCACTGTTTTTCAAAAGCCATCTCAGTTTTATATACATGTGTAAACTATTGAAAACATGTTACTTGAATTAAAGAGAAGAAGCATGGTACAGCAAAATCCACATTAGAACATGGTTATAGCCTTTGATATGATTTTTCTATTAGTGAAAGCACAAATGTTACTGTACATTCAGAAGCTTTAAATCATTAACGTGGAATGAAAATATAAAACCATTATGCGTAACCATCTAACCACCCTTATAACCAAGTCAAACCAGGACTTGATAAAGTGACTAAAAGTGCTAAAACTGACATTTACAGAAGACTTCAAGCACAGTACGGTGATGAGACTCAGCCGCAGTAAAACATCTGAATTGTGCAAATGTTTTAAAGAAGGATGTATGTCCGTGAATGACGATCTGCAGTGGCTTCTGTGGACATTTAGCAAGTGTAATGTCTCAAACTGATAGCAGGGGATTATAGAGAGAAATTAAAGTAATTTTTACTCTCATACTCTGCAAAATCAAGTCCTGGTTTGACTTGAATGCCCCTTATGATAACCTCCATTTTTCCAGAAAGGCTTTCCACAAGATATTGGAACATGTTTGAGGAGATGTACTTATTCAGCCACAAGAACATCACTGATTTTAGGTGAAGAAGCCTAAAAAGCAATGCTGACTTTAACTAGAACAGAGGATTGTGTTCTTGAGCGTGCGTCTGTGTGCACGCAAATGAATTGCCCTCCCTCCCTCCTTATTAATTAGTTTGGTCTATTCCAAACGTGTTATAAAAACAGTGAATTTCTCTGAGCAAATAAATAATCATTTCCATGGATGAAAATAGGAAAAAAAAAAAGGTGGACCTGAAAAGTTACACGAAAAGAAGAAAAAAGCTTTACAGGTAGATGCTGTGAAATGCTTCAGATTAATAGATTATACCTTTGGAGTGAGGGGAAGTTACAGTTCCACAGACTCTGACAGCTCTAATATTACAGTCAGAGATAGCAAGGCTGGATCCAGCAGCAGGGTCAGTGATGATAAACCAGCATTGGCTCGCGCTAGTAAACTAATTACTCATTTTAATTATTATTGTAGTCAAGATTAATTCAAAACAATGCTGAGAATTATTTCTAATTAATATTGACTACCATAATAATTACTAGCATGAGCTAATACTGCTACTAATTTTACTCCAGTTTACCTGTTCAGTTTGATTGCCATCCTTTTCACTCGGCTCGGGCAGCAAAGGGGAGAGATGTTGATCATCATCAGCAGGTACCAGTTCATCATCACTGACCCTGCTGAACTTGTAGCTTATGAGCGGTGAACTGATAAGCGGTGCATCTTACACTGCATCAAGATGATCCTCCCTAACTAGCTAAAATATTGTCTTTATAGTTTTATATGTTGTTCGTCTTAATGTTCTTTCCTTTGTTTCTCACTCACTCATCATCTATAAAGCTTTATCCAGTATTCAGGATCATGGGGGTCCTGGAGCCCATCCCAGGAAGCTTAGGGCACGAGGCGGGGTATACCCTGGACACGGTGCCAATTCATCGCAGGACACACACACACACACTCATTCACCCACTACGGGCAATTAGCCTAATCCGCAGATCTTTGGACTGTGGGAGGAAATCTGAATACCCGAAGGAAACTCACCAAGCACGGGAAGAACATGCAAACTCCATACACACAGAGAATCGAGCCCGGACCCTGGAGGTGCAAGGCGACAGTGCTAATCACATTTGTTTCTTTGTCTTATAAAAATAACCCAATGTATGTTCCGTGATACTTCAAATAATATGTTTAAATAGCATTTATTTCTGTATTGCGTTATATTTTTATACTAGTAAGTGGTGTTAAAAATGTATCTCCACATTTATGAGCCCATGTATGTGGGATGTGGTGGGCTGCTGTGGGCCAGGAAGTCCAGAGCCACTTTTTAGTCCCAGTCCGCCCCTGGCTCTCAGTCTGAAACATAAACTGTGAAACCTGTTCAGAAAACAGCTCTCTTACTGTATTAGTGAAAGCGAGCTGCTTCATGGTGTCCTCCACGATGCCCCTGCGCTGCAGTTCCCTGAGCAGCTCCTGCTCAGAGAGTGTCCTGTCCCCCTCAGCCCTCAGCGCCTCAGCCAGCACGTCCCGTATCTGCCCCTGGATGTCCATCTGAGCACAGGGGCAACACCATGTCACACACACACACTGATGAGCGCCTTGAGCTTTAAAACACGACTGATCAAGCATTAGTAGTGTAATCATCATTACTTATTTTGCCTGGTTAAATCACATACACATACCTTAATCAGTTGATCCTGAACGATCCGTTTCAGTTCAGAAGCTTTCTCCGGCAGCAGAGACATGCTTCAGCCGCTTCTGTGTAAAGTTACACGATCCAAACAACCGGGAAAGCTGCATTCACTTCTCAGCTCGTCTTCCACATTCGTATCGCTCAGGAAGACGAGAAGAATGACTTCGGAGTTGCATTATTATTGGGTGTTCGCTAAAGAACGCTGCGGAAGCGTAAACGCGTCTAACAATTCAAACCATGGCGGAAAACTAAGCGGGAACTCAGCCTGTGCATTTCAAAACACTCGGGCGTTGCTAGCTTTTGTGACGCGCCAGAGAATCCGCCATATTGGAAAGGGAAAAAGCCTGCGCGACTCCATACAGACTAGAATTGACGGAGTAGCTTCCAGGGCCCGTATTCTCAAAGCTTCTTAGAATTCTCTCAGAGAGCTCTTGTCTTAGCCTAAAAAATCCTAACTGGGAGTCTTAGAATAAAATTGATTTAGAAAACTTCTTAGAGCAATTCTGAGTAAGGAAAGTACAAAAGCGTTTATCTAAGTGAGGAGGTGTGGTCGACCCCGTTGCTTGGGATGATGCAGCAGTTCAAGGACTGTGATTGGTTGATAAAAAATAAAAAAAATAAAAAAATTCTGACCTCTGTAAAGTTTTTGAAACGTGCTCTTTGTACAAATAGAATATGTGATAATAGAACACTTAAGTCATATTGTTTGTATATAATGAACTTGTATAATCATGACTACAGACTACTTTAGGCAAAGTTTCTGTTATAGGCTAATTATCTTATGAGATTAACAGTCAAATGTTGAAAATGTGTCCGCTTTTGAAACAACGAATTTAGTTAGTATATTTAAGTTCTTACATTTATTTACCATACTGATTTTATCGCTTGTAATCCATTTCAGATTGATGGGAGCAAATGACTCAGCTTTTACCAATTTACATAATTGCAGGACAGTCTGTTACCAATCCAAGAGAGATGGTTGGAAGTACAAGAACAAGAAAACCAAATTGGACAGAAGAGCAGTGTTTACTTTTAGCTATACTTTCAGTTTTTGAAGAATATTTCTTCTTTCCGCTTTTTTGTCATCTGCTCCAGAAACTCTTAAGCCTCTTAAAAGTCCTCCTCTCTACTCTCTTAGGATTTAATCCTAAATTTAAGGGAAAACTCTAAGAAAATGCCATAATTCTAAGATTTTTCTTAGAATTTTGTCACTTTTAGACTTAAGAAGCTTTGTGAATACAGGCCATGGAGTCGATAACGCACAATAATTTCATTGATAAAGTGGACGTGGAGTGAGCGACTTTTTATTATTATAGATAAAGTGCTAGTTAGCTAGCAAGGCAAACTTAGGCAGCCAATGCTAGCTAAATAGTCTCAGTGTGCTTAATGAGTGCTAAATAACTAAGCTATAAATACTTGTAAATACACCTCTGAGTGCCCGATGCTCCATGCACTGGAGTCGACTGTAGATTCTAGCATCATTGCAATGGGTTCCTTTAGGGATTAATTCCCAGTGCTGTATGAGGATCACGCGTCGTCTATAACATTTTATCCTGTATACAGGGTCAATACATCACAGGACGCAAACACACACACACTCACACGCTCTTCCACACACTATGGGATAATTTAGCCACAGCAATTATCCTAATGAGCATGTCTTTGGACTGTGGGAAGAAACCAGAGTACCCGGAGGAAACCCATCAAGCACCGGGAGAACATGCAGTGCTAATCACCAAGCCATGGCATTGCCACCACTGCAATAAAGCCATTTTTATATTATTATTATTAGCAAAAATTGTGTCATTACATATTACAAATGTCTGCATTTCCTGTAAAATAAAGGTAAAATCTATTTACATGAATGGAAAAAAAGAAGAAAATACCGGCTTAAGCCATGTTCTTACAAACTCCTATCTCCAACATGCTTATTAAAGAGATCTACAATAGTAGCGACATAATAGTAAAACTAAAAAGTTTGATTGTTACATTTTCATTATATTTATAACATTTATGTAATTACTGTTATCCAACATTAACACACTTAGAATTCCTAAAATAAAATACATATTAGTATGAACACTTCCGGAGCTTTTGCTTGGATTGATCGTAGTGTAAGATGTAAGATCTTAAGATGTGATCTTATTTATTTGAATGATTGATTTCTTGATTCACTGGTTAAAGAAAATGGCTTTTTATAAATTTGAGTCAAGTAAATAAAGACCCACTTGGAAAGTTGCCCTCTGCAAGATGGCGGAGATGTTGACGCGTTACATCTACAGTATGGCGGGTAAATTCTACTCCTCATAACACACATATTATATGAGGAGCCTCTACTGGTGCTCATTCGTAGTGCAGTGATATTTAGGCATGGTAATGGCATACAAATACATGTAATTTTTCCTTCTGGAAATTTTCAGAAAATAATAAATTAGACAATATCACATTTTCCATTATTTTAACATGATAGGGTTTATGATATGAAGACAAAGCACAACTTATGATTGAGTTTAAGGTACCGTTCCAAATTTCACTGTACCGATTATACTGATAATAAAGATATTCATATATCATCATATGGATGTGTATGTTCAGCGATCCTTTAAAATAAAGGATTTTCTTTATTAAATGTCTTTAATATATACAGTACTTGTGCAAAGGTCTTGGGCACCCTGTGTTTTATTTAGTATAATTTTTTAAATTTTATTACTTCATTATTATGTCAGAACAAAAAAAAAAAAAAAAAAGAACATTTCTGATTTCCGAACATTACTATTCTAGAAAAGAAGTTTAATCCTACAGTGAAATATCTGTAGGCCAGAAAAGAAAGCAGCATATTATTATGTGAAGTTATGTGAGACTGTTGTGGGTTTTGCATGCATGAAAAAAGAATAAGGTGCGACAAACTCCTCGGAAGGATAATTTCCTTATAAAACTGCACAAACTGATTTGAGACTAAATTTTAAGAAAAGCTTCAAATTGGTCATCATACCAATTATAGATTTTGTTTAATTAATTTCTGTTTACCACTTATATATATTAAATGTAGAAACTTTTTGAAGATGTCCTTGCACTACAGCAGTTATTTGCATGTGCGCAAGTCTTTTGCACAGTTCTGCACAACAAGATTAAAAATTGGACATGATTCACCTGAATCATAAGTTGAGTGGCATATTTTATATTCCATTTGTTGATAATGCCTCCTGAGATATGAGAACATAAGGAGCTTGTAGATACAATGACAAACTGACGGATATCTTACACTCATGAATGATTTACTAAAACTAATTTGAGTACAACATGGAATTTCTAAAGACAATGTATTCTGTAGTAGTGCTAACAATCTGAGCTTCTATACACTGAAATGATCAAGAGCCACACTTAAAGGCTTGTATACAAACTAAAGCGATTGGTATAAATATTTCATCAGGCAGCATGTCCTTGTGAGCAGCCTCTGTTTGCACAAAAACAACTGACCGAGACCTCACAGTGAACCAAAAGTTTGATTGTAAAAAGTTTAGAATTATAGAGATGTCACTGGGAGAGAAAAGCCCAGCACATGAACAGTCCTAGTGCTAAAGCTGTTCCAGCTCCTACATTTAAGAGAATAGGCCTCCAGTACTGCCAGCTCTCTTTCTTCTTCTCTGAATCACTCAGCTTCTGCTTCATCTGCTGGAGTTTCTGCGCAGTGCTGGCGATCCGCTCCTCGCGGTGGCGCTTTCGCAAGCTACTGGGAGGGAGAAGAGATCTGATTTAATCTAACATCAAAGCAAATAGCATTAGTGGATTTCCAGGTATGAGACAAATGAGATGATTCCTGTAAGGCCAACAATGATGTATACCAGGCAATTTGTCCTACTTAAAAAGATAGAAGGGTTTACAGTATGCTGCCAGAAGAGGTTTTAAAGTCTTAATTAACATCACACATGATGGTTTGCATAAAAACTTGTTTTTAATAAAAGAAACACAGGCACTAAAGCAATATGAGAGAAAACCTATGAGTGGTGCAACATACCTCTCTGGTTTTACATCTGTTCGCTGCTCTTCCTTTACCGACAACAATTCATCTTTTTCTCCCCCTAGCTTTGAAATCCGACCAATCAGTTCATCTGGCTGTATTGCAGTTCCCAGAAGAGCTGCACCCAGGTCAGTCTGTGGCTCTTTATCCTCTTTAGACATTTTTAGCCATTGCTGCTGCAGTATAGAGGAAATCAATAAGCAACACTGCATTTTGTGCACCTAGATGTTAATATCAGTGGTATCGGTATAATCATCATCTGATGAACAACATTAAATACCAAGACAAATATTCAGTATTATAATTAAACGGGATACTTGTGGATTTTGTAACAGTATGCACAATGCTACCTTCAGAACAGAGTCCCCGAAGATGCACTTTGCTCCCTCCACTATGGCCATGTAAGAGAAGCGAAGCTGGTTTGGGGTTTGAATCAGTCCCATGCGATACTCCCTCATGTCCAACAAGACTTTCTGTACGTCGACTACAGATGAAGCATCTTTCCCTCTCTTATCCATCTAAAAAATGTAAAACATTTTATTGTAAATGTAAGACAAATAACAAGCAAATATACGACAATCCAATAAAAAAAAAACCTTTTGGTCAATAAAATTAAACAAATTATTTACCAGGACCAAGCAGGTGTCAACCAATGAGAATGTCCCAGATCGGCCAATCCCAGCACTACAGTGGACCACAGCCGGCCCGTTCTCAGGCTCCAATGAGCCAGATTGTCTGACCTTGAATAAAAAGTCCAGGAAGGATGAAGGAGACTCAGGTACACCAAAATCTGGCCAGGTTGTGAAATGAAAGTGGTATACGTCTCTTCTCTCTCCTGTCTAAACACGAGTAACAAGACACACACAGGGTGAAACTTTACATTAGCAATGTACAGATTTCCACACAAATCTTTCAGGTTTATGAATAAAGGTATTCTGGGAAGAAATCATTTACAGTTCCATAATAACCACACTGGTGGACAAAATGACTTCGTAAACGATCACTGGCTGCATGATCCATTTGTGACATTAGAAAAACTGTTGAATTTTTACAGAGAGAAGTATTACAAAGGAGTATCCAATAGTGCAATAAATCTAAATTACAGTGATCCATTGAAGAGCAACTTACTTTGATGTTCTGAAGCTCGAGCAATCGTGTTGTGTAATGGGGTTCAACATCTTCAGATACTAAAGTCACCACAAATCCAGTATCACTAAAATACATTTGTTTCTCTTCATCTGAGGGCCAGTACTGAGCACATTTTTCCTGTCAGAAACAGCAAAAAAAATGTATTTGGCTTGAATAAGAAAGATCATTAGCTGTAAGTAGAAAATAACCATAAATCAATAGGATTTTCTTACTGAGCCTTTTTCTATGACTCTATTGAGCATGATGACAGCTTTGGACCGCTGCTCCCAGATCATTAACCAAAAGTGACCACGGGTATTAGTCAAGGGTCCCTATGTATGAGAAGAAAAGCTAGTAACATAATACCACCAATATCAACAGATGAAAAACCGTATGCTGTGAATAGCAATGTCTCTGTTTTCAACAAGTTAGGAATTAAACGATTTCTTTTTTTCATGACATGACATTAGATACATGACAATGGTTCAACACCAAGCACAAGACACTTCAGGGCCACAAAAGAAATAAGTGAAGGTTCTAGAGTGACCGTTACAGTCCTGACCTTAATTTATTTGAGATCTCTAAGGTACAGTCCATACTGTACAAAACCACCCAAGAGTTTATGGAACCTAAAGGGCTTTCTGCCAAGAAAAGGGAAAACCTGAGAAAATAAAGGGTCTTATCCCCAATCATCACGAAAACCTGGAAGCAATCATGAATGCAAAATGAGCAACACACTGTATTAAATACTAAAAGGTAGGCAATTTTTTTGGCAGGGATCATCTAATATTTATTTTTATTTTGTCATGTTTTATTTAATAAAGATAGAGTGTGCTTATGTGTGCATGGAGTTTGCATGTTCTCCCCGTGCTTGGTGGGTTTCCTCCGGTTTCCTCCCACAGTCCAAAGACATGCAGATTAGCTAATTGGCGTTCCCAAAACGCCCGTAGTGTGTGAATGAGTGTGTGAGTGAGTGAGTGAGTGTATGTGCCCTGTGATGGATTGGCACCCTGTCCAGGATGTACCCCGCCTTGTGCCCTAAGCCTCCTGGGATAGGCTCCAGGCCCCCCGCGACCCTGAATACAGGATAAAGCGGTATAGAAGATGAGTGAGTGAGTGAGTGAGTGAGTGCTATTATGTGATGCCTAACAGAATAGAAACAAAATAAATGTGTTTTCTCTAATATAATATATTAAAATTCTAAAGAAAAAATTCTCCCAGGCTATGTAAACTTACGAGCATATTCATTATGTTGTGGTGGACTTAATCAAAAGAGTAACAAGCAAGTGAAAACAGATGAAGATGGTAATAAGAATATTGATTTACAGAATCATTTGTTATCATAAAGAGATTACATCAGCACAAATATGTGATTCCCCCTGCATCTAAGGGTGTTTGCTAGCATTAATGTTCAGTGGATCTGTTACAAAAAGATCCAATGCTATAAAATATGCTGTGCATTACACTTCATAAAATGATGCACAGGTAACATTAATACTAATATTTGAAGCTTTTTGAGTAATAGCTAACTACTTGTTTGGGGGTTGGGTGCAAATAGCATAAAATTTAAAGCTAGTGCGCCATGTAGGGTATACAATCCCTTGTTCCACACACCAAGTAGTGGCTTTGTTCAGGGGTTAGAAAGGGATTTAGTATTCAGCATTGTGTTAGAAGCAAGTTATCTGTGTAACCCAAAACACAAAAAAAGACAATACTGAAAGTGCATCTATGAATGATTTTGAATGTGACTTTTGGCATCGGCATCTGGTGAGAATGGTCCTTTTTTGCCATCAAGAAGTAGGACCATGACAGATATATGTTGTGGCATCATGTGCAAAAGGTCAACACACACACAGATGCGTGAGTCCATACAGTATAGGATACCCGAGACTCTGCCCATGTGCAGATCCTTACGCCTGTGCATGTATTCAGGGTCGCAGGCTATCATTACCTTCAAATAGATGTGTGCTCAACTCGCTGCTGCTCCTCACATTGCTCCAATGTTTCAGCAGGTATATTATTACCTCACAGTATTAGACAAAAGGTGATGATGATGATCTGCCTACTGCTAAACGGAAAGGGTTGCCTGCTACACCAGCTGCCGGCTAGACTAGCCAAGCAGATTTTTGTTTTATATAAATATACCAGTTTTTGGCCTTGACACAAACATCTCTCTCATCTCAAACTTCTGTCAAGAACGGCTTCGATAGGAACACCCCATGTTTAAGGACAAATGATACACGGTTACAACACACTTATTATTATGTTCGCATACCTGGGTCAGTATGTAGTTTCTCTGAGCCTCCTCCATGGTTATCAAACTTGCATTGATGTAATCATTTTCTAAATTTTCTAATCTCACCCGGCTGTGATCATCTAAAAAAGGCACGAGAAAGGAAGAAAATGTTAACTGGAAAAATAATGTCTTAAACCCTGTTCATTCCCTTTATTACGTACAGCTGCTCTCTCACACAGTTATCAGTTCTGCAGATACAAGTCAAGAGTTTTTAGTTAATCTTGACATCAGAGATCAGGACGGGGAAAAAATGAGGTCTTAGTGACTTTCTAAGGCCTGGAGCTGACAGCATAGGGTACAGTAAATTGAACAAACATTCTCTAAAGCGAAGTGAAACAGGCGCCATGTTTTCAATACTGAACTGTCCAACTTGGGTTAGCCTATGCTCACTGTAGCCTCAGATTAATGTTCTTGGCTGACAGGAGTGCAGCCTGACATTATTTTCTGCTCTTGTTGTACGGTTTTCAGCTTGTTCTGAGACACTATCTATTCACATGCTTGTAATGCTTGTGTTACTGTACACATCCTGTCATCTGACCTCTCACTTCAAAAGGGCATTTTCACCCACACACTTTTGCACTATTGAATGAAAACTGGCTTTGTGCATGGAAAACACGACCAAATATGCCATGCTCAGAGTCACTATGGTCAAATTGTTCCCCCACTCTGAAGTCTGATGTACAACGAAACCTCTTGATTTGTATATGAATGATTTTATTGCTGCTGCCACATGATTATCTGAATAGGTCATTACATGAATGAGCAGGTGTTGGGGCATTCTTAAAAAGTGATCAGTGAAGGCATATGTAGTATGATTAGTGCACACTTGTCTCATGGAAGAGCATACAAGACCTAACTGACACATTTATGAATGGAGAAGTGTGCACCAATTCTATACGATGTGTAAATGTTTTAGTTCACTTACATGGGCTGACGTCTCTGTATCTGTTCCTGTTCCGATTTTCTGGGAATTTTGCCACTTTGTAGGAACATTCTTGAGACTGGTTACGGATTTCCTAAAGATACAACAACCACCTAATTATTAGAGTCTTTCAGTGAAGTATAGATTTAAGAAGTGGAAGCATGCTAGATATTTTTATATTGTGGATATGTAGTGAGCATTTTTAAAAAAGAGGGTAAAAAAACACAAGATTACAGAAGTCATAAGAGTGGTTGAGACCAAGTACAAAGCAAGAACGGGATCCTGTGGACAGTTAGTTATTAATTTGTGTCATGGGGTTAATATGGGCTTAGGCACAAGTCTAAAGTCGGAGTAAAGCTTTGGCTCAGTTCAAGCACGCAGACCTTGGCAAAAAAAGGTCAGTTCTGAGAAAATCAGCTATCTATAGGGGTCTTACAGGAAACACTAGCCCTGTTACTGGAGCTCTACTCAAGTCAAGTAGTCTGCTTTTTAGGTTTAAATCCTAGTCAGTGCTTATTAACATGTGCTATAAATGTTCACTTTCAGTAAATGTGAAGAAATCTTGCTGAAACGTGGAATAGCGTGTATACCTCTTAAGAACATTATCGCACTCACGGTTTAGCAAGCTAATTTAGTCTATATGCACGTTATTCTGTATCCACAGGGGAGTTATATGTTTCACGCATGCGCATATCTAGCACAATCTAAAAGCCCTGCTAACAGCTCGCTGAAAGTGGATATTCCTGAATAGTTGACGTCATCGGAATTAAAGTTAACATGACAAAGGAATCCAGCGTCTAACAAAAATTCGATCAACTTACATTATATAGATTTTGCCACTGTCCCTGGGAACTGTCTTCGAACTCATCCTGGTCCATTTTAGCACAAAGTCAGTCATTTAAAGGGGGCTATGTCATATATCACAGCGGTACCAAACCAGATCCGAGCTCAGGAGGTATGAGACGGGTCGAGCAGGAGGGTGCGAGCATTTCGGCGTTAGCTCGCGCTTAGAGGATTAAAAAGGTGCTGAACCTCGGCTACTTCCGTAGCTAGGCTACAGAACGCAAAGTAGCCGAAAGCCCCGCCCACTTTCCCGCGCATGCTCAATCTGCATGGCGCAGAAATAGCCACAGTGTCCTCTCTAGTCCACCTCTATAGTCAACACGGGGCAATTTGGGATTCAGCCACAGGCAGGAGATTAGAGACCGTTTATTCGTCAAATACAGCTTGATAATAAAAGCTGTGTGCCATGAAATGGTTTTATTAGCAAATAATATATATTTTACGAATGACATGGTGTTTAAATGCGTTATATAAATGAATCACATATTCACACATTATGGGAAAATCTTAATACAATAAAACCAACCTTTGTTGGTTTTACAAAAATACCAGATTCAGACTACCACGGCTTAATTTTTTCCACGTGTTTGTTTACGTCACTCTCTTTCACGAACAGCTAATTAGATAAATCGGGTATCCATTGGACCTAATATGATATTATACCAGCCAACCTCTATTATCGTAATCTGGAAGACATTTTTTAAGAGCCCATCAGTAGGCCTTCGTGTTTCAACAGTAATTATTTCTCTCTGGTCTAAACATGACTGCGCTGTTTTTTTGTTTCTGTGTGGTCATGCTGACTTTTGCGTCATGTTCAGGTGAGTAGTCGTAAATGCTCTATGGTTATTTTTAAATGAGAACAGCTTTAGGAGAGCATATGTACTGTAGAAAAAAAAATGAACATGGCTCCCTGCTGAGGGTTTACTGCTCTGGGTCTGTGACTGGCTTCATGGTTCTTTCAGTTTGCTTTAGAACTAAATTCTTACACTGTGCCTGTGGAGCATGTTTAATAAAACCAATTCAATTAATTTGATTATACCTAATCTTAATTTCCAGATGCTGTGCAACCCAGACATGGATTTATCCAAGTTGAATAAACATTTCAATATATTGTATATCAAATGTCTTACTATGCTTAACTTTTCAGGACAAACACTTGAATGCTTCCAGTGTGACCTTGGATTCTGGGACATGTGCCACACTACCACGGTGAACTGCAGTGATGGGGAGCAGTGTTTTGTTGGCATCGGTGTGGCAGGTGTGTGCATATGTGCTAGATGTCTTCAGTAATTAAGTCAACTTCTGCCATTGTTTGATCGTAATAAGGCATGCAGAATTTAACTGATCACAGTGTCCTGCATTACAGCTGCTGTTGTGAAAATCAAGATGATGGGGTGCCTTTTTAATGATGACTGCAACAAGACTACCATTGTGAGTTTTCCTGTGAATAAGACCCTCTACAAAATGACCAAGTACTGCTGTGAGGAAGACTTTTGTAATGGAGGGTCTAAAGTCTTAATGGCAACATTTTCTTTGATGGCACCAGTTATTGCTCAGATAATGTGTTTAACTCTATAGTCTGTTTTCTGTATAAAGTTATATGACTTTGCTTAATGGGAGATTTAAGAAGCAGTGATGAGCACTATGGGGAAAATGTATTTAAATTTGACAATGGGGGGGGGGGGGGGGGGGATGAATGTAGTTTAAAGCTATTTTAGAAAATTATTTTTGTAGATTTGTTTGTAAAATAAAATGGATTGATGTCCTTAATTTTGAGCTTCTGTGTCTTTTGTCTTAAAGATGACCTCCTAGAGGATTTGTAAACCAGCACAGTTTTACAATAAAAGTTTTGGTGGTCATGAAATGGATACAGGTCTGATGTGTGGCCTACCTAAAAAGTTCTAACTGATATTGAACACCCTTAAGTATTCAGATTTTTTTTTCTTTTAATAGTGAGTTGTGAATATTATTGCTGATTATGTAAAAAAAAAAAAAAAAGATTGTCTTAAGTCTTTTAAAAAAATTTTACAATCAAAAATCAGTAACCAATAATGTGCTTAAGATGTTTTTTTTGTTTGTTTTTTTTGTTTGTTTTCTTGCACCTGTCTTGGTGAATGTAATCTCCAGGGCCCAGTTTTTCAAAAGTAATCCAGTGGGATTTTGGATAACGGATTGGATCAAATCTTGGAAATGGGTTTTTCAAAAGTAAAAGAGGGATTCTGAATTAAGATCAGACTACATAATCCAATCTTACATTTGCTTTGGATCAAACCTACCCTTTGGGTTATTCAAAACTTTGAACTCCGATTGGGATCTATTTGATGATAAAAAAAAAAAAAAAAAACAGGATTATCCTGATCCCATCAGAAGGGTGAATTCAGGATTCCGTTGTGATTTTGACTATATATATATATATATATATATATATATATATATATATATATATATATATATATATAATTTTTTTTTTAACTGAATGATAAAAGTAATCGTTACTGATGATTTATATAAATCCCTTCATATTGGAAGCCTATATGAAGCATGTCACATATAATGATATTGCGATATGGTAAACAACAAAATATCAAAGCTATCAGATGTCAAATAAATGTCACTGTTGCTCATAGCTCTAGAATTCCACAGTACAGGGTGGGCCATTTATATGGATACACCTTAATAAAATGGGAATGGTTGGTGATATTAACGTCCTGTTTGTGGCACATTAGTATATGTGAGGGGGCAAACTTTTCAAGATGGGTGGTGACCATGGTGGCCATTTGGAAGTCGGCCATCTTGGATCCAACTTTTGTTTTTTCAATAGGAAGAGGGTCATGTGACACATCAAACTTTTTGGGAATTTCACAAGAAAAACAATGTTGTGCTTGGTTTTAACATAACTTTATTCTTTCATGAGTTATTTACAAGTTTCTGACCACTTATAAAATGTATTCAATGTGCTGCCCATTGTGATAGATTGTCAATGCAACCCTCTTCTCCCATTCTTCACACACTGATAGCAACACCGCAGGAGAATTGCCAGCACAGGCTTCCAGTATCCATAGTTTCAGGTGCTGCACATCTCGTACCTTCACACCATAGACAATTGTCTTCAGATGACCCCAACGATAAAAGTCTAAGGGGGTCCGATCGGGAGACCTTGGGGGCCATTCAACTGGTCTGACACTAACCCTATCTGTGTTGGAAGATGTTTGTGCTGGAATGTGTAATATGTTTACATTTTCAGAGATGAATCTAGGCACACCAACTTGGTCTGCACCACAGACAGATTGGGGCCATGGGCACAAAAGCCAGTGTATTGCAAGACATGCCATACATGCACCAATATTTCCTTCTACTGTATATCTCCATGTTTATTGTACTGGTCCACTCCGCTACAATCCTGATAATACATAAGCTTTTGTTATATTAAGTTCTTGTCTATCTCTCACATTCACAGTTTGTTGTATTTGGGAGTAGGGCTTGAATTCTCTTCTGGCTGCTGATGAGAGAGGCATCCAGTGGCTCTGTGTCTTTCTTTTGGTTTCAATTGCTTCTTTCTTTATTTTTTCTTTTCTATAATAAGGAAACCACTTCTGCGGTACTTGACATTTCCTTTTGGACCAATCAAATTATCTCTGCTATAAAGTCTTATAGAAAATCAGCCACGACTAGTCTTTTTTTTCTTAAGACATGCATTTGTGTTTAAATCCTCAAACACAGACATCTCGTGGGTTTGCTTGGTCCCACATCAGAAGGTCTAGCCTTCCATGTAAAGAATTTCAGGTAGGGCACAGAAACATGTGGACAATTGAGACTCTTTTACACTACATTGATTTATTTTTAACATGTAGACAGCCATAATTGCCACATGACAAGCAAGCATTTTGATCTTATTCAGCTGAGTTGTGATCATTTAGGTATGATCTTATTGGTTATCAAGACTATATAGACAGAGGGAGAGAGTGTCTCACACATGCGCGCGCCTCTAAGAATCTCTGCCTAATGCAGATTCTCCAAATGATTGATAGAGCACACGGATCCGAGATTGGAAGCGATTATGAACCTGCGCCATGTTGACTGCACCGTTTAACGACAGGCGGCTTCTGTAACGTCACAGCGCTAACGTTTCAAACAAGTGTACGCTTCACAGGATTGGTTCGTTATTTTCATGATGGAGACGTGGCGCTCCAATGAAATTGCAGATATCACCACAAAGCCCGCCCAGAAAAAGGAAATTTAGAGGCGGGCAGCTTTGGTTGCGACTCAACTTTGTTTTATTATTGTTTTTTGCTAGTGCTTCAGTGTCTCCAGACAACTGTAACGTCGACGTTTGGAGGCTAGAACTCGTCATCGGTTAAAATTGTAACCAATATCACAAATACTCCGTGTGTTGGTGCAGTTGTCTGCATATTGCCTGTAATATCCGCGTCCCTCCGCTGAAGTGGAGCCTGAGACAGAATTCGCGGACATTTTCGAGGCTGTGAGCTGCAGCTGGGGGTCGGCAGATAGACGCCAACGGAAAGCTAATGGAGAAAGTTAGATGAACACGGTGAGTAATGATTAAATGAAGTGGCTTAATTTGAGAATACTTTGTTATTGTGTGTGTAAGTAAAACAGCACAGTTAGTTAGATAATAACTTACTCAATCTGTGCCTTTCTTTCATGGCCGAGTTCTCGGCTAACGGCAACACAGCGGATCTTTTTAGCCAAGCAACTTTAGCTAGCTGGATTAATCACGGTCATGTCAGTTTGGGGTGACTGGCGTGGTCAGAAATCTAGTTTTACTGATTTAAGATCTGTTTCCTCGGTTTCTTTTGATGATATTGTTCCTAAATCTAGTCTTCCTTTGAAAAACAACCTGTCAGAGTCTCCCACTAAGTGTGTCATTGTTATGAAGTGGAAGTCCGAGCTCTATTATATATTGATTAGTGGGTTTCTAAACAAGTCTTTTACAGACTTTTACTTGTCATTCACCATATACAAATATGCCCTCGATGACTACTTGCTATATCTGAATCTGTTTGTAGATTTATTGATTGGATAGGGCTTTTTGTAGAAAACACACTGAGTTGGACTCATTACTTGTATGTATTTTTATTTTATTTTTTTGCAGCCCATGCTCCATGTGATGAGCCCTTGTGTTGCTGAGTCACAGACATGGAAAGCTTCCGAAACCTAGAGGATGAGACATTTCCCAGCTTCCTCTCTAACACATCTTTGGGCAGCAATGGCCGGGTCACTCTGGGTGACGTTACACTGGGCTCCACTCTTGGGGTCCCCATGGCTGCTTCTACTGTGGCTAAAAGTAGAGCTACAGTCGACAACAGGTGCAAGACTCTAGTTTGTATGTCGCTGTAGTGTAAAACATGCAATCGGCTTAGTTTTGCCTCATGCAGTAACAAATTCCCCCAGAATTACAGGTGGGGATTTTACCAGAAACAGTAATAGATCAGGGTACTGTATATAAACGCAGTAACTAACCCGGCAAGTCGGTAAATTTATGTGTATTACATGTTGCAGATGCCCTTATTCAGAGCGATTTTTATATATTTTTATTTCCTTGTATGTCTAAGCAAAGCCTAGTCCAACAGTTGCAACTTGGTGGTGCTGGGGTTTGAACCTGTGAGCTTCCGATCAGTCCAAGGCTGTAAAGAAGAGTATAATGAGAACTATAAATTGGTGTTCTTGGGATACTTGACAGGTTCAGTGTGACTGTTTAAAACAGTTACTAATGATGAATCAGTGAATAATAAAGCAAATGTTATCCAACAACATTGTACACTAATGCTTGCTTAATAAAATGTCATCATTTGCTAGTGGTAATGTTAAGATTCAGAGTGATGTGAATGTGTGGTGTGACTTGGATGTGGAATTGGAACAGATAACACTCGTGTAATGTGACATTGATTTATCTTGCTGCACAAAGTCAGTCTCAGCATCAGAGAATACACAGTGAAATGAATTTGATTTGCATACTGTTTGGTTTTCAAAGAAAATTGTTTCGATATTATATGTTTTAGTTAGCCTGATTTTTAAGTTGTTGTTTTTTTGTTTTGTTTTTACTACAGGTTATCTGATGTTCAAGCATCTTACATAGAGCCTGGACCACTTTCTCTAGCAGATTCTCAAGGCACAGGTTGTAAGAGGGAAAGATTTGCTCTCAGTTTCAAAGATGATTTGTGAGTGTCAACTTCAGGATCATGTCCTGTCCTTTTTTATAAAAGGGTGCCCTAAATAATGTAATAAATAAAATATATATATACATTTTATTTCAGGGACAACGCAGATGACTTCATAGCTGCTAATCGCTTTTCTGACCTGTTAGTGAAAGTTAATTTGGACGAGTCAGAGTCTGTGACTACATCTAAAGCCTCAGCTGTAGTGAATATCTGGGCTCCCTCTACATCTGCCCGGCCCTCTGATTATCCTGATGGTACTAATCACGTGTGTTTGTGTGTGTTTACCAAACTGATACTTTAATAATAATAATAATAATAATAATAATAATAATTAATTATTATTATTATTATATTATTATTAATGGAGGGGCTTTGGTGGCTCTGTGAAGGGTTTCTTGCCTGCCATGCAGAAAGCCTGGGTTAATTTCCTACCCAATGCACCTATATTTATATGCACTTATTTCTTTAAATAATTTCTTTAATGCCCATTTTTTCAGTCCATCCTCTTTAATATTTTAATGGATTTTTGTGGAAATGGATAACTAAAATCAAGGGCCACCAAAATGACTGTTTTAATTACAGATAATATCTTTCAGATATTTCCACTGGCCTGTTGACAGTTTCTCATATTGGAGGTAAAGAAACCATTGCTGGTCAGGTAAGATCACAAGGGATGCAAAATATTTAGTCACTTGGTTAGACCAGAGTCCTGTAGCTAGATGAAATATTGTTTGTTTTAGGCTGTGTTGACTCCAATACCCATAGAAGAAGAGGGTCCTGAAAGCGAGGCAGTGGACAGTGATGGCATGAGTGGCAGTGTCATAAGCTTCCTGGCTAACGAGAAGCTCATGTCACTTGACAGCATGAACAGTGATATTACAGGTGACCATGTATAAAGGTGTATTTCATAGATTATATGGAAGGGTGTAATACTTGGCAAGATAGCTGTATTACATATATACTGTATGTAATGTTGGATTTGTAAGGCCACTTACCATGTGCATAAAAAAACCCTCATCATATTCTTAACTTAAAAGTTGAGCACACTGTATTAATAGTGAATTTAAATCAATCAATATTTTCTATTTTAGGGTTATTGCATCTTCCCCATTTTAAGTTCTTATGAGTCTGGTCTTATATTACTGGAAATAACCGCACAGTAGTTTTGCCAAGATGGTTACAGGATGAATAGACTTTACTGTAAGGAGTTGGTGTATTTTAAATGAGAGGCAGGTTTTACTTGATAGCACTTTATAAGCAGTGCATTTATCAAGTCGTTAAATCTTTTTTACAAGAGGTTTAAAAGATGATTCAAAGATAACGTAAAAAAGAATAAAGATTACAATTCTAGTATGATTTTCATTATTTATAAGATCATGTGTCAAAATCTAAGATCATAGATGGATGAATATTTTAAATTAATTCATCATTGTTATTAATAGCTGATAATTTGAATTAGACTAGTTGCATCAGAGACAAGTGTGTATGCCTGAGAGTTTAATGTTAATCGCAGTTAATGCTTCTGCAGATGATGATATTGATGAAGACATGCATGATGAGGAGCTACAGCTGTATTTTAAAAAACTAATTCCTCCAGCCACACAGAGAGGTCGAGTGGAGGGCCAGGAGATCCCAGCTGCTGTAAGTTTTTGGTGTACCCAAGATGATTGTTATTCCATAATGGTTTACTGATTTTATTAATTTTTTTTTTCCTGTGCATTGTAGCATGATGACCAATAAGTAAAAATTTAATGTGTACAGTAAAAGCAGTACATTTCAGTGTTGCTTAATTATTTATTTTTTTGGGTGATTGGGCTGTATCCTGCAGGCATTGTGTCTCTGTGTAAAGCATATATGCCACCTTTTTAAATATATATTCTTTGTTTTTAAGGATTTACCAGACAGTCCCGTTATTTCGGCTGAACCCCTTGCTTCTGAACCGGAGATATCACCAAAAGACCGATGCAACTTTCTAAATCAATATGATACGGTAGGGGTTTTATTTATGTATTTTTAAAGGTTACAGCTTTATTTCTTTATTTATTTTTGAGGCCCAGTCATGTCCAATTTCTCTTTTTAGGAGGATTTTTGCATGCCTGATGTACGGCTGGCCGCCACAGGAATGGATTCATGTCCTGCTAGTGATGAAGACACTGAGGATGAGCTGGAAGCCGCACAAAACCGTAGTAGAACTCGATTTTTGTTGCCAAGCACCTCAAGACAACTGGTAAATCGACATCAGGATGATCATGATGAAATTTGGAATTAAATCTATGTAATAGCTTCTAAGACATTTCATGCAGCTTAAGGGGCTATAATGTTTTTTGGAGTGGGTAGAAATTATTTTAGAACACAGACGATGCCAAATAATTTAGTAAAGACATCAGTTTATGCTCTTGGTGGTCTCTGTCACACTTGTATTAGTTTAAAATGCAACAAAACAAACATTCATTTTAACTTTTAATATGATCTTTTTCTTTGTGATTATACAGGTTGGGGAAAGCCATCAGCCACATTTTAGGCCAGGCCTGGAAGGGGGAAGCTCAGACGAGGAGTCTAAGCCAGGTGCTCAATTTACAGACTCCAGGACAGGAATTGAGCATCGGTGCTCTGCTGAGGGACAAGTGATAGACTTGCCAATAACGGGTATTATTTCGCTCCCACACATTTTTAAGAACAGTTAACAAATATGAAAGGAAGTTTCCATCTCTCCTCTTTTTTGTTTTAAATTAACATTTAATCATCTCTGGTTATTATATTTTAGGAGATGGAGGAGGGGGTGATGGGAGCAGTGGCAGTGAGGAAGATGGAAATGATGGGGGTGTCTCTGCAGTTCCTCCACCCACTGGTGTTCAGACCACATATGATGTGCTACGTGGTCTGGGAATTGTGGGAGGAAGCGGAACAGGCGAGGATGAACATCGGCTCCTCTCACAGCTCCCTGGATTAGGCCGATTTGTCTCAAATGTGCAGAGCCAGGTAATCCGAATTGCATAGATTAGGCCCAGTTCAGTGTCATCTTCAGCTTCTGTTTAGGTAGTTTTTAGTGTATGAAATATTCCTCATGCGTTTCATTCCTTATTGCTCATGCTTGTCAAGCTAACAAGACAATTATTAATCCCTTAATGAGCTGGTGGGGGTTTGTATCCAATTCATGTATTTGTGGTGTGTCCCTTCAGATGGGAGACCGTGTGGGCCCAGTTGGGACAGTTGAAACTGAATCTTCAGTTCAAGGGTCTGGATCGACCAGGGCTCAGTCTCTAAACCATAGAATGACTCAGGATAGGCAAGAGGCTCTGGTGAGGTTTAATCAGTCTCCTTGTAGCTTAGCACCTTTTTAAGGTTTGCTTACTATAGTTTGTACTATTAACACTGAGTTTAATACAATCTAGACTGTTACATGGCCTTACTTTATAGCATTACATGGAGTTGGCCAATAGTTTTTGGTAGTCATTGTGGTACTTGTCTGTAGATTTGACAGTGGCAGTTGAAATTGTGACTTTGTTTTAAGACATGTTTTGATAAAATTCTGGTCAGTAATGCCAAACACCCTTTCCTTATAGAATGGCATGGATAGTCCACATATGGGTGCAGTATCTCTGGAAGACCGCTTTGACTCCATGTACCTTAGGCCCGGTGGTGTTTGTAACCGACCAGATTCCACTTTCGGTGCTTCTGCCTTTCATGGCACTCAAAATGAATTTGACTTCTCGTTTACCAAAAACCCTCTTGAAGAGAGCAAAGGGCAAGTCAACCAAGAGAATACCATTGACTTGAGAGATATGGCTCATCAGGAAGGGCCTTGTAGGAACTCTTTAAGTTTTGGCCAACATCCAAACAAGAGTGAGCAACATTCAGGAGAATGCCTTGAAGTCAAGTACCTCTCTAAAATGCAGAATGGGGAAGGTGTGCAAAGCAGTATTTGGAATAAAGTACCCTGTCCTGATGATGTGGAACTGGACTACCAACAAGGTTAGATCCTTTCCGATTCTTTTAGGAAGATTTATAATTTTGTGTCAATATGGGTTTTATATATTATTTTTCTCCCCCCCCTCCTTATTTCTTGTTTTATAGGTGCCAATGCTACTCATAGTGTTGTCTACCAGAATGAGGATGGGAAATGGGTGACCGATTTAGCCTACTATTCCTCTTTTGAAAAGGAGGCAAATATGCCTGATGATATGGCAGATCAGTTGCAGTCTGAGGATTTTGTTGGTGGTTGTAAGTACAGGTGGATAAATGTCTATAAATGTTATGTTTTGGCACAGTCTGAAATATTGACTTGTCCTTCAGGTCAGGCTATGGAAAAGATCATTGAGGATCAACAGGAGTTTGAGAAAGAGCACCAATTCATGCAGGTGAGACTTCTTTTTTTCGCATTTTAGTCTGTAAATTTGTGACCGCATGTCTTTTTATGAGTCTGTCCATTTCAAATTAAGTGACTATGTATACATGGAATGACATTTTCTATCCTTTTAATAGGAAGAACAGATAGAAACAGTCAATAGAAGTGTGCTTCTTAGTGACACCTCTTGGAAAGTTCCAACTAGCAGCCACATTCTGATGAGAGCCTCCCAAGTCTCAAATGAGTTTGAGAAGGGGAACCAAAGTTATTTGCGCATTTCCTTGGGGGAATTTTTTCAGCGGAGGTCTGAGGCTTTGGGCTGTTTAGGGGGCACTGAAGAACACATTAAAAGGGTGAGAACTCCAATAAAAAATATTTTAGATCTGCATTGAGATTACTTATTCGTTGTTTACAGTGATGCATAATTGATTGCCATAATTCACTATAGGTTTTCTAGCTCATAAGTTTTTGTTGAACCGAGGACAACTCATTTAAACTGTTATGTCACATTTTCCCCTCAGCCTTCATTTGGATACATCATCAACTCTCCAGAGAAGAGAGAGCCCTTTGCTTTGATCCGGCCCTCTGATTTCTCTTCCAGAGGAAGTTCTGTCCACAATGAAACTGTCCAGCTCAGTGATGCAGATGGAACCATGAATCCAGGTTTAAGATCATCTTTCTTGCAGTTTTTTTGTTTGCTTTATTTTTGGTGGAAAGGATGTGGAAAATGCTAACTTGTTACTTTAAATCTATAGAGGATTTGGAGAAGACTCTTGAACCTACACCAGCAGAACAGCCACACAAGGGTCATGCACACCCTGATGTCATCCAGGTAATGCACAATTTTCATTATTCATATTAATTATTTTCATAATTTTCATCTTCAAAAGTTAGTTCTCACTTTTTCTGAGAGAATACCCTGCTATATAGAGCACTTCATGGTTTGACTACAAGGTACCTAGGTTCTGTGTCCAAATCATCACCCACCCTTCTGCGTTTATAGAGGTCTGAACGTCCGATGATAAATTACCCAAGGGTTGATTTTATTAATAAAAACTTACCCTCTTATATCCTGTGGAATCAGTTAGGGGGTACTTGGTATAGCCCACTTGTTCGTCTTTGGTTGTATTAGCCTAATATGGAGACTCGCGCTATATACAGTACAGACCAAAAGTTTGGACACACCTTCTCATTCAAGAGTTTGAATTTGTATTATGGCAAGAAAAAAGCAGCTAAGTGAAGGAAAAAAACGAGTGGCCATCATTACTTTAAGAAATGAAGGTCAGTCAGTCCGAAAAATTGGGAAAATTTTGAAAGTGTCCCTAAGGGCAGTCACAAAAACCGTCAAACGCTACAAAGAAACTGGCTCATCCGAGTCACCAGCCTCAGAAATCGCAGGTTAACAGCAGCTCAGATCAGAGAGCAGGTCAATGCCACACAGAGTTCTAGCAGCAGACACATCTCTAGAACAACTGTTAAGAAGAGACTGTGTGAATCAGGCCTTCATGGTAGAATATCTGCTAGGAAACCACTGCTAAGGACGGGCAACAAGCAGGAGAGACTTGTTTGGGCTAAAGAACACAATGAAGAAAACTCTTTGAATGAGAAGGTGTGTCTAAACTTTTGGTCTGTACTGTGTGTATGTGTGTGTATATATATATATAAAAAATGTATTTATTTATTTATTTTTTTTATTTATCCAAAGAATTATTTAAAAAGTAAAACTTTTGAACATGGCTGTATATGTAATGTGTGTGTAGTACTGTGCAAAAAACAACAGTTAGGCACGTGTGAATAAATACTGTAAATCAATTTATAAAATGCAAAGTAGGCAAACAGAAAGTCTAAATCAAATCAATATTTGGTGTGACTACCCTTTAACTTTAAACCAGAATCAATTCTTACACAAAGTCAGGAATTTTGTTGGATCAGAGTCAGATGTGTGATTAAACGATTATACCAAGCCAGGTGCTAATGATCATCAATTTCATATGTGCAGTGCTAGTCAAATGTTTGGACCCACCTTCTTATTCAGTGGTTTCTATTTAGTTTTGTTTTCAACATTGTGTATTAGTACTGAAGATAATTAAAATTATGACAGAAAAAATACGGAATTACAGTGCTGTGCAAAAACTTTTAATATTTTATGACAAAAGCAAATGTATTTATTTGGAATTTTATGTGATTGATCAACAGTGTTCTAGCTATTCTGTAAAGCCCTCAGATGTTTGGTAGAAAACGTGCAATAAACAAACATCATGAAGCCCAAGGAACACACCAGACAGGTCAGGGATAAAGTTGTGCAGAAGTTTAAAACATGGTTGGGTTATAAAAAATATTCCAAGCTCAGACCACCATTTAATCCATCTTCTGAAAATGCACAACTACAAACCTACCAAGACATTGCCGTCTACCTAAAATGACAGGCCAGGCAAGGAGATTAATTAATTAATGAATTAATTAATTAATCAGAGAAGCAGCCAAGTGGTCGATGTTGACTCTGGAAGAGCTGCAGAGATCCACAGCTCAGGTAGGAGAATCTGTCCGCTGGACAACTATTAGTCATGCACTTCACAAATCCATCCATCTGGCCTTTATGGAAGAGTGGCAAGAAGAAAACCATTGTTGAAAAAAAGCCATAAGAACTCTCGTTTGCAGTTTGCCAAGCAAACTTGGTTTGACAAGCCATCTGTCTGAGCAAAGAAGAATGCGCAAAGATTTCACACTGTAGATAGATTTCACACTGTACAAAGCTAATAGAGGCTATGCCCAGAGGCTATGCTAAGATTTGTAGCTCTAATTGCAGGGAAAGTTGGTTCTCCAAAGTATTGACTCGTGTGACATGCATTTTTATTCAGCTCTCCTTTCAGATATTTTTCTTTGTTTAAAAAAAAAAAAAAAAACTTTTTGTGATTATCACTATTATGTGCCTCTTTGTTCAAGGTGTATAAATACTTTTGCAAGGCACTATGTAGCCAACAAAAAACTGTTGGAATATGTTTCTTTTCGATTCTTAAGGTTACAGTAACAGAGGTGTGTTTGGGGTCATTGGTGTATGTGTGTGTGTAAAACACACACACAAAAAAATGTAGTAAAGTGGAATGTATGCAAACATGTGCTTTTGTTTTTTGTTTTTTATTAGACTTCCTCTTTGTCACTGGAGCATAAGGAGAATTCCAGTCAAAGTTCTGAAACAAACTCCAGTGGAAGTTTAACACTTAGCATCAGCACAATTGCATCAGCTATTGCAGATGCATCCATCAGCTCAGATCCTGCCCAGCTTGCAGCAATGATTGTGGAGTTGTCCAAGAAGAGGCACTCCAAGAGTAGCAGGACAGATGAGCTTGTTCAGACCCCTGACCTTGGAATGGTTCCTGAACAGAATGACCTTAAGAAAACCTTATCTCTTGGTGATCTGAGTGCTCTTGACATGGAGAAATACCTAAAGAAAGCAGAAGTTTCTAGCAGTGATAGTGATGCTTCCAGCTCCCAGTCTTGTCTTGACATTCTCAGCCTGGCTGACAGTCTGACTAACTCTGGCAGACCTACACAGAGACAGACTCCTCCTCTACCAAACATCAGTCTTCACACACAAGAGCATTCAACTTCAAAAGATAACGTAAAGACAAGTCATGTTTTACAGAACAATTCGTCTGAGCACTCTACGGAGGTTGTGTCAGAAGTTAAAAGATCAAATGCAAGAAGAAGTTCTATTCCACGACCGAATATTAGCTGCATTCCAACTGCCACAGCTCACCCAGCCAGGAGATCAGCGAGTGCAGGACACGTGGTGACAACCTCAGCTGTAAAGCCTAAATTTGTGCAAAACAAATCGGAAATAAATGACTGCTCCGTATCAACAACTGCAGGAAACAGAAGTTGCCCAGACAAAACTACTACAGCTCAATCAAAGGTTTCTGAAACGTGTCACTCTTTTAAAAGTAATGACTTCATATCAAACTCATTACCTGTCCCCAAAAATTCAGGATTTGAAACTGATGACTGTTCACGGTTGCCTACACTAAGGAGCTCACCACAAACACCTAGGAATAAAAACTACATGACACAGAGGGAGACCTCAGAAGAGGAACGTTTACGTAGGAGTCCAAGAATCACACAGTCTAATGCAAAAGAGAAACTGACTCTTGCTGGACCAAGTTCTTTTTCCTCCACAGGTGAAAAATTTGGTAAATCTTACTGTCATTCATGCAGCGATTATTATGAAATGGTATAATGATGCATTTCAGTAGATTTACTTTTTTACATACACTGAGCATTTCTATGTAAATTATAATGAACTGCTTATACTTGTTCATTTTTAAAGCCTCACCTGAGCGCTGTGCCTCTGGTATTGTGGAGGCTAGCCATTGCACTTTTAGACCGTCCACTTCTCCGCTTACTCATTCAAGTCCAAGCCAGACTTCTTTGCCTAGTGGATATGGGTAAATACCTCATCACTTGTTCTAGCTTAGCTTAACCAGTGTACTCTATTTAATTAAGAGTAAGGAAAACCACAGTAGTAAATAAAACATACTTCTAGATTTTATTTATAATTAATTTATTGTAGTGTATGATTTAGATGGTAACATTTATGCTGTGAACCGTATAATGTATTCTGCAACCTGTTTGTGTTGTTTAGAGACATGTCTCCTTCCTCTAGTAGTGGGGTGTGTGAGAGAAGTCCTACAACTGACCCTTTGTCACCTCAGTCTCATTGTTCTAGTCCATCAATCAGCAGACTTACCTACCTTTCTATTAACGAGAACACTACACTTCCTACACCTAATCATCAGGTAAGTTGGAGGTCGTTGTGTTTTGAGAGCTTTGCTAATTTTGTATAATGGACTTTTTTAAATAGCTTATAATGGAAATCTTCCACATGAGGCTTACATTTTGATATTTTGTCATTCCACTGTACAATTATAATTATTATTTATTTTTGTTTGTATCTAATTGAATATTTTCCTTTGTCAGAAAACTAACTCCATGTCCCTGAGTACCACAATCATCAGAGCAAGTCCTACCCCACCAATAGAACCTGTCGATACCACAAAGCCTATCCATCAGACTCCTAATGAAGACCTGAGTTCACAATCATCTTGTCGTGCTGAAGCTCCTGGCTCAAAACAGCCTGTCTCAGGACATGGCTCACACATCCAAAATGAGTACAACATCCACAAGGACTTCGGGAATGAAGGTGGACCAGTGAATCGCCAGTCCGAGTCTCGTACAAATCTGTATGCTCGGGTTGACTCTGGTTATTCCAGCAACCTCAACATAAATAGTCAGCCTGGTGGACCAGTGGAGCAGAATATTACTCAAGTTCCTAACACCCATGGGACTGGGAGTGAGGCTGTCCATGGCTCACAGTATGCTCCTCCCCCTACCTCTTACACATCTGAGCACTTGAGATATGGTTTTGCCCCAAACTCCCAGGGTACTTTGTCAGATCTAACTTGTGGTGTACCAACCCTTCTGCCTGGTCGTTCACTCTTCAGCACTCGGCTTCCACAGCAGTACTTAGGTGGAGACGCATCACTGCAGGCTTCATCCTACCCTATAGGGCCGCTGACTGGACCATACAGTGTGCCAGCTGTTATATCTGGTACTAATCCACATATTGCACATGCACATGTCCCTGGATCAACAGGTTTATCATCTGTTTATATAACTGCTGGCCAACATCAGTACCCGCTCAGCAAACCTTATGGACAACCCAGCATGGCGGCGTGGTCAGCACGAGATTTGGCCGATCTCAGAAGTAAGCGCTTTTCTTGCATCAATGTCTCTAGTACTTTTATAGCAGCATAACATTTTAAATAACTGATTTGCCTGTTTTTAGGCCAAGTGATTGTCCCAGATGAGCTGAAGTTCCCTGGTGCATGTTGTGTGGGCATTGTGTGCCAAACATCGCTCAGCATCTTTAACCCTTCAGAACGCTGGCAGCAGGTGGCCATATCTATAGTAAATCTGTCCATCGATGGAGAAAAGGTTAGAACTATGTTTGCTTATTCCATCAGTAACCCTTCAAGTTAGTTGTCTTATTTACAGCCCAAATAAGTTTTAAATTTGTGGAAATTAGTTTTTTTTGTCTAAAACTGTTCACAGTTGGCCAAAACACAGTATAGGGCTATGTTCATATAATTCAGAACATGTGTACCAAAGAAGCTACTTGAAAGTTTCAAGTTGCTAAATTCAGCCATTTTTTGGAGAGATGATTTTAAATGTGCCCCAAAAATACTCATTTTTCAGCTATATACTGTCTCATTGGAAACAATAATAATTTAAATGCAAATGATTCATATTTCTTTTTGAGTATTGATACTAAAATTCGTGTAAGCTTCTAAAAGCATATGATCTGTAAAAATTGTTGATCTGTAATGTTTGTAACCATGTCAAATTCATGTTGCAATATCTTAACAATATTGCATTTTAGTGAATTCTAAATTGGCCAAGTTTCATCTGAATGACAATTAAGGTCATTGAAAGATTTGAATTAAAAAAACGTTAACACTACATACTGTAAAAGGGCATGAAATTGCATGTAGCAAATGTGTCTTTTTATCTTATAAAAAATATAAATGTGTATGCATATTTACATAAACATAGCATGGAATGGCAGATAAGCAATTGTGCATTATGAAAATTGATTAAATTTAATTGTGTTAGATTGATGATTTTGTATGAATTAACTTTTTCAACTAGATGACACTTTTTGGCACCAGTACCATGTTTTGGGCGTATCTGTTTAATCAAAGCAGTGATTAACCTTTTACTGCTGTCATTGATCAAACACCTTGAGTTCAAACTGTTCTGAGCTCAGGTGGTAAGTGGGATTTAACTATTAGTAAAGTGATTTTGCTGTATTGTACATCTGTTCCAGGTGGACTCACTGCTGTACCAGTGGCTGATTGTGAAGAATAAGACTATAATTGGACCTAAAAGCACAGAGGAACAAAAGGTGCTATTGATTGCTCCAAAACCTGGCCTGTACCAGTGTACCCTCAGTGTGTCATCTTGGCCCGCTTCTGCCGAGAGTGACACAGTGGCACAAGCTGAGGCCTTTGCCAAGAAAGTAGTACTCATTGCAGTGGCTGAGAACCCAACAATAGAAGTAAGCATTTGAAGTATATTGGAGTACTTCATGTTAAATACAACCCAGAACCATGTTTAGACCATTTTGATCTAGATAGAAAAAAATGGTAAATTGACTATGTAAAATTAAATAATGTATTGTGCTCTTTTGTTAATAGGTGGAGGTTGGAAAGACGGGCAGCCTGGATTTCGGAGACCTGGCAGGAGGCAGTGTTAGGTCCCTGCCGCTTAAAATGGTGAACAGGACTCGAGCAACTGTGCCCATTCGTCTTTTTATAAGTGCGGTTAGTGAACCATCTTACATTACCCCAATAGTGTGAACTGCAAAATTACCTGCATTTGTTTGTTAAATGTACTGAAGAAATGTGACCTTTTTTTTTTTTTTACAGAATGCCTCGGCTTGGCATTGCTTTAGCTTCTCCAAGAGTCCTGTCACTATGACAGCAGATGGTTCTCTGCATTCTGGTGGAAATTACACTTCCATTTCAGTCATTAACCATGTGATGCATTCCAGCAGTGGGGATGTAAGGGTGTATAACTGCAGTAAACATGGCACAAATGTAAACTAAGTTCTAGCTGCGGTACACTGATCTGTATTAAAACCTTTCCCTTTTTTTTAACAGAATCCTGACAGCTTTATAGTGTGGGTTCACTTTAATGCACCTCAGCGATTCAGTGCCAAATTAGGTACTTATTGTTTTGATTTTAAATGTTCATTTTATTAGTCTGATATTTGACTGTCTGTGTCTGTAAATTTAAAGGTTTGTGAATTTAAAGGTTTATAAGCATTTCACTGCATAATAAGCATTTCACTGCATATCGTACTGTGTATGACTGTGTATGTGACAAATAAAATTTGAATTTGAAATGGTTGTACTTGACACATCTGTCATGTGATTCAGGTGAATTAGGCCCACCTGATGAATTCAGTGCTCGTGTGGATATTGAATTGGACAGTCCTGGACCCAGTCATGTAATCCAAAGTGTTGCTCTCAGAGCGAGGTCAGGGACAGCCAGAGTTCATGCTCCCAAAGATCTGCAGGTAAGAATTTGTAGTTTTCAAAGGTCTGTCCGTCCATCCGTCTGTCCCGATTTGACCGATGTTACCGAAGGGGTTGAATGTGTGGAGTGTTTATTCCCTTAATGCGGCTCAGGAACTTCTCCAGTTCAGATAGCTGGATATCGGGGGCCTTGAGGTTGACTGGCTTTCATCAATTAAATTTTTTTTGAAAATGGCTTATTTGCTTGTATGTAACTGGTCTTTACAGACTGTTTGTCTTCAGTGTCCAGCGGGACAGTCAGCCAGCCAGACTTTGCCATTAAAGAATGCAGGCAACATTGATGTCCAACTTAGACTGAAGGTATCCTTCCACATTGCTAAACTTTCATTTATGTAGAGATAAAAACGATATTGTGTGAAATTACTGTATGTATATTTGAATTTGCAGAGTAATGACAGTGACAACTGTTTCACGGTGAAGCCTGAAGAGCTACTTCTCCGAACTGGAGAGGAACAGGAAGTCATTGTTACCTTCACTGCTCAAAGCAACAGAAAATGTAAAGACTGGTATGTCCCTTATTTTTGCTTTAATTCTGTAACAAAATGCATAGCTGCATGTATGTTGAAATTGAAATATTTTTGTTTTTGTTCTCTCAGTCTTCTGACAATTTTCGTACTGCCCAGTGGGCCACAGTATGAGGTTATGCTGAAAGGAGAGGTGGTCCAGGGGAATTCTGGGAATGTGAAATCTGCTCAAGTATTAGTGCCTTATGGTGAAGTGCCACCAATCCTCTCCAACAAACAGTTCATGGCCTGGGGAGGAGTCACTCTAGGCAGAGCTGTGTAAGTTCTATAGCAACGTGCACATGCACCCTTAAAGATATCTACAGATTCAGTCAGTTTAAATTTAAAACAGAATGTTTGTGTTGCAGTCAGCAGAAGCTGGTACTGAGAAACAACTCCTCTACTACATCACAGCAGCTGCGACTACTTATCAGAGGTCAGGACCAGGACTGCTTTCAGGTTTGTTGCATTAAATGTAATATTTTCCATATGAATTTGGCAATTTAACACTTGATTGCACAGTGTGCATAGGACACACCTAAAATGGCAGCTAAGGCAATTGAAAGCCTTGCCCCGTTTTCACACTCATTACTAATCTTTCAGATGGTGTTCTACTCTTAATTTTTTTTTGCTTGTTTAGGTTATTAGAATGCAAGTAAAACATATGCAAGAAGAATTAGGGAAAAAGTTTTTTTCATCTTCAGTTGCAGAGTTCTTTTGGCCCTGATGAGCGGTTGACTCGTAGCAGAGAGCTAGTTATTAAACCCAAGGAAGATGTGGCGGTTCACCTTCTTTTTGCTCCCACTCGTGTTGCTTCTATGCTGGCCAAGCTTGAGATTAAACAGTCTGCTGTACGACCTTCTCAGCCTGGAGTCAAATTCACTGTAAGTGTACTCCTTATTTTACTCTTTGATTAATCAAACCCATTTAACTGCAGATAGTAAGGTGGGGTATTGAACTTCCATAATTCCATAACTTCGTACTGACAGAATTGCTTCAATACCAGTGAGTTGAGTATCTAATAAAAGGGGAAAAAAACATTGTCATTCGTACAAAATTTCTATACCTAAGGAATAAATTTAATCAGCGACCAGTAATCTTGCAGTGTACTTGATTGCACCCTCCAATGATGGCGCTCATGTCCTATTTTGAGAGGCTTTACCACAGTATGCGTTACATGGTAGCAGCAAAAAATGTCTACACAATCAAACGTATTTATCTATTTTATCATCCTTGGTTTTATTAGTGCATATTAATGTAAAATGTAATAATTAACAGAAAGTGGATACCTAAATTTGTGTGTGGGGAAAAAAAATAAGAGCAGAAAGTTGCTCCAAGTTTGGTTGCAAGAGTGATGGACCACAGCCATCTCCCCCTCATTGTTCAAGGTCGTCTCATTTTTATAAAACCTTCTTCAAAATCTCCACCACTGGATTCCTCCTATAACTAGGATTTTACCAAATAATATTTGGCAGACAATTACTTGCCAACTTCACCACCTTACATGACCTGTTTATTAAATTTGACTAGGTTTTATTATTTTGTTAGGTGTGCTGCTAATGATTTAAGCTGAGACCTTCATGCAACTTAAAATATTGTTAGAGTGTAGCTTTAGCTGTATTCAATTAAAGCTTCTGGAGCTACCATTTCAGTAGCCACCTGGTAATGTAAAGACAACCAGTTCAATTCTGGCTTCTGTACATTTATTTATTGATGTGCCTGAACACGCTGAAAAAGCACTATGCTCATTTTTGGTTAAAATTAATGGATCAGTTTGCAATAAAAGAATGTTTAATGTCGTTAACATGAGCGAAACATGAGTGGTAAAGTATAGAAAAATTCATATCGCTAGAAAGAGGAAAAGAAAAGACTCGCTCTGGTTCGACAGCTATCAAGAAATGAATATGACCTGAATGTTAATTTTTGGAACTGTACTGTAAACTTGTTTGAAAATTAAAAATTGTCATCTATGAATGTGAATTTAGAAATTTTGCTTTGAGCTCTTTGAGCTTGCTTTTGTAAAATGTGTTTTTAATACAGGTAAACTTTGGATTGCGAGCATATTTCAAATCAAATTCAAATTTGACACGGTCATACACAGTATGATATGAAATGAAATGCTTATATGACTGGTGATGACACAAAACTTCAAAAATAAAAGTTTTAGTATGAAATAAGTTACAAATAAGAATTTTACTCAATCTCAATTTTTTTTTATTTATATTTTGTTCAGTTTTAAACACATTCTCTGTTTTTGTTGACTTTAATGCACACCGTTTAATGCAGACATTCTGAAACCTATAAATGTTAGTTTTTGTTTACAAGGAAAACAAAAAAAATCAATTGCATTAGTTTGTGTCTGATGCAGCTACAGCTTTTGAAACACAGATTTTTTTGCAACTATTTCATGATAATATTGAAGATTGTGTAAAAATTTGAAGACCTCATTCCACCACTGTATAATCAAGCAATCTAGTAGTTGTAGTGACATTTGCATGTCCTCAACAATGATTCTGAAACCAACTTAATGTACAACATATCGTGTCACTTAATTATATGTAATTATAATTTGTATATTTCCGCATTTCTCAGCCTGACTCCTGCTCACTCGATTTTCCTTGTATCGCTCTGTTTGTAATCTGTCTGTAGTGTGTTTGCCACCTGGAATGCACAGCATTATATGAGCTGGCTTTACTCGCATTCAATTGGTCTGCGAGTTTCCGGGTCCGCTAATATCAGTACCGTAAAGCCGTAATGGGAAAAGCTGCGCTGGACCACGGCCTGTTAGTGACCCCAATCTAGACTCCAAATAATTTGACAAATTATTTGATTAAGAGAATGTTTGGCAGTATTTATGCACCAATTCAGTTTTGTGTATTGAATATATTACTAATCATAATCATTGTTTCTCTCATTACCCATTTGTGCATCCTTTTTGCTTGTGATGCTATGGAGGATGATCGAACCATTCTTATTTCTTTGGATCACCACTGGTTGAACAACATGGTCACTCAAAGTAGCCAGAATGTTTTTTTTTGTTTGTTTGTTTTTTCAAGTTTGTTCTGTGACTTAAAAAACCTGCCATATGCAGCTGATGTGCCATAAATTTAAGTATTTGTCTTTTCAGGAATCAGTATACCCTTTTCCTCCTTATTGAGTACTGCTGCTTACATTTCCAACTAAAGTATATATAAATTTTTTTCTTTTTTTAAGATCCCCCTTTCTGGTTATGGTGGCACGAGTAATGTTATTTTAGAGGAGTTAAGGAAACGTTCTGATGGATATGTGGCTACACTGAGCAGCATTCAGATTGGCAGAGTCAGCAAACTGTGTGTGTGCGTGAGAAACACTGGTTCCAGAGCTGCATTCATTCGAGCTGTGCCATACAGCGCCCTGGAGAAGCGCACGGTCATGGACTCTGCAGTGATCAGCCTGTCACCTTCACAATTTATATTGAAAGAAAGGACTCAAGAGGTGAGCTGATGATATTCTGTGTGCGCGACATAATGTGTAATGTGTAACTATTAGTTGAAGAATGGCAAACCCTGTAAAATGGCATGCCTTATGTAAATAAAACCTGTATTCATATGTCCTGTTCTGAAATACAGTAACCAGGTAATTGTGATATTGTGCATTTTACATTTATATGGGCACTGTGTCATGTAAAATGTTTTGTCAACATACATGAAGAATGATTTTATTAGTTCCAGTTGCTTACACTGTGTTGGGAGGTAATCACCTTTGTTTTTTCTGATTCTTCAGGTGATTACAGTAGTGATGAAGGCTTCCTGTAGGGAGCAGGCTCTCTGCCAGTCACAAACTGCTCTTCTTGCCACCATATGCCTCTTTTGTGGAGATGAGGTCTCTCGCCAACAATTTAGGAAGTCAGTAACGATTTAAGACTGACTTATGTTTAAATAGCCTCAAGTTTTTTATTTCTCTAATGAATAATGTTTGTCTCCCAGGTTATTACGAATCCAACCTGAGGTAGGCAAGAAAGTGTTGTCTGAAAACAGCTTACTGAAGAGCATCTCCTTTGATGAGCCTTTCCTTGGTGAAGAATTGGTTCAGGAAGGTAAGACTCCTTAAGAGTTTTTATTCTTTTTTTTTTCTTTCTTTCTTTCTTTCTTTTTTTTCTTTCTCTTGGTTAATGACATTTCAAGTTGCATAAACATTCTTTTTCACAGTGAGTTATGATCAACTATGTAATCCTTCTTCCCCACAGCCTATGACCTTCCCCAAAGGCCGAATGAGGCTCAGATTTTCTATGGGAACATGAGTAAGGTTATCCTGTCGCTACTGGGTACAGTGGAAGCCTCTGATTCAGGAGAGAGTGAACATGTTGAGTTTGTGCAGGCCTTAAAGCACCATGCCACTGATTCAGACAGGTACCATTTTAACATCTGCTATTTTCCCAAGGGAAATTTAATAGGCAGAAACCAATACGACGCCAGGTTTAGTTTGAAACTAATGAATAAATGAACATTGCTGGTTGTACTTCTGTTAAGAATAATAGATCCATCATGGGGGGAAAAAAGTTTTAACACACTTGTTACTCATCACTTGAATTGCCTTATCACAACAAAAAGGGGAGATGATGGTGAACTTGCGCAGAGAACTAGTGAAAAGTTATGATGTAGGGCTCTTGAGTTGGGAAACAGATGATTGATCTGATTGAACACTTTGTTGATCACCGCACCCTGAGCCAATTATGGATGTTTATAAAGTGTATGTGTATAAGGCAAAGGGACTTGTGAATGGGGGTATAAAGTACCCTTCATTAACAGCAGTGATGTTCTATTTTTTTTATTAGTGGTCTGGGGACTTCAGAGCGTCACTTCAGTAATGTTTCCCTGGATGTTCTACCAGTAAAAGGGCCACCGCTATGTGCACCGGTTCCTGTGCTAAAACGAACTATGTCTTCTGTGGATAACAGCTGGAGTGTCCAGCCTGAACAGCTGGTCCTCACAGCACCCACCATCAGTAAATGCACTCACTCCAGCATCACACACACGTTTGTGCACATCATGTAATGTATGAAATGACTTAATGTAATTCAGTTTTCATTCCGTGCGAATGCAGATAAAGACTGCATAAAAGAAATTCCAGTTTATATGATTTCTCTACCTTATTGTCTATGTAGTTATGCTGCCGTTTCTCATGGCTCCCATATTTTTGTCTTAATTTGTAATTGGCCACAGCTGGTGCCGCTGATACCAAGCATGTGCGGATCCTGAACTGTTCGGATCGTGAACTGAGATTTGAGCTCTCCTGGCCCGCCCACTGCCTGACAATCACTCCACAACATGGCATCATTGAGTCCCAGTATGGCATGCACACCATACCTAGATATTCACGAATATATATGGTTATATGGAGTCTTTACTGTATAATTTTCTCTTTGTACAGGAGCCATTTACAAATTCTAATAAGCCCGAACCCATCACTGGCTACCAAATCTTCAATACTTCCATGGAGTGGCCAGATTTATGTCCAGTGTGACAATCAGCAGAAGGTATTGTGGAGATTTTCCAAACTGTGCATCTTGCTTATAGAATATCAGCATGGTCAAACCATTCATTACTATTATGAAACTTCTAAACAATAATTGAACATTTGGGCTTCTTAATTTAATGGCCATTTCTTCTCTATAGTTTATCAGAGTTCAGATCCGTCAGGACCTGGCCATGGACATCTCTGCTTCTGGCTCATCCTCAGATCGCTCCCTGTGCCCTCTGCCACCCCAGGCAGAGACCCCTGTAGGTGCAGGTCTCAAAGCCCAGTGCAGCAGCCCTCAGACTAGCGTGGAAATTAAAAACCGCACAGTGGTCTTTCCCTCAACCTGCTCTGGAGAGTCCTCGGGTAACGCAAGATGACCACCAACTACTCCCAGTTCCAAAACTTGAATAAACTCTTGTGCATCATTATAGATTAGTGCCTGTAGTTGTTTTAGAGTTTAAGTCAAAGGTATTAGGTATTTGCAGTCCTGTGACCATAGAATCTATGTGGAATAACTGATTTCTTGCGAAACTGGTTAATGAAAACCTACTGAAATCTGTTTTTCCTATTTTCAGAATGTTCCATAGAAGTGGAAAACCATGGGGAGGAAGTTAGGTGGTACCTTTCATCTTTTGCACCTCCATATGTCAAGGTATTTTTATTTGTGGTCATGTTACACGGACTGATTAATATTTATTAGTACTTTTTTTTTTTTTTTTCTTTAACTTTTGTTGTGTTACCCATAGGGTGTAGATGGAAGTGGAGATGTTTATCGGGCCACATATACAGCTTTCAGATGTGAGAGAATGTCAGGGATGCTCGGGGTCAAGGAAAAGATGCAGGTGTGGCATTAAAGGAGATATCTTTAGATCTGTAACATTTTGCTTGCTTTTCACACTGGAAAGATACTATGAAATCCTAGTGTGTTCGTTACAGTTAGCGTCAACATTTGATATATATTTTTTTTGTTTTTCAGGTGCCATTCGCGTTTCTTCCGCGGGATGGAGGGGATTACGCTCAGTTTTGGGATCTTGAGTGTCATCCAGTGACCAAACCACAGCAAAAGAGCCAAATCCGATTCCAGCTCTGTGGCGCGGTGAGGGTTCTGATGATACACAATATTTATATAAATAACTTAATAATTGACAAAAATAATTTAAGATGCACTAAATCAACACAGGGCCCAGAATCAGTCGGTTTTCAACTTGAGTTCACCTCATACGCCTCATATATAATTTAATTTAATAAAATTTTATTCTCATAGATGGGATGTCCACTTTTGCCAGTCATAAGTGTGTGCTAGCCAGTCATGGTCATTTGTGCTTTTTCTGCACCCTAATTGTGCATGTGCAGCAGTTCTAAAAGCTTCTGCCTCAGAGGAAGCATGTGATCTCCTGCGCCCTCAGTGTCACATTTTGATTTTCAGTTATTTGAAAAGCTCTGGCTAGTAACCTGAGAACATTATGCAGTTTGGATAAAATGTAAATGTTAATGAATTGTGTTTGTTCTTTTGTTTGTTTTTTAATAAACCAGTAATTTAATTTTGTATTAAAGTTTCTAAGACTTTTGTATGCCATCAGTTATAGTTATTCAAATTTAATTCGGCAGGTCGAACAGAAATAAATTGGAGATGGTTGCAATCAGTGCATCTCTATAATTGATGTTTAACTGTTTTATTATAATTGATGTTTTATTGATGAATAAAACAGAAGTTAAACTCAAAAAAACCTTTTGTATTGAATGGAAATTGTTGTTTGTGCAGGGTGTAAGAGCAGGTGCAGGGACAAGCCATGAAGACTGTGCGCTATTGAGGACCGACGTTAATGTAAAGAGCAGGAAAAGAGTGGAATCTGCAGGCTCAAAAAACGGGTAAGATATACTTCTTTTTTTTTTTTTTTTACTTATTCTTTTAATGATCTTTTACAAGTATACATCCAGAAACATGATGGAAATGGAAATTTTATCCTAAATATAAAAAGCAAGTGGCACAGCAACATGTTTTGTCTACATTTACACAGCCACTGGGTTTTGGGATATTTTTCCTTTTAGTCTATACAGCTTTTTTTTTCCAGACCTGATTTTAATTAATTTACATCTGCACATTTGTTCCTTCTTTCTCATTAAGTATGGAGTCCTCCAGGAGAGGAGTGTATGCCCCTCAGAGTCTCTACACATTCCCTACCACACGTGTGGGAGAAGTCAGCACGTTGAAGGTCAACTTCCGCAACAACTCTGCTAATACACATGAGGTGAGTGCTTGCAGAAAGCTTCAGCAATGTCATACCTTTTAACAAACTAGTTCTGCATTTTGTGTTTTTCTAACATTGGAAATAAACTGCACACTTTAAGAGTATATATTTTTGTGTACCAGTATATGTCAGGATATCACATTTACATTGATTGATTGATTGTTTGTGCTTCATTTAAAAGAAACTCACTAATTCATTTGACAACATTATTGATCATTGCATGGGAGTTTGGCACCTTCCAGTACAATCTGGGAGAACATTATCCGTTACCTTTAAACATTGCATGTCATTGATGTTGAGCTTCTCTAATTGACTTACAGCTAAGATTTTTAAGTCCTTCAGAGCCTTTCTACATCAAGCATTCGAAATATTCTCTAAGGTGAGTTAATTAGTATTGCGCAATTTTTCTTTTTCTCTCTCTCTCTCTGCCTATCTGTCTGATTATATCTTTTTCTATCTATGCTATTCTGCCTTTTTCTCTTCGGTCTCTGCTCTTGTGTAGGAAAAATTTTATTTGTTAGTACAAATGTATATCTATATATTTTATTTAAATCAACTGTAACGTCTGTGTCACTTCCTGCTGCACATGCCTGCTGTGAGGCCTCTTAACACTTAACTGCAGGTATATGTTTGGGTGCATGTAGTACTTCATGCATGTATTCACTGACAGTCGTGCATCTGTGTTCATTGATTGGAGTGAACTGTTTAATTTAATTTTAAACATGTTTGCTTCTAAATATTACACACATTTTTCATTCGATTATTTACAACAGTAAAGGTGTTTCCCAAACAATGAGTATACTTGGCGGACCTCCCAAATATATTTACGGCCGCCCAAGTATATTTGCCGACTCCTTTTAACTATCTGTCCATCTGCCATTCGCGATTGATTAACTTGTAGCAGACAGTTCCCTCGCGCACTAGCAAAATAAACAGGGACAGGAGTGGTAGCGTGAGCATGATGCCGTAAAAATATAGGAATACCGTAGTGACGGTCGTACAGTTACAAACAACACACGCACATTGGAAGATTAATCCTTATTATCCCTGCATTTGGGTTTTCTGATGCATCATGTAGAACTAAAGTTATCATTACTTTTAAAATGTCTAAGTTGTACTCCTGCCAGAATATGGGAATGATGTTGCAAAGATGCAGAACTAAAAACTTCTATTTACTTCTAACTTCTATTCATTATAACAACCATAAAAACACATGGATATGTGCTTTTTCTTTAGCCTATGCAACCCATTTTCTTCTTCTCTTTTTTTTTTTTTTTAAGTCACGTTTGTATAGTTAAAATTAAATAGAACTGAATGAGTATAAATTCATGTTCTGAGGACTACAACCCCAAGTATATTTCAGACCTGAAGGAAACACTGATGTTTGTATAAATTTTACTGTAGACGTGGTGGTTTTTTGTAAACTTGTGAAGTCATTTACTGTAGGTGACTTTAGGTGTTGCTGTGTATTTAATCACTGTGAAACTGTTTGGTCCATGCTTTTAAAATTAGTTTGCCTCTTTATAATTCTGCTCATTTTGTGTGTACTTAAGTGTTGAGAGAATCTGAAATCTTTTTTTCCTTTTCTTTTTTTATAACCAGGACACAGCATTATATCAATCTGCCTGTGCAGTTCAAGCCAACTGCTGTAGGCCAGTTCTTCGGGCTTCTGCTTGTTCAGACGGATACAGACGTTAAACTCAGCATAGAGCTCTCTGGCGAAGCTTTACTGTAACGGTCACCCTCACTGATTTAAATATTCCATCCATTTGCCTTTCACTTGGTTTGCGTCAAGCCTAAGGTTGGATGAATATTTTACGTGGCTGTTTTGTGAGGCTCCTCTTCAACATCACAGAATAAATGTATTAGATTTAAAAAAAGGTTAGACATTACATTTAGCACAAGCTCTGATATTGCACTAACCCAGTATGCCAAATGAGAAGCTGTAAGCATTAATTAGGCCACTGGTTTGTTTTATCCATGTTGTGTGATTTAACACCATCTGCTGACTTGAAGAGGTACAGCGAAAAATAAATTTTTATATTCAACACAAACACTTGTACCAGGGCGTAGGTTACTTCCAATCCAGACATCACCAATACAATATGATCTGTCTAAAATTGGGAACTGAAATCCTAAATTTGTTGAACACTTTGTACACCATGTAAATGTATTATGTGTTATTTATTTTAAAATTCTAAATAAAGATTTGTTCATGTTGTTGAGTTTTTTTTTTTCTTCTTCAAACTGGATAGTTATCTAATTTAAAACTCCATTAGAATGATTATCTTTGCAAGATTTCAGTCACTTTCAAAATAAGAATACATGGGCAGGTGTAAACACTTTGTTGTACTTTTATTTAGAATTTCTTAACTTTTATTTGAGAAGACATTGATCAGGAATTGAACAGAACTGTGTTGTAAAACAGAGAACCAAGTTATTCTTCTGTGAGTGGTAATGTAATGGTTAAGTTGTGTTTTGACAAAAGTGTTAACTACTTGACCATTTTCTTACTAAAAGTGTACTGTACTAATAAGTAAATCATTTTAACTACCTGTACATGTATTCAGTTAACAAATTTATTATTCTTTGGTAATGAATTATCCTGAGGGTAAACATTCATTTAAATAAACAAAAGTCCATGTTAATTGCCTTATATATCTCAATTACCAAACCTTATGCAGGGTTTTTAAACTTGCAACAAAAATAAATGACCAATAATACAGAGCACTTTCTCTGTGTGCTCAAATCACAGAAATGTGTAACCTAAATAGACCAAATTATGTACCTTTTTAACCATCTTGTTTAATAAGTATGGTGAGTAAAGTGAGGGGTAGAGTCAGTAGCCATGTGCACAGTTGAATGGATGTTGCGGTGCTGAAGTTGCACAGCTGACTGCTACAGCATGTTACTTGATTGCCATTTCCTCTTGCATCGAGTGAAGCGGTGCCTGCAGCCCCTTCACATGTTCTCAGACTGGAACACTGCTTCACAATTGCTTTCACGTCACCTAAACAAAGAATAAATTAGCCATGGACGTTTCTGTTGGTTAGTCCTGCTAAAATATTGTACAAAGTATTCTACAATGCTACATTATTCTACATTATACAAAATGTAAGAGAAGCTGAACATGATGAAACAAAGTACACAGCTTTTAAGTGACTTAATTTGTTTGAAGTGCATACCTCAAATGTACACAAAGCAATTACCCCTGAAAATAAGTGGTTATGCTAACTTTGGCAGCAACAGCTTTCAATTCTGATGAATGTAATTTAATCTTTCACGTCACAGAATTGCATTTAATTCTGCCACATCTAATTAATTTATTAAGTAATTGGACATTCTCTACAGGATTTTCTTGCCCAGGAAGTTACCCAGGCCGCGAAGCAACAACACATTCCACACCATCATACTACCACCACCATGATTGACCTAATATAATGTTTATTGTGCAATGCTGTTGGCTTTATGCCAGATGTCATGGCGTCCATAAAGTTGCTGCATGGTTGTTCAGAAACATTATCCTAAAAGCCTTCAGGGGGTCATCATGGTGTTTTTGGAAAATGTTATCGGTGCTATGTACCCTGTAAGAGTGAAATATTTTGCTTAGGTTAGATCTAATTAGATACTTTTTCAGATAGGTAAATCGGTGTTGGATAATAAATAAATATAATGTTCCTTTAAAAGCTGTGTGTTTGTTCCATCCGAATGTTTTTATCTTCTTTATGGCATACATTTAGTTTCTTTGGTAATTTAGACACTAGGTGTAGGATTCCCTAGATTCGTAGTTTAGACAATGACTTTTACCTATTATGTCCATGGTGGTCATGCACGTATTGAGAGGAGCCTGGCACTCCTCTGCATTTCTGTTGCAGTGCTCATTAGATGCTGTCGAACTGCACACATAACACTTCAGGGAATTTACTGTAATATACACAAAACAGTTAAGAAATGAATGGATTTTATCATCTTTTAGGCTCGTGTAAAAAATTATTTCCATTTGTCATTCAAACCTTTTATATTTACATTTTAGAAAGATGTTTAGAGTGACCCTAAACAACAGATTTAGGAATCTTAATACAACAATAATAAATTTTCTTTGTTATTAATGACAATATTAGTTTTTTGGTGAATAGAAATGAAATGAATCACTGTATTTATTAATATTCTAGTGTTAGTCTGTATTACTTTTGCAAAAACCTTTATCAACATTACAATGTTGAATGGAAAACTAAAGCGAGCACATTTTCATCAAATAAAAGGTCAGTACCTGAGTGTATAGACAGGAGGAAAAGCAGCAGTCCAGAAGGGTTCCCCATACTTCTCTACCAGCATCTGCATGCAGTTTCTTATCAGACAATAATGAACCTTCTCCCTTTAGAGAACCACCCAACAGATGCTTCTACTCGTTTTCCTGAATGGCATGTATTATCCCAGCTAGGACTCGCTTATGATTTTTTATTTTTTTTTGGCCCGTTAGCACAATAGTACAATAGCATTCTTACAGAACCACTGAAGCTGGTTATTGTAGCACACACAGGGGGTATTGTGTGTACGGACGTCAATGCAGACTGCTCAGCTCCCTGGTGTGTAACTAACACTTTGAAAAAGACAATTCACTAGACACATAGTAATATTTCTATTTACTCACATACACTTTCACATCAAACAAATCTGAAAAAAGTGTCTAAGTCAAAGCGCATGTCCATCAGTATTAAAGCATTTCTTTGCACGTCTTGTAGTTTTGAGAATGTTTCAACAGTCCAGGTTTCCTTGAAAATGAATTGTGTACATACCAGTTTTTCTGTTTAATTACCATTAAAAAAAGAGCAAAAGCAACTTAAAGGTGAAATACAATAAATACCTTTATTTTATTAGTCATGACAATGTTTTTAGAAAGTAAAATTATACATATTTTTCTGAGAAATTGCAATTTGTACTTCAATATTGGAATAAATTGGGTTAGATATAAATTCTTATGTAAAACATTTTCAATAAATACAATACTGAAGCATGTCTCGTCTTTTATACTGTAGGTTGAAGGTACAACACTATTGTGTACATGACACAGATTAGCATCAATCAAAAGTTGTTTCCAGTCACGCTGTAGCAGTGTGCGCATCACAGCATTTTACAGCAGACAAAGGCAGCATTTGTCCATTGAACACTACAATCTCCATGCTACAGTAAAGCAGAAATAATAAAATAGCCTTATAATACTTAACAGGTACGATGTGGAAAAATACTAAACTCCTGAGCTATAGAAGAATTCTTTTGGCCATGTGGTTTCAGCCAAAGGTACAGCTACCTGGCTACATTTTTATTTTTAGTTAAAGTAAATTTTGCAGATTATTGTAGCATAGATAAGGTCATTACAGTGGCAGACTTTCTTGTTTCTTCTTTCTATGTCTCTCAAGCTATTCATCATTTTTTAAAAATATATAACGAAATGAAATAACACCAAACTCCTTTCTTGTTCAGTAGCAGACTTGTCATGCGGTACTGAAATTAAATTTGAGCTTCAGAACAGCTTCCTACTGAACACTGAAGAACTGAAAGTATTGTCCTTTGCGTAAAGTTTCACTCTTTCATATTTACACTTGCCGCTCTCTGGTATAGCATGCATAAAGCTTCAGCTCTTGCTATGATTCCTGTAGTGCATCTGTTTAGTCCTCGTGTGATTTCACTTTGGGTTTCCTCCTGTGTGATGCATAATCGCGAACTCTAGATTTGTTCACACGGTAAATCCTGTTAATGATACGACAAATTTATTCTCAGTGACAGAATGTAACACAAATATATATATAAACATATATATATTTAAACTTTATTGTAGGTAGCAGTGCATGAGCAGGTTTGACAGCAGGTATGTGATCATATAAAAACTGATTAGGGTTATGAAATCACATTTAGCTAGCAAGATTTTAGACATCCTCTGGTAGTTGGTTGTAAGAGCCTAGGGAAGGTTAAAAGTAAATTAAACAGAAGAATGTTCAGATGGAATATACAGTATGTATTCTTTAAGTCAAGCCAAAAATGTTTTTTTCTTCATATACCTTTTTTATCATTATTTTTCCAGAATTCATTAACATTAATAAGCCTTAGGTTTTCCCAGACCAACACACACATTTATAAAACATTAGACAAAATGTGTTAATGAATTGCATAAATTGTGAAAGTGTAATATCTTAACTAACACTGTGTCTTCAGTATTATCCAATAGTTACATTGTTATATTTTACAATAATTTAGCCACATTTACATTTCCTTTTTATGTACTGTATATGTTGCATACCTGCGCTGGTAGAGGTAGATGAGAAAGATTACATCATCTCTGAAACAAGCTAATGGATGTGGTCCTGGAGTGCTTATAACTCCACTAAATATATCGCTTATAAATGTGTTTAAACCCTGGGAATATAACAAAAAACGTTGTTAAAATAATACAATTTAAATAATATTTTAGCTGGATGATTAAACCCAAGCATTTCAGATTCGTATTCTGGTTTCAAATAAATGCGGAACTCACTTTGTAGAGTAACACTGACATTGGAAGCTGGGCAACTGATTTCATCTGCAAACACATGAATGACATTCAGTAAATGTGGAGGCAAGTTGAAGCAATTGGATGTTATCTGATTTGAGAACGAACCTTGTAATTGACAAATAATTGAGGGACCATAGACAGAAATCCAGCTGCATAGACCCCTGATGTGAAAAGAAATGGCTTTTTTTTTATTTGACATTTAAAGTCTCAGAAGAAAATAACTTTATAATTATTAAGGACTTACCACTGACAAGACTGTTGATGATCCAAAAATACCAAGTACTAAAATTAACAATTAAAAAGGGATTGTTAAAACAAAGAAATATAGAAGTAAATATAGACTTGCTATAAAACAATATCAACCATATTGTTTATACCTTTTATTTCGGAGATATATAAATGAGTATATGGCCCCACTGATGCACAAAGGATACATTAAATATGACAAGAATTTCATTGCCTGGGGAAGAAAATGGCCAAGTTAATTTAAGGACATCATCTCTAGAATTAGATTTTGTCTCAGTTGTTCGGTGCAAGATTATTTCAGTACCCTGGCATCATGTTCTTCTGTTGCTCGCTCCATGTCATCTGCTCTACCATCCTAAAGAGGACATCAACACTATAATGTTCACAAAGCTGCAAGAGAAAGTCAGCTAGGTCTACACAACATAGAAGCAAACTCAGCCTGTTCGCAATCCAATTCAGAATTGAAAATAGCAACTGTGTCCAGAATATTTACAATTAGAAGAGAATTTACCTTAAAACTGGGCGAGATTGCAAAGATTTTGCTGACTTTCCACAGCTGAAGACATAAGAAAGAACAGTTTGGAATGAATATATATTGCGTATAAGTATAAACACACAACAGAGAGATCATGGTTTTTGTACCTCAATTAATGCTAAAAATCCCATAGGGATGAGGGTGAGCCAGCTGGTTTGCTCTTCTAACAGATGGAGGAATATCACAACCGTGCTAAAACACCTCCAGATCACTTAAAAAAAGACAAACACATTAAACACTTCAGCATTTTAATGTTTAGCACACAGGGACCTTTGAACAGACTAAACATAGTCATTCAGTCTGATATCTAGTTTAATTTGTCAGCAGTATAGTTTGTTTCTACCACCAGAAAAGCTTACAAATTACATTCATATAATGACAATCTCACCTGATCGCTTGGAGATGCCTGCTAAACTCTTTTTCCCTCTCCAAAAGCTCACATCATTTTTCATAGCAAATACTTCAAATGAAAGCTACAAAACAGTATTGGATTACTCAAGTGGTCATTTTCGGAAATAAATATGATGTTATACTGCATTCATGCACTAATAATAACCTCACATGGAATGCAGGCACTAGTATCGACAACACCAATATGTGAAGGCCAGCCTCAACAAACATCGCCTTTATTTCATCAAGTCTTTGCTCTGAAAATCCTGATAGAAATTATTTTAAATATTGAATTACATTGAAATAATTAACATCAAGTATAATATATATATAATGCAAATGAATTTGCACTTGTGATAAATGGTATAACTTACCAAAATGTTTGAGTGAGTATATGACAGCTTGGATATGGATCCACATCCTAAATTTGCGAAGTGTTATTGCATCATACGATATAGTGAGTGGGACGGCCTTTGTGGTGCCGTTTATCTCCTTAATAAAGAGAAAATGTAAGATATTAGATTGAAAAATGTGGTGCACATACACATAACATTCTCTTTATTAGGATCATCTATACACTTTGCATTTCTGCAGTCAGCCAGTCAGCCAGTCATGTACTGTAGCAGCAGTGCAATGCTTAAATCATGAAGATACAGGTCAATTTTGTTTCGGGTAATGTTTACAGAATGAGGAAAAGGTGTGATGTCTGTTACTCTAACCATGGCATGAATGTTGGTATCAAAAGATTTGAGTATTTTAGATCATTTTAGATAGTTTGAGCTTCCAGGAATGACAGTAAACTCAAATAATCATTTTAATCTGTGGTGAACAGATCAAACATTAAGGTAGATGGTCGATCACCATAGAAGCCCACATTAGGTTCTATTCCCATCAGCCAATAAAAAGAATAAAACTGCCATAAATTCAGCCTTTATTCATGACATATAAATTACTGCACAAACTATTTGCATATCTGAGCTTTTTTGTTAGTAGGCACGGGTCAGAGCACAACAGGGTCAGCCATTATACAGTGCACCTGGAACAGACAGGGTTAAGGGCCTTGCCAACCGATCAGTAACTCAGAGCCTTAACACACTGAACTACCACATCGACTGACACTCATCCCAACTGGACAGTTGAAGAATAGAAAATACAAGTATTTTTCCAGTCTTCATGTGTCCAGTTTTAATGAGATTATGCTTATGATAGGCTCTTATTCTTTTTCTTGGCTAATAGGAGACGAGCCATATGTGGTCTTGTTCTGCTGTAGTCCATCCACCTCATGGTTGTGATACTGAGAGATGCTTCTCTGCTTACCACTGTTGTATAGAGTGTTTTTTTTTTATCAAAGTTTTTTTATTTATTTCCAAACTATACAAAGAAAACACAAGAAAACACAACAAAAGAGAACACAAAACCAAACCACCACCCCCCCCCCACCCCAACACCAGACAAACACAAGGATGCTATAACAATCAGATGTCCATAAAAAGATAAAAAACAAAATAATAACATATGTAAGTAATCTTCCCCACAACCTTCCTTTACAGTACAATATTATCAGCGTTCATGCCCTCAGCAAAAGTTAAGAAAGGCTGCCAAATATTATAAAATGTGTCAGTAGACCCCCTAAGTGTATATTTAATTTTCTCCAGCTTAAGATGGTACATCACTTCCCTTATCCAGTGGCTAAATGTAGGTGGATCAGGGTCTTTCCATTTAGTCAGTATCAGTCTCCTAGCCAAAAGGGAACAGAAAGCCAATATTTTAATTTTCCTTTGGTTCAAACTAGTGTTTTCTGGGGCCACACCAAACAATGCAATAAATGGAGATGGCTCTACTATCTCTCCAAATAGTTCAGAAAAGGTCTCGAAAATATTAGTCCAGAACATGTAAAGTCTTGGACAAGTCCAGAACATATGCAGCAGAGTTGCAGGAGCTTGCCTGCATCTATCACATGTGGTATCTATATCGGCTTTGATCTTAGAAAGTCTGACTTTTGACCAATGTAGACAATGCACAATCTTAAATTGTATTACAGCATGTCTAAGGCAAATGGATGAAGAGAAAATTCCCTGTATTACTTTGTGCCAGATTTCCTCTGAAATTTGTTCATCTAAATCTGTTCAAGTAAATCTAAAGGTGTTGAATCATACATACTGAGTAATTCATAAAGCCTGCGTATAGTTTGTTTTTGTACTGATTTACATTCAAATATTGAATCTAATAAAGAAAGTGGAGGGCATGATGGGAAATTATTAGAATTCAATGCCACAAAGTTCCGAAGCTGCAAGTATCTATAGAGTGTTTTTTTTTAGCTAATTTATCTCTTCTATCCATCTACAGAACTATCGCTCACTCAATGTTTTCGGTTTTTGCAAACCCTGAAGAGAGTTGTGTGCGAAATTCCTAGGAGATCAACAGCTTATGAAATACTCAAACCAGACCTTCTATTACCAACAACCACGCCACTGCCAAAGTCACAAAGACTATATTTTGTATCAATTCTGATGTTTGATGTAAAGATAAACTGAAGGTCTTAATAAAGTGGATGATATTTTATATCAAAAGAATGACAACTTTTCTGTGACCATTGTGAGGAGAAGTATTTTACATACGATTAAGTCCTTTAGTCTGCTTCTCATTTCATCAACAAGTAAAAGAGGAAGATATATTTTCTTTTTGTCCTTCTTTCCATCTTCAACACTAAGGGAAAACATTTGGATTCATTACCCAATTAAACAAACAGATATCAACGGATTCACAAGCAGCATTCATAACTTTCCCTTTATCTATAGTACTCATATACAGTTTTAAAGTTTAAACAAAGAGACTCACATTTTCATGTATCTGCGCAGGTCACTCGGCACAGCTGCATTATTAAAAGTGAAGTCCTCCGTCATCATGTTTAAAGTGACATGAGATTTCCAGTAGGACATGACATTTTGGCCTCCTGTTCCCTAAAGTTAACAGAAAGAACAGAAAAGGGCTTAGGTTTATTCACACAAGAATGACAGCATAAAATTTCCGCTCAGATTAGTGCTATTCAGTGACTGCAATGAATGAGATGTTTTTCACATTTTATTTGCATAGAAAAAAACTCAAATATGAAACCTGACTAAAAGAAACAAGAAGCACTGAGTAACCTTATGAATCTACAATATTATTACCTTGCGAGTCGGTTTGGCAGAGCCAGACATGACCATAGGAGCATTTGGTAACATCTGAGAGGTCAGACGAGCTACAATTCGCACATATTTGCTGTCCTTCCATGGGGAAACTCCACTCTTATGTACAAACACTGCAGCATGGAGGGTCCCATTCTTTGGATTCAGTGCAGATAATGCCACATTCACCTTCCTTTCTCCAATAGAAACAAAACAGTAATATGTGAAAAAGGTGTGGAGATATTAAGTGACTGGTTTCATCCACTGATTTCAGGACCACTGAAAATTCAATGCTCTTGTTGTCTACTTTCACATGCACATGCATTGAAGTTTAATATAAAGAAAAATCAGCCATAACATTAAGCTTTGTAGTGGCACCTGTCAGTGGGGTGGGATATAGCTGGCAAAAAGTGAACAGTCAATGCTCAAAGTTGAAAATGAGCAAGTGTAAGGATCTGAGTGTCTTTGACAAGGGCACTAGGATGCACAAAGGAAAGAATGCAATCTGGGTGAGATATAGTATTCTGAGCAAAGCTCCTCTGGGAAACCTTGATTCCTGGCAGTTATGTGGGTGTCCCCTTCATGGCAATGCCATTGTGTAACAGCAGTGGCCTCTTTCAGCAGGATAACATGCACTAATGCACACTGCAGAAAATGTTAAGGAATGGTTCGGGGACCATGACAAATAGTTCGGGGTACTGTCTTGCCCTCCAAATTCCCCAGATCCCAATCTGTCTGATTAAATGATCTGTTGTTGACATCATCATGCCACATACCACAGCACACAGTCAGAAATCATGTAGAGGCCATGCCTCGCGTGGTCAGGACTGTTTTTCATGCCACTTCGGAGGGGTTTGCGGAAATTAGACAGCTGGTTGTAATGTTATGGGTGATGTTTTATGTTATGTACAGAACTACTACTCAATCACTCACTTCTTCGTCATCTATAGCACTTTATAAATACTTTATCCTATATACAGCGTCACAGGGGCCTGGACACACAGACACACACATATTCACACACTACGGGCAATTTGGGAACGCCAATCTGCATGTCTGGGAAACCGAAGAACCCAGAGGAAACCGACCAAGGATGAGGAGAACATGCAAACTCCATGCGTGCAGCCCGGAAGCGGGAATTGAGGTGAAAGGCACCAGTGCTAACTACTAAGACTAACCTAGGTACACTCCTACTGCTGGATTAAATGATTCCATACATGAAAATAAATGTATACATCTACAATGTATGGATGCACTTCAATATCCAGTCTAGACAACTCTAAACCCCTATGTTTATATATATATATATATATATATATATATATATATATATATGTCCATTACAGAAGAGATAACTTACCTTTCAAGCTTGGTATGGACTTCAAATTTGTCCACTCTGAGCAGGAGTGTATGCGCAGACTCATCACCAGGATCCAGCGTCAAATACACGCTCAGCTTTCATATCCAAAACAATGTGATTCAATTACAATGCAGTCTATCTAGCAGCTGAACGATATGACGAAGATGTTTCAGTCAGTGGAGTGAACGTGTGAGCTCCTTACCTGGAGTCGGGGTTTAGCGCTGAGGTACGATGTAACGCAGTCGTCCCCTTTAGCGCTGTCACAGGCTTTAGTGTGCACGAAGCCGTATAAGGCCCAGCACGTATGAAGCACGTAGACCACCAGAACCCCAAACAACACCTTCGTGTACGACATCTTAAACTGAGAGCCATTCTTGGGCTTAGAATAGCACGATGGAAACATTTTCTCCGTCAAATAAATCAATTAATCCAAATTAATTAGGCGGATACAAATGCAGGACCTCTCACTCACTCTCTCTCACACACACACGCGCGCGCGCGCGCAAACTGATGCTCAGAAATAACGCCGCTGGGTCTGGCTCATCATCCAGGCTCTTAAGGCTATAAGCACTATTATTTTCTAGCTGTAACTAAATCTTCAGTGAATAATGACAGCCCAGTGCGCCAGTAAGAAGCACGCAGTGCAGAAGAAGAGGCACTGAGGAGTATCTTCATCTTTTGATCTGTACACGCAAACGCGATTTCCCTTTTCTGCTGTCATCAATCCTGCTGTTATATTTTCCTCGTTCTTCCTGTTTTTCCAAATGCCAGCTGAACGTAAACTGGGATCACCATTTTGCGGGTTTTCAGTTAATCTGGCCCAATAAGATTTAAACCAGCAACGCAGCGCGTGCACTAAGAGCTCCGCCCACCTCCTGGTCCAAGCCCTCCTAACGTAACCTAGCAACCATTCCTGCAACGTAGAGACATTTACACATGTCCAGAAATGTTGACTGACACATTCATTATTGTTGAAAAAATACCACACACCAAATTTTCGTAGTTTCAATTATTTATTATTATTATTATTATTATTATTATTATTATTATTACTAAAGTATTATTTTATAAGTATAATATTTATGAATTTAAGTATTTTAAATGTTTTTATTTTAAAAATTATTTGGGCAGATATATTACACTGGTTAATTACACTTTTGCATCTTGTTTTTCAAATCCTTTCCAAATCAATTAATAGTACAAACTAATGCCCAGTATAATTCCTATAAACTTTATTATCAGCTCTTACAGAAATTTTAAGGTCTATGATCCCGACCTCCCTACTCTGGTGTCACCTACTTCATTAAAAGATATGGGAACTTGTGGGTGAGGTTCCCCCAGTGTGATTGAACCAGGTTTCTTTTTATTTTATTGTATGACAAATAAAACAATGTGAAAATCCAGTTAAACCATACACATTCTTTATACACATTGAATAGACATTGATTTAATTAACATTACAAATATCCACCAAAAGCATTTATTGCTTCCTGCCTACATAATCAAATTAAACAAACAAGCAAATAAAGAAATAGACAATTTGCTTAGATTAAAAAAGTTACAGTATTTACTAATACAAGCCTTTACTAATACACAGACATGTTTTTTGCAGTGTCTGTGTATTAAACGTTGTTGTCTTCTTTGTGTTCAATTTGTGCACATACAGACTACTAGATCAGACATTTCAAATGTGACCGAATGTCCCAATGACAGTGTGCCATTCTGCATTTTATTTAATTATATGCTGGATAGACAAACAGCAAGAACAAATATTTTTGGATATCTAATGAAGTAAATTAGATTTAAAAAAATAATTATGTCAGTGCAGCACTCATGCCGATGTATATGCACATTGTAGTGTCAACAGAACATATGTGATGAAAAAGAAATACAGCTTAACATATTTTTGTAACAACATAAATATTTATTGAAATTCATCCATCCATTCATTCATTTTCTATATAGCTTCTCCGTACAGATACAAGATCCCATAACATTTCTGGCATGAGGCAGAGTACTCCATGGAAAGGGTGCCAATCCTTTGCAGGGCACACACACTCATTCACACACTATGAGAAATTTGGGAATGGCAATTAGCCTAATCTGTTTGTCTGTGGACTGTGGGAGGAAACCGGAGTACATGGAGGAAACCCACAGAGCATGGTGAAAACATCTATAGCAAACTATATGTGCACAGACCCAAGGCTTATTTATTGAAATGCTGCAATTTATTCTCTTAAAGCGTCTTTGCATAAAACATGTATATAAACATTTGCCTGAACCTACAGTAATATTGGTATGAGTTGAGAGTAAGAGTTGACCCTTTGTTTTTTTTTTGTTTTTTTAGATTTCTTAAACACTCCTAAACGTAACTAATTTCATGAACTATCAAATATCAAACTATCAAATATTGAAAGATCGTGGCTGGCATTTTCATGGATTTTAGTAAACCATTGAAACTGATAAAAAGGGGAAAACCTCCCTAGTTACCTTTGAGGGACCTTTAAAGCAAAATGTGTGGAGGTACTCTCTGTAATGAAAAGATTTCTTCCTGTAACTATGGGTTTCTGTGTGGAACTGCATGTACAAGGTGCTGACTGGATGCCCAGTAATACGTATAATTTAAAAGCATATTATTTTCTCAGCTGTGTGTCAATATCCTTTTAAATACCGTTATTTTATTTTTTGTGGATGTTCAATTAATTGTCGACACGTTCTCGCGGCCGCCCTCTAGTGGAAAAACAACCCGGAAAAGTTTACTGTGGCTGAAATATCTCTGGTACCACGTGCTGAACGGGTTGGCAACTGCCCCGGTGCATGCTGGTTACTTCGTCATTGCATACTTCCGAAAGCATTTAGAACGCTCCTTCTGGTTTTGAAATGGTTATAAAATCTAAATTAAATGCATTTCGTAAATGTCGTAGTGAGGCAATAACAGGAGTTTATGAAGAGCCGTTCTTCTCCATTCGCTGTGCTTCATTAATAGACTGCTTAGCAAGAGAGCTAAAGGTTTAGCTTACTGATTTTTTAAATACATGTAATCAGGTTTATTAAGTAGTTTTGTTCGACCTTGATTCTATTTTGTCTTGTGTCTGGGCAAACGTCGACGAATTAATTTTAGGTCACGTTGGACTTTTTTCCCCCTCTTTTTTCCCTAAAGTCACTTGGACCTGCACACAGACTCGGTGTAATTCTGGAGGACGCACCTCTGGTTAACTAACTGATATGTCGTAGAAAATGCGCTTGTAACAGGGCTTTGACCTTGTTCGGGTGAAATGGAGGCATGTGTGAGGTTTTTATGTCGTGAGGGTCCGCGGATAATCTCACTGAAATGTTTAACTCGAGGAATATTAAAGGGATCAGGATCACCTCTGAGCCGTCCTCTCCGTGCTCATCACTCAGCAGCTGTGTGGACATGCAGACACCACAGGGGACATGTCCTGTCAGAGACAAGGCGACTAACAAACACACCCAGACAAAGCAGTAAGTGTGAGGAAACTGCAAATTGCATCACCTTTGGGCAGTAAAGTAGTGCTTTTTTATACGGTCTTGACGCTATGTAACATTTATTCTTATTTAAAAAAAACATCTGGTTAGCACTGTCGGTTTGCACCTTCAGGGTCAAGGGTTTGATTCCTGTCTCAGGCCTGTGTTCCTGGAGTTTGTATATTCTCCCTGTGCTTTGTGGATTTCATCTGGGTCCTCTGGTTTCCTTCCACAGTCCAAGGACATTCAGATTAGGTTAATTGCCAGTGTGGGTGGGTGGGTGCCCTGCGATGAATCTCATGAGTCTTCTAGTTTCAGTTGCTCGTTCTTATGAATATACTTGCACGGCATAGCGTCTATGGGAGTCATCTGACAAAAGAGTCACTAAATTGATCCAAACTTCCCATCATTATTGACCCTGTCTAGGGTTTACTCCTCCTTGTGGGATATCCTCAAGGGCCCCGTGACCCTGTATACAGGATAGCGGTATAAAAGATGATTTAATAACATCAAATGCAAACCATAATAAAATTCCACGTTAAACACTCAAGATGTTGGGACTATAACAACATGGCAGTAAATGCAAAATAAACTGTTTTTCTCTCCCATCAGCCCTCCTGTGTCGTGGCAGTGTTACAGACTCTTCACATACAGCTCTGTCCAGTGTGGCCCCTGTCTTTATAGTGGTAAGACAAATTCACTCTGAAAAGCATTCATATTGACTTTGTTTGATGTGCTTAATGATTCTGGCAGTTTTTTGTCTTTTTTATTTTTAGAAGCAATTGTGTGTTTTGAAACCCATGGTATTTGATCAGAGTATCCTATTGTTCTCCTGCCTGACAGCTCCATCTCTAACATTCTCTTACTGAAATACGCCTCATCTCTCCTCTGCACATGTCTAAACAATCTTAATCTGGCCTCTCCAACTTCGTCCCTAAACTTTTCTACCTACACAGTCACTCTAATATACTAATTCTTAATCCTGTCTATTTTTGCAACACTCAAAGCAAATTGCAGCATCTTTAGCTCTGACGCATCCAGCTATGCTTCCTGTCTTTTTTTTTTTTTTCCAGACATCTCCAAACTGTACAACATTGTTGTTCTCACTACTGTCCTATAAACTTTCCCTTTCCCTATTTTGACAGAATAATCAATGTTTTCGATAGAAAAGGCATAAGGCATAACGTGAAAAATAATGTAGATATAAATATGGAGGCGCAAGTTGTTCAAGTGGGATTTTCCTTTAAACAGATCTAATCCAAGTTGTTTTCAGTAAACATGTAACATTGTCTCATTGTCTACACCACTTTATCCTGTATACAAGGATCTCCCGGGAGACTTGGGGCATGAGGCGGGGCACACCCTGTACAGGGTGCCAATCCATCGCAGGGCACATACACAGACTCATTCACACACTACGGGCAATTTAGGAACACCAATTAGCCTAATCCGCATGTCTTTCGACTATGGGAGGAACCATCGTGCGGCCCTAAACATGTAACATAACTATGTAAAAGCTATGTAAACTCTTAAACAACATGGTTTAGAACAATGTCTCTGTAACTCCCTGTTTTAGTAATTATAACTTAACTGTTTTTCCTCAACAGATGAAATTTGACCCTGAGGGGAATGTCACTTCGTTTGGTGAGTTGCAGTGTTTATCTCCGACCAAGCAATGTAACAGGAGTATTGTTGCAAATGAACATGTGTCTTATACATGGGGGCAGTGGTGGCTCTGGGTTACTGATTGGAAGGTCGGGGATCAAGTTCCAGCAGCGCCATGTTGCCACTGTTGAGCCCTTGGGCAAAACCCTATCAGCTCCAAAGACACTGTATCTTGTCTGACCCTGCACTCTGACCCCTGTTATGTGGAATATGCGAGAAAAGAAAAAAAATTCACTGTGCTCTAAAGTGTGACAAATAATTGAGTTTTAACCTTAATACATATCCTTTTCTTCAGAGAAAAAGAAAACAGAGCTTTATCAGGAACTTGGGTTGCAGGCAAGAGACCTGAGATTCCAACACCTCACCAGCATCACGTCTCGAAATAATGCAATCATCATTCGCATGGAGGTAATCTATTTATCTACTGTATCTACCTATCTAAACATCCATCCTAACTTTCTTCCTACTTTCCTTAAGGATAACTTAAAAGCTATTAACATTTTGAATAATTCCAAAAATCATTATAATGCAGTTAAATGCTCAAATGGTCAGGATTTGTGCATTATTTTTGTATAACAGCACAAGTAGTTCTGGCTGTAATGTAAACAATATTGTTAGGTTAATATTGAAGCACTGGTTCTAATACAGTTTTATAATTTCTATAGTAACAGCTCAAACACAGTGGACACTCCACGTTATCAAAGACTTAAATCAACGGATGTAAAAAGTTTTTTATTTTATTTATTTATTAATTTTTTTTATTAATAATTTTTTTTGAGTTGCTCAATTATGGCAATAACATATTTGTGAAAACATAAGTTCATGTATTGAATTAAATACAACTTTTGGTTTTATCAGTTTTTTTTCTTGACCTTTAAATATAATTCAGATAAAAAAGCCACAGCATAGCTAAGGGTGAATTTGGACTTTTAGTCAGCAGTGAAAAAACAACATTGTAAAGCAAATGGTTTATTATGAAATGGAATATTGTACAATTATCATTAAATTCTTCTTATACCATTTTCATAATCATTGGAAGTGAAAATCATGCAAATAAAATTTGATTAATCACGGGAAGTTGTGCATATGCCGCTTTACAAACCCTATCCCCCTTGCATGCATTATTTTAGTATAATAGCACAGTCATCGTTTTTTTATTATTTGCTAAAAATATTGCTTCATTGCATACAGATGTAGTAGAAAATACTGCTCTAAATTGTCATGTAATATAGCAAATGATGAGGATTGATGAGGATTGCTTAATCTCATAATTTTTTGACTTTGCTTGATGGTCTGTAGTAAAAGAATATGCGCTTTGTATAATTTTATTCATAGCATGTTTTGAATAATCATAATAATAAAACATTCTGTTTTTAGTCTCTAAAAGCAGTAGTCACTCGAGAATCCCTGCTGGTGTTGGATTTCCGTGGGTTTGGTCTGGAGAAGTGGTTGGTTCTGGAGCTGGGCCCACAGTTAGCAGGAGATGGTGCTCTGGCCACCTATTCTCTTCCCTTCGAGTTTAGAGCCTTGGAGGCCATCCTTCAGCACAGGGTAAATGCTGGATCTTTCGTGACATTCACATTACACTTCATTTCATTGCTAACAAACAAGCAAGTTCTTCTAGTGAAATGTTATGTTGAAAGAATATTACTTTTCATCACATACTGACAGAATATCACTCAATGACATCAGTGGAAAGTTCAGTAAGGAGTCGTTTGTTGTTATGCGTTTACATATAGATAAACATCCTCCAGGCAAGGCTAAATGAGGTTCAACCACAAATATTAGACTGCCTTGAGTCATTAGTGGACCCCAAGCTTCTGTCTGCAGATCGCAGTAAGCTACACATGCTTCTCCTCAACAGTAAGAGGTAAACGTTTGGCAAGGAAAATCAATTATCTTATACTCTATATTTCATTTTTAAATTTTGTAATTTTCTGCATTATCTCAATTTCCAATTATATTTTCATGTAGTCTGTCTGAACTGGAGACAGACATTAAAGTATTTAAGGATAGCCTGCTGAAGATTCTGGATGAAGATGAGCTGATCGAGGAGCTGTGTCTCACTAAATGGACTGACCCCCGTGTGTTGTAGGTGAAATGCTCATCAATTATATTGCCATTATGGGAATCTACTGAAAGAAATACCTCACAACAATAACATGTCTAATCATCAGTAATATTATCAGGGTCTTTTTCATCTTATTTCCATTTGCTTTTGTGGGTGTGACTGTGTTGTTTGTATGTGGAGGCAGTGAGGAGAGCAGTTTGGGGTTGGATCATGCTCATGAGATGGAGTTACTCCTGGAGAACTATTTCATGCAGGCTGAAGAGCTGGGAAATAAAACGCGAGAACTGAAGGGGCTTATTGATGATTCAGAGAGCGTCATCTTCATCAACTTGGACAGGTACTGGAATGTATAAATTCTACCTACCATTAAAAAAAACATTGAAAGATGCGGGAACATGCCATTTACACTCATTTGGAATAAATAGCTTCTCAGTCTTGACATTTAAATAAGTGTCATTTACTGTGTTTCTGTTACCATATTTGCACTAGTCATCGAAATGTGATGATGCGCTTGAACCTCCAGCTCACCATGGGAACCTTCTCCCTTTCCTTATTTGGTCTGATGGGAGTGGCCTTTGGCATGAATTTGATGTCTTCATTTGAAGAGGTATGGAGATTTGTTAGATTACAGGTCCATGTTTTGGAATGGCAGCAGTATAGAACCGTCTGTGAAAGGCAGCACATTGATATGTTTTCTACAGTAACTGGTGTTTTGGAGTGTTTATGGACTCATTTTGTTTGTGTGTTTTCGTAGGATCCACGTGCATTCTGGTTAGTGACAGGAATCATGTTCCTAGGCAGTGGACTCATCTGGAGGCGTCTGCTTTCTTTCCTGGGACGACACTTAGAACCCAGCTCTCCTCCTCCAGTAATTACAATTACAAATTACAAAGCACACTTCATATTCTCCACTGTAAATTTGAGTTGTCCTTGAATGCTCCATACCCTCTTCTTTTTCTCCATAACTTGAAATTCAGTACTCTCAATTATTAGCACATTGTCAGTGCAATGTGCCAAAGAAAATTTGAAGCACACTATAGCTAAAGATAAGACAATGTTGTTCTCGATGAAAGAGAATAATCATAACAATGAAAAATGTGTGGTTTGATATTCCCATGCAAATCAGTTATTTTCACAATTGTGTCTGGAGGTGCCAATGGTTTCTGAAATGATCTGACAGTAAAATCAGTAACAATATTTAGATCAATATCAAATTACAGCCATGGATTTAAAAATATATACACTGCTCAAAAAAAATAAAGGGAACACTTAAACAACACAAAGTAACTCCAAGTCAGTCACACTTCTGTGAAATCAAACTGCCCACTTAGGAAGCAATACTGATTGACAATCAATTTCACATGCTGTTGTGCAAATGGAATAGACAACAGGTGGAAACTACAGGCAATTAGCAAGACACCCCCAATAAAGGAGTGGTTCTGCAGATGGTGACCACAGATCTCTTCTCAGTTCCTATGATTTCTGGCTGATGTTTTGGTCACTTTTGAATGCTGGCGGTGCTTTCACTCTAGTGGTAGCATGAAATCTGCATGAGTCTACAACCAACACTGGTGGCTCAGGTAGTGCAGCTCATACAGGATGGCACATCAATGTGAGCTGTGGCAAGAAGGTTTGCTGTGTCTGTCAGCGTAGTGTCCAGAGCGTTGAGACGCTACCAGGAGACAGGCCAGTACATCAGAAGACATGGAAGAGGCTGTAGGAGGGCAACAACCCAGCAGGACCGCTACCTCTTACTTTATGCAAGGAGGAACAGGAGGAGCACTGCGAAATGACCTCCTGCAGGCCACAAATGTGCATGTGTCTGCTTAAACTGTCAGAAACAGACTCCATGAGGGTGGTATGAGGGCCCAAAGTCCACAGGTGGGTGTTGTGCTTACAGCCCAACACTGTACAGGACATTTGGCATTTGCCAGAGAACACCAAGATTGGCAAATTCGCCACTGGCGCCCTGTGCTCTTCACAAATGAAAGCAGGTTCACACTGAGCACACTGACAGATGTGACGGTCTGGAGATGCGCTGGAGAACGTTCTGCTTCCTGCAACATCCTCCAGCATGACCGGTTTGACAGTGGATCAGTATTAGTGTGGGGTGGCATTTCTTTGAAGGGCCGCACAGCCCTCCATGTGCTCGCCAGAGGTAGCCTGACTGCCATTAGGTACCGAGATGAGATCCTCAGACCCCTTGTGAGACCATATGCTGGTGCGGTTGGCCTTGGGTTCCTCCTAATGCAAGACAATGCTTGACCTCGTGTGGCTGGAGTGTGTCAGCAGTTCCTGCAAGATGAAGGCACTGATGCTATGGACTGGCCTGTCCTTTCCCCAGACCTGAATCCAATTGAGCACATCTGGGACATAATGTCCGCTCCATCCACTAACGCTACGTTTCACCACTGACTGTCCAGGAGTTGGCAGATGCTTTAGTCCAGGTCTGGGAGGAGATCCCTCAGGAGACCATCTGCCACCTCATCAGGAGCATGCCCAGGCATTGTAGGGAGGGCATATAGGCACGTGGAATACACACACATACTACTGCGCCTCATTCTGACTTGTTTTAAGGACATTACATCAAAGTTGGATCAGCCTGTAGTGTGTTTTTCCACTTCACTTTTGAGTGTGACTCCACATCCAGACCTCCACGGGTTAATAAATTTCCATTTCCATTGATAATTTTTTGTGTGATTTTGTTGTCAGCACATTCAACTATGAAAATGACATTATTTAATAAGAATATTTCATTCCTTCAGATGTAGGATGTTATTTTAGTATTCTCTATTTTCTTCAGCAGTGTATTTTATGTGAATTTAGGGTATTTACATTTTTATCCATTTTGCCTGTCATTATCAAGCCTATTAGTAAATCTGTTATAGATAATTGTTTTGACTGTTTGTAAAAAAAACTTAAGATTTAATTTATTCATGTATAATAGAGACTGCTTTAGATTCTATTTTAATTATTCTCTTATCTTTCTTGCACAGATCCCACCTGTTTGGAGGAAAAGCCAGCTCAACACCTTAAAAGGCACAGATCTAAAACCTGGAGTTAGATGATGGTGTGACGCTTCCTGTTGTTCTCCTCCATTTTTCTGTGTACAGTAAATCTATTCTAAACTGACACATTGTGCTTTTAATTGCAGGGGATTGTTTCACCTTAAAAAGCATCAGGTCACCAAATTGATACCTTTTCTCATTATGGCTCTAAGTGTCTGTTATAACAGTGGTTCCTAACCCTGGTCCTGGGGAAACCCTGCACGCCACATACTATTTTTTCACAGCTTCCAACAAACTTGAACTAATCAGCTATTAACCATTTTATGAATTAATGTTGGTGTGGTAGAGCAGGGAAAATACTATACAGCTATAGCCAAAAGTTTTGAAAGTGACAAATATGAATTTTCACAAAGTCTGCTACTTCAGTGTTTTTTTTTTTAATCTTTTTGTCAGATGTTACTATGGTATACTTAAGTATAATTACAGTACAAGTATTTTATAAGTGTGAAAGGCTTTTTGCATATTTGCAGTGTTAACCGTTATTTTTGACCCTATGAAATTCACCCTGGCATGCTGTCAATCAACTTCTGGGCCACATCCTGTCTGATGGCAGCTCATCCTCGCATAATCAATGGTTGGAGTGTGTCAGAATTTGTGGGTTTTGGTTGTCAACCTACATCTTGAGGGTTGACTACAAATTCTCAGTGGGATTAAATCTCAATGGACAAGAATGGTCTGCCATCAGTCAGGATGCCCCAGAAGTTGATTGACAGCTACCCAGTGCGGATTGCAGTGGCCTTGAAAAAGAAGGGACAATACTGCAAATACTGACCCTTTGCATAAAATCCTTAGACACTTATGAAATAATTGTATTATACTTTAGTATACCATGTTAACATCTGACAAAAAGATAAAAAAAACACTAAAGCAGCAAACATTGAGAACATTTATATTTCTGTCATTGTGTCACAAATCTCAAGTCATTGTGTCTCAAAACTTTTGGAGGTAACTGGTTCTCCAGGACTAGGGTCAAAAACATGCATTACCACACACAAAGTATCTTGAGTTTAATTGTCAGTAAGTCACAGACGTGTGCGATGATGTGAGTACCTTGTGGCTACCTCTTATTGTTTTTAAGCCCTGTTCGTTTTAATTAGTTTAGCCTTGGAATATCTATGTAACTGGTTCTATGTGCTTTAAATAATAGATCACCCATGTTAATGGGTATATCATTTGAAATAAAGAATTTCAATATAAATTACTACATTGGAGTTTTGCAACTTCTATTGAATATACACTCACCGTTATCATGCACACATGAGCATTTTGCAATTCTTTAATCAGGAAATCATGTGACGGCAGCCCAATGACCATGGCATGGCCCCCCCAGTATTTCATTATCAAACAATAATTAATTCAGCAATTTCTAGTAAAGAGGACTGAGAAAATGGCTAAATTGGCTCAAGCTGACAGAAAATGTTTTGTAACAGTAAATCATGGAGGTTTTGTAACAAAACATGGAATCCTGAGGTGGATAGTTTAAAAGAGTTGAAGACCACACTGGCTTTTGCTGCTCTCAGCCAAGAACAGGAATCTGAGGCTCTCCTGCACACATACTCACCCTCACTGGATGGTTGAAGAGTATGAAAAAAAATCATCTGGTGCCTTTTTTCTAGTCTTCAGCTGTCCAGTTTTGGTGAGCCAAGGACAGCCTCAGTTTCTTGTTCTTGGCTGACGGGAGTGGAACCTGATGTGGTGTTCTGCTGTTGTAACCCATCTACCTCAAGAGTGAAGTTTTGTGCTTGCAGACAGCTGTAGAGACTGCTTCAGGTCACACCAGTCTGGTCATTCTCCTCTTCTCTCATTAACGAAATGTTTCAGCCTGCAGACCTTCTTTACAGGATTTTTTAAAAGCACAATTATGAATGTGATCAGACATTTCGGAATTACTAAAACCAGCCCATCTCAACAATAACCATAATAACCATGCCAAGGTTAAAGTCACAACGATAACACATCCCCCCCCATTCTGATATTTGATGTGTACATAAACTGAGGTCCTCGACCTGTATTTGTCTGATTTTATGTATTGTAGTGCTGCCAAATGACTTGCTGATTAGTGCTATATATTATATATGCTATACAAAATGTATTGTTCTACAGGCCTTTCTAATAATGTGGCTACGAAAAGCAATATATTTCACTATTTTAACATGCAGTTCAATCATTTAGTCTTCATTTTAACAATTCCAATGGGAAGGAATTTTTGCCATTGTGCTGCAGAGTATATCTGTTGTAATGTGCAATTATTCCAACAGAGGGAGACATTTCCCCGAATTTCGTCTCAGCCGGCACATGACTAAATTACGTTAAATATTTCAGTGCAGTACTGCATATGAGTTTTTAAAGAACAATAATACACAGCAATAGTAAGTAATCTGTTTGATCATCTGAATGTCATATCAGAAGGGTTGGTTTGCTGTTGGGTGGACTCTATATTATTTTTTCTCCAGATACCACTATACCAGACGAATGTCTGCTGTACGTGTCTCTCTGAGGGAACCTTAAATGTGATCTTGCTCTCTGGAACAATACAAAAGTTTTTCATTTAGAACAAGGCTCTCTGTTAAACTCTCACAGTTAATTCCAGTCGAAGGACAATACCTTTGCGTGTGTGTGTGTGTATATATATTTTTTAATCCGAGGTCTACATATTTTGTTGATATTTTTTAGCAAATCTGTACAAAAAGCCTATATTATGGCTTTTTCCACCTGATTTATGGATTCATACCAGCGCATCCGGTCCTACCCGTGAGCCTGACTCAAACTCTACAGTAGAGATTTCACTCCGAATCTGTGGCTCACTTATAAACACAAATAAATAAACAATTAAATAAATAAATGCGCGCCTCGGCCTCCGCACGCGCTCACTCCCTCTGTATTGACGTCACCTATTCCTAGGCGCGTGCACGCGCACACATACACGCCGCCCCCGGTTCACTTCATCCCGCTGTGCTACATCTACTGCTGAGACCGGAGCCGAGACACAGACAGACTACGTACAGCTCCTCTACCATGGCCTGCTTCTAGCATCTCGGAGGAAAGCGGAGAACCCTGAGGAGACTGCAGACCATCACTCAACAGTCCTGAAACATCTCTTTGAGATTCAAATCTGAAAAGGAGAGAAGCGACCGATCCCGTAAGAAAGAAGAAAAGAAAAGAGAACGAGTGAGATCTGAGATTACTTTCAGCAGAAGCCCAGCAGACTTGTGGACAGGAATAATGAGGCACGGCTGGATGGCGCTCGCGCTCTCGGCATTTTGCCTTCTGGGGAAAGGGGTAAGTTTGATCAGACCTGCGAAACTTCTTGTCACTCGGTGCTCTTTGCTCGGAATAAAGTAAAGCGCGCATTTCTGTTTGTGTCTGGTTCACAACAACGCGTTTGACCTTTTTGAAATCACGACTAATTGCTTTAAATTAGTAAGGCACATGTCTAAAGGGTGTCAAATCAAATGCACGCACGCGCGCATGGAGAACTTTCTAAACTCGGTGATGTTTTCTGCAGCTGTCCTGTTAACGCTCACAGTGATGTCTACGAGGATGGATGGGTACGAGTAGTTTTTTTTTTTTTTGCTCTTTCCATGCAGTGTAGTGACTCATTACGAGAAAGCAGAAACAACTTTAACACCATGACTGCTTTTGTGAAAAACAATTGAAAATGTCATACAGAAGTGTTTAGATGAGATAATACAGCTTCCCTTTATTGGTCGAGTGTTCCCAAATAAACAGTTAAACCAGTTCAACACTGTTCATTTAATACAAGAGGTTTCCAAAGTATCTCTAGGAAACATGAAATAAAGAACTAGCTTTTATCATCAAAGTCTTTCAAGTATTTCAAGACTATTCTAGTCACACAATGCTGAACTTTTATAAAGAAATAGAAGGATGTTTATAAAGGATCATATATAGTTAATATGCATTTAGATGTGTGTCCTTAGCCGTAAAGTGAGTTTGTCCCTGACCCCAAACTAGTTACACCACATCGGTTCATTATCTGCTTGCTAATCATTTATGTTGAATAAATAGTCTCTACTTCAACGTCCAGAAGTCCAAGAAAATGTCCTCCATTACCTCCATGGTAAACATGCAAGAGCAGCCACACAACGCATTGCTTCCTGTATGAAGTACTTTAAGATGTTTATCAGTTTGGAGTAGCATTAATGAAAGATTTTCTGATAGGGTTTAATCCATCAACTTCTCACTATGGATTATCCATTTTCTTTCATTGTGTGATGAACAGAAAAGCAGATACATAAGAGAACTAAATCAATTTCTCCTTAATCTTTCTTTTTTTTATAAAAAATAATTATTTCCTCCACTATATTTTTTCATTTCTTCTCACTTTGTTAATACTTTTTTTTTATTCATTTAATTTTTAATAAGTATTTCATTTAAGCATGACACATAACCTAATGCAACCAGCACACATGTAACTAATGAATCAAAACCTTTAAGAGCATCTGAGGACAGCAGCATCACACAGGTTAATCATTCAACCCCTCAGAACAGTATTGCATAATCAATATGCGGGAAAGACTTTGCAGAATTTGCTCTTATTCCCAAATATTGGTATAATGTTTGGTTGATGTGGAATTTGAACCTTATTGACATGTCTGGATATGTGGCACTGTTGAGCCTTGTCACTTTAACCTCTTTTAAAGTCTTTACCATATTTACTTTCCAACTGTTTTCCCAAAATATCATTGAGTTTTTGTTTTCTTCTTTTGCTGTAATTGTGTTTAAGTACATGTAAGTAAGGAGTAAAACAATGGGGTGATGTCCTGCTGCTTGGATCTTGATGTTGATTATTTTACAATAACGTCCAATAATATACCAAAAAAAAGGTTTATTCCTCTTATCGCACAACAGTTTTAAAGAATGACATGTCATACATATTATCTCATTATATTTCCATTTGGAACAAGTAAAAGTTAGTTCCTGATGTCACTTATGATATAACAGAATCGAACAGCTGTTGCCTTAAGAATGTCACTCTTTTGTCTCTTGTGAAGTCAGTAAGACAAAAAAAAAAAAAAAAAGCTTGTCATGACACTGAGGAACTGTAATGATCTCATCCTTATACATCCTTAAATAATCACTGATTGGTACAAGGCACTCATACTGAAGACTCCTTCCAAAAGCCTTCAGAAAAGTAAATGTACAGTAAAGCCTCAACTACACATGCCTTTGTTTGGGTTATTACTATAGAAATGCAAACATAGTAAAAAAAAAAATTTTTTTAAGGTGTAATTGATTAATATAAACCTGTGATTTTACTATGCTATTTTGCCAGTTGCTCTGTTATAAAAAGTTAATCAACAATTTGTTAGATTTGAAAATGTGAAGGTTCAAAGAAAAAGTCAGCACTTGTTTTTATTTTATTTTTTATGTGACACTGTATAATATTCAGACTTGCGCTATGTGTCTTTTTCATTCCACAGTGTGAAAGCTAGTTTAAATGTTACAGAAATAATTTTTTTTTTGTATTTTACATAAGTTTATGTGAGTGTTACAGGCTTTAAGGAGCACTTTAGGGGGAAAAAAAAGGCTTGTTTGTTTGCCCCAGTGTTACCACACCACTACATCATGCTGCCTGCTGTCTAATTTTGTTCTGGAAAACATTGTGAAATTCTTTCAAACTGACATCATGGTTCAGGAAAAAAATACTGAATTGCATTTTTTTCTTCTTTTTTTCTAAAATGCCATCACGGCCCTTCAGTTTACACGTATTCCTGATTGGAATGTAAAAAAACTTCCATCCGCTTTTATGCAACGTCTTTCATAAACAGAAATGAGACTTATCCTAAACATTGAAGAAAGCATCTGGAAAAGGGGTGACAACATATACAAAGTATGATGGAGGGAGCTGTAAAATGGAGATGTTGGGAAATGGAAGGATTTTTTTTTTCTGGTGAAAACCGTGGTACAGCACAGATTCTTGAGCTCCGAGGGGCTTTTGCTCTTCTAACCACTTGGTTAGATGAGCAAATGGAAAGTTCTTTAGGGATGTTTTGGGGTCTGGACGTATGAGTGCAGTGGTGAGCCGGACTACAAGAAAAGCGCTCTTGGGAAGTAATTGAGCTGTCTGCTTTGTGTGTTCACTGAGCCTAACTCTAGGAACATTTCATAAGGATTTTTTCATCTTTAAGCTGTATTTGATGGCGGGAAGGAGTAAGAATGAGAGAGCGAGCGGACTGAGGCAGTTTTCTGATGAGGTGTGCTCATTTTGGTGCAGAATGTGGTTAACATTACCTTGGTGATGAAGTTAGAGGATTGAGCCCACAGTAAATGCCAGAAGACGTTACACCATTGTAGAAAAGAACCCAAGGAAAGCTTTATATTATAATGTCTGAAATGACTGAGAGAAATCCTGTAAGTAGCATTTGAAAGGGTGTGGTTAGTAATTGTTAAGTGAACATTATAAACAGGCAAGAAACCACAAACACATCTACACATATACTCAAAACTGTAATTTCAATGAAATCTTTTAAAGATTTTATATAATTCTAGGTATTTGATACCTAATTGAGTATTACAGCTTGTTTTTTTGTTTTTGTTTGTTTTTTACCCTAGAATAAGTCGACATTGTTATTAAAGTGTGCCTGGTTGGTTTGCATTCATTTGCCTTATTTCTTCCAGGAAGTGATTTATAGTTCCATAAGTTTAACCAGGAAACATTATGCAAGCACACTGATGTAGTGGGGCTGTTGTGGACATGGTTGGGGAAGTGCTGACGTGTGACTCCCCAGGCCTCCTCCAAGCCCTTATATGGACACACTCTTTTCCTCCAGACAACAGACACCTCCACACCAGATGTTTTTTGTACACTGCAGATGTTCATCCTTCCTCTGTCACAGTAGCATGTGTTCCCAGATATCCAGTATGATAGTAAAGTAAGAATGTGTACAAAACAGCAGAGTTTCATCCAGGTCCTCAGTGTGCAGTAATATACTCGGTATACAACATTAAAGATTGCATTGATAAATAAAACCTCAAATTGTCACACCAGGTCTGACTTTAGTAAAATGTGTTTGCTAGAAAAAGAAAGGGTAGGGGATTGTTGTTAAAATAATCTGGTGAGATGGCAGTAAATGTGGTCTCTTGGATTTTGAATAGCCGAGTCTGCATTTTCTTGTTCTTCCTCTGTGTAACATTGAGTTTAAGAACAACAGTGCTCTTAAAGTACAGGACATACTACCCTAGGATCTATGTTTGGTCTACAGTATGTATGCTATCAGTGTTCAGACTAATACAACAAATCTCATGATCTTCTTCTTCTTCATTTCATCAACAGGCCTTTTTAAGATTACATGTTATTATAGGATATTGCACGTTATTGCCTGGAGATGAACAAGACTTTTGTTGACCCGTTTAAGAGTGTGGTCTAAATGATTTATGATGGTTTGTCATCTAAATGACTTGCATTTCTTCTAGAGGTTTTGACGGACTATACCCCATCCATCCACAGATTTTATTGTTGTCTATAATTCTTTCTCCTCATCACTGAAACACTGACTCCTTCTCATGGTCCTTCGATTTGGTTTTTAGTGCTTTACCATATTGTTAAGATATCGTGTCACTGTACCTTGGTGGAAATGTCTGCTATTCTGCTCCAGCAGTTCTCCTTTTCAGATATTTGATTAATGTTTGTGCACAGGTGTGTAATGACCTCAAGTGGGCTCAGTGGTTTGCCATAGCCAGGTGTGCTCTGTATGAGCCATTGTGCCAGGCAGATTTCCTATACATGACCCAGGTACTAACATGAAGAACAATGCGCACATACACACAATTTCTGACTTCCAGTAAGTGAGATATTTTTGATTGAAAATGTTTTGCTGTGTCCAAGGACCTTTATTGAGTTCTGGTGTGTTTTTTCAGTATGCAAATGCCAAAATGAAACTTCGAAACCTGGAGTTTGCACGTCAGCCAGGTTCTTAAAATGTATAAAATAGTCTCCATTAAAGTTAGGTTTAAAAACCCTCAGGGCTAGTCCAGGAATTCTATCAATCAGTGTATTAATCTGGAATAAATTTGTCCTGCTATTTCTTGTCAAGATGAGTATTTGTGTGTGTTCACCTACTACACAAGTCTCACCTTAACATTCTGTGTAAGAAAACCCAGTCTTCCATTTAACTTCCATTAAGTTTTAAACCATGGCTTGTGACCATATAAAGTATTATTCTAGCTGCCTGCACCACCTATCGCATCATTTCTCTGTCTCTTTTTCCCCCCCTTCTCTCCCTACCTCTCTACTCACGCAGCACCTGTGTGTAAGCAGACATATTAAGAATACCTTGCATGCCTGTGGTTTGAATGGGCCGTATTCATCACTGCTGTCGTTCTCAGGAGATCACACTGGCTGTGTGTGTCTATCTTTGTGTGTCTGTCCCTCTCTGTCTGTGAATCTGTCTCTGTCCCTCCCTCTCTGCCTGTGAGCGTCTGTATGTCTGTCCCTCCCTCCCTCTCTGTCTGAGTGTCTGTCTTTCTCTGTCCCTCCCTCTCTGCCTGTGAGCGTCTGTATGTCTGTCCCTCCCTCCCTCTCTGTCTGAGTGTCTGTCTTTCTCTGTCCCTCCCTCTCTGTCTGTGAGCGTCTGTATGTCTGTCCCTCCCTCCCTCTCTGTCTGTGAGCGTCTGTATGTCTGTCCCTCTCTGTCTGTGAGTATCTGTCTGTCTGTCTCTCCCTCTCTGAGTTTCTGTCTGTCCCTCTCTGTCTGTCAGTGTCTGTCTGTCTGTCCCTCTCTATCTGTCAGTGTCTGTCTGTCTGTCCCTCTCTGTCTGTCAGTGCCTGTCTGTCCGTCTGTGCTTCAGCACACGGATGTGTGTGTGTGAGATGGGCATGGATGAATGTCAGAGACTTGTCTCACTCCTTATATCCATGGCATTAAAAGCTCAGCCAACTTCATATCACAGGCACATCTGCGTTCTCACACTTGGCCTGTTATTTACACATTATAACCGCTGCACAAACCGCAAAGAGACACTTGGCTCTGCTGTAGTACAGATGGGTTCTCCAAGTTAATTATTGCACTTTTATTAGGCGTGATGTGTGTGGGTGTCTTTCTCAATCAATCATGACTGATCCTCTGCAAAGGAACTGAAGTTCTTTTTTATATATCAGGGAAACGCTTTTGCTGTTACTTTTCATAAAAGCTGTTTTATAATGGTGAAGTACGAATTAATTTTATAGTGGTTTTCCATGAATCCTTGCCTTGTTTCTTTCCAAGGTTGGTACAGTTTTATGGACTTTGGCGCTGGTTTGGTAACAGTTGGTAGCTTTAATAGATCATTGTATAATATGCGTACGAATATGGGGAAAGAACCACAGCATTAGTCCAGGGCTGGGAAATAATAGTGCTTTTGGGTTTGAGAAGCATAGCAAAACAGTTCACTTTGTGCATATATTAATGGCGAAAGCAGGCTGGAATGTGTGAAGGGAACGTCCGGAGTGGTTATAATCATATTACAGGAGCCTGCAGCTAAAAAACTCTGCAAAATTTCTACAGCTCGATTCTGTAGATATTTGTGTGGTTTTTGGTGTTTGAGATTTTGGCTTGATCCCGTCACAGTCAGTGTGTGCTGTGCCACATCTGGAGGGGTAATTATAATAGATCTGCCCTAACCAGATTTAGATATAAGGCCTTTTATCTGACACTGAACATGTTGACAATTATTCAGAGTCCCAACTAGTACAAGGATGAATAATATGAGGAGTGTTCAAACCAGGACTCTTCATTGTGCAGAATAACACATACAGAAATGAAACACAGATGAAACATACCTTTTATTTCTCTATATAATTCCCAGCTACACTAATGCACTTATCCCAAATACACTTATAATAGTGTAGAAAGTTTTCTCAGAATACACAAGCAATATGATCAGACTGCCTGCTTCGCGTCGGAAATCTAGGAACTCTTTAATGGCCCAGAAATATGGTAATGGCTTGTCAGCGAGGTCAGGACTGTACAGACGATGAGGCAATAACTCCCAACCGAGTCCCTGCAAGTGGTGTTCATGGTTCTTTTCCTCAAGTTGATGACAGGTTATCTATTGATCCGTCGAAGGATCAGGTACTCCACTCCCTGAATGTTGACAGGAAACGACTGCAGTGATCTCCGAGCCACCTTGGGTGGGATTGTCATTCATGGAGATACAGTTTTCTTTAAAACACATGTTTTACTGCAGCTAAGAGTCTCATAACCGTACTGTGTTTGAAGTAAATGCAAACTGGATTTATGAATGATTTCCTGATTTATGAATGTATGCTTACGAAAATGATATTTGAACTGTATGGAATAAAGGTAAGAGTAAAGCCATGTAGTCTTCTTTGACAAAATCTTGTGGCAACACGGTCATGATATCAGTGTGATATTGTATCCTGTCTATTCTGCAACTGTTGGTTAAAATGTTGAGCAAATATGCAGCAGCTTTTCTCTGGTAGTTGAAAGCACTGGTGAAGTAATCCAAATAATTTCTGGATGATGTCTGCATAGGGATCCGCTGCATCATTTCACACTGACTGCTTTATTGGCCACATTAGACCTGCCAGCTAAAAGTACTCCCACAGCAGGCCTGGCTTTGGCTGGGCTGAAAGCAGACTTCGAATTGTTATATGTAGGAGGTTTAAAAATTTTATCCAGTTTTATTGACGTTGCTTTTATTTATCTTGTGCTTGGCATCAATATATCGTACCACTTTTTCTTCTTTTGGTTTATGTTTGTGGTTGGGTGAATTCACGCTTTGTTTTTGCTTTGTTGGTGTGCATGTGTGTGTGGGTACGTTTGTGCATAAGTACTGCATCCATGTGTTTAAAGAGCTAGAGAGTGAGAAATCGAGAGAGAAAAAGGGAGTGAAGGGGGAGGTGTTTGACTCTGTTTGGCCTGGCTGTTGGGAGCAGAGAAGGGAGTGAGTGGCTTATGAGATTTAGAGTTTCCTGTCCAGCTGTAGCACTGGCACATGCTGAAAGAAAGTGACTCAGACCATCACACAATACCTTACTTGTGCTGCAGCCAGGAACTCAGGAATGCCACTCTCACTTTCATATGGCTGACAGGAGTTTGTTTTGGAATCAGACATATTATTCAACACACTCCAAGCAGCACATTCTTACCCTCCTGCTATCCATCTCACTTTCTGCAAATAGGACGGATCCATCTCCACATATAGCAAAATCTTTGAAATCAAATTTCTAACGCATTCTGGTCTGAGAGGTAAGTAGTCATTTGTTGATTTTAATTTTTAGCTTTGAAGCTTGAATTTTGTTCAAGTCTTTTTATTGACCACATGATCGGTTTTCACACTCGCACACTTTTGCCATTATTGCCAGTAGGGATTGATTGGCTGGTCTTTCGGATTTCCTGAGGTGTCATATTGTTAAAAAACGAAGCCTGGGTGAGCGTGAAATGACTGTGAAAGATTAGACTGGGTAGCACGAGAGTGTCAGATAGACCAAAACAGAGCAAAAACGATGAAATGGAAACTCCATATTCTGAATACAGACTCTGCAGAGGATGTGTAAATAGCCCACACGTTGTTTTCATTACTGTCTCTAAGTTAGTGAAAAGATTCCATCAGTTTTTGTGTAATTTAATGAATTTTTTTTTTTTTTTGGGAATCAGCTGGATGAATTTTCACTTGTGTTCATTTCATTTTTAATTTCCAGCCTGATTCCAGTGCACACAATTTTGTGTAAAGCTGAGGGAGGACAGGTGGATGATCGTCAGTAAATTTGAAACTATTTTGTGATGTGTTAAAACTGTTTCAGCACCTTTGTATCAGATCTTCACAGTATTTTTGAGGGCACATTATTTTTTAACTTTAACTGGGGCATGCATGCTTTTACTCTTGCAGGTTCTTGTGACGGGCCACCTCCTCTTACTCGATGACCTTTACCTGGAAGAACAGCAGTCTGGTGATTTTTCAGTCTTGAATAATGATGATGAATTCAACTCTGGCTCAGGATCAGGTAAGCCAGACTTATGTTTTTATATTTAAAAAAAGTCTAAAAGGTTGGAAGGTTACATTTATAGTAATCAGTTTATCTGCACGATAAGTATTTGTTAGTATAAGGGAAGAAAATGTGAGAACCACAGAGAATGAATGGGATTTTTGTTAATTCTATACATTCAGCCTTTGACGTAGGTAATTATACTAGTGTGTCTGTCTGTGTGTTTGTCTGTGTGTCTGTCTGTCTGTGTGTGTGTGTGTTTTCCTTAACTTTAAGTGCCATATAAAGAATAAAGTGAAAATGTTACTACTGTGCCATATCTGTTCTTTCTGTGTGTGCAGTATATGATATAAAATATATAAGTATTATCCAAAAAATCCTCAACATTTCAAAAAGCACATTCCTGTTAAACACATGCATCTAAATGAATATATTTGATTATACAGTATATATACTGCTCATTACTTTGCATTGTATACAAAGGGGCCATTTTTTCAGTCTTGGGTGTAAAGGCCAAGACAAGCTTCAGAGTGTGGTTACTTTAACACAGCTCATTAACTTTGTAGCAGTGAGTCTGAAGGTACCAGTGTGACTTTGCAAGGCTGCTGTAAACAGAAGTGAAGCCTGTTGGCTCCTAGATCATGGCAGCAGTTTGATGAGAGCACAGATGTTTCACCTGCGGTCAAACGCGGTCAGCCAAGACCACCATGCTCTTTCAGAAGACATCTGCTCCAAACATGATCCCTGCATTATTAATAGATCAGTCCTCCCACTTTTCAGCATAGTCAAACTACACCTTACACCAACACTTGTTAGCCTTCATATGCACAAGCCTAATGTGCAGTAAAAAAAATAGAGCAAAATAGGTCAGTATTTTAGGCCAGTGGTGTTACAAGGTTTAACGTTCAGGGTTACTATTAAGAGGAGGAGTAGTTGGAATGCCATCACAGACAATCTGCCCTGTTAGATCCACATGCAAGGTCTTTATTTCTCAACTGCTCTAAGGTGCACCCATCTTGACTGTCTCCAAATTCCTAACAAGTAAGGGCAAAAAATATTTCATTATTCTTTACTTGCATATGGAACAATAAAGGCTGTCTTATTCCTTTAAATGTTTTGCTTCATCTTGTATAAATACAATATTGTAGTTAGATACAGTACATGTGCCCTGTTTATTACCTTCAGGCTTTCTTGAAAGTGACGATGAAGATGAGCGGATAATCGAAAAAACACTAAACATAAAACCTACACAGCATTCCACCCAGACCAGTAGCCCAAGACTGGAGACCACTTCATTTGCTTCGCCAGACATATGGGTGGCCTCCACACATGCAGGACAGCAGGTCACAGAGGTAAAATGTTTTTCCATGAAGACATAGTCATTTAAAAAAGTTAGTACCCCTGCTTTTACTGTAATTCTTTGTCTTCTGTGTAAAACATAATCGAAATCAACTGCTTATAGTGGGTCTTAGCAAATCCAACCCAAGATGAATAACAACATATAACCTTTCACTATGACATTTATTAATTTCAATAATAATTAATCCAAAAAGAAGGGGGAAAATTTTTTTTACCGCTTCCCCAGGATTTCAGAGGGTAAGTGGTATCATTAGCAGGTGTGCAGAGCACTATGAACACACAAGTTTTGGCAGTTTGCTGGTCTAGAGCATTTATGGGTGTGTTAATGTATCTGAAAACTGGAACCTGTTATTAAACCATTTTCATGACAATTTGGAGTTCATAATTTTACAGTGAGAGAGATTATATACAAGTAAAAGGCATTCAAGACAGCTGCTAGTCATTCCAGGGGTGGATGTCCCAGAACGTTTACACAAGATCAGACCGTACAGTTTTCAGAGAAATACAAAAGAAATTCAAGATGCTACAGGCCTCATCTATGCCAGGTTTAAAATGGATTTGTAGGGAGTTAATGCCCATTGCCATGAGACATTAATAGAGCTGTGCATAAGCGAATGCCCAAAAAATTAAAGAGTAGAATCAGCCAAAATTCCTCCACAGTGATGTGAGAGACTGATAAAGTCATACAGGAAAAACTTTAAGATATTACTACTACTATTACCCATAGTTTGTTTTTTGCCTACATTTATGTTAAGAGAATAAAAGCACAGTGGAAAAAAGTTTCTATTTGAGGGTGTACAGGGTGGGCTATTTATATGGATACACCTTAATAAAATGGGAATGGTTGGTGATATTAACGTCCTGTTTGTGGCACATTAGTATATATGAGGGGGCAAACTTTTCAAGATGGGTGGTGACCATGGTGGCCATTTGGAAGTCAGCCATCTTGGATCCAACTTTTGTTTTTTCAATAGGAAGAGGGTCATGTGACATCAAACTTATTGGGAATTCCACAAGAAAAACAATGGTCTGCTTGGTTTTAACGTAACTTTATTCTTTCATGAGTTATTTACAAGATTTTGACCACTTATAAAATGTGTTCAATGTGCTGCCCATTGTGATGGATTGTCAATGCAACCCTCTTCTCCCACTCTTCACACACTGATAGCAACACTGCAGGAGAAATGCCAGCACAGGCTTCTAGTATCCGTAGTTTCAGGTGCTGCACATCTCGTATCTTCACACCATAGACAATTGCCTTCAGATGACCCCAAAGATAAAAGTCTAAGGGGGTCCGATCGGGAGACCTTGGGGGCCATTCAACTGGCCCACGACGACCAATCCACTTTTCAGGAAACTGTTCATCTAGGAACGCTCGGACCTGACACCCATAATGTGGTGGTGCACCATGCCACTGATGTTTGTTCATTAGTGACAGTTTTCATGCATCCACATTTTGGCAAATCCAACACTGAACCAGTTTCACAAAACTTAGCAAGCAGTTTGCTAACTGTAGCATGGGAGATGGGTGGTCTTGTAGGGTATCTTGCATTGAAATCTGCTGCAATGACCCGGTTACTGCGTTCACCAGATATCAACACAATTTCGATCCGCTCATCACGTGTTAACCTCTTCGACTTGTCAATGGCTGTGAACAAAGAGAAACTTGTGAATAACTCATGGAAGAACAAAGTTACGTTACAACCAAGCACACCATTGTTTTTCTTGTAAAATTCTCAACCAGTTTGATGTGTCACATGACCCTCTTCCTATTGAAAAAACAAAAGTTGGATCCAAGATGGCCGACTTCCAAATGGTCACCACCCATCTTGAAAAGTTTGCCCCCTTACATACATATACTAATGTGCCACAAACAGGACGTTAATATCACCAACCATTCCCATTTTATTAAGGTGTATCCATATAAATGACCCACCCTGTATTTAAATAATAAGACCTGGTACGATCAGATGATTTTAATGTTTTCACACAAAAATGAATTAAAAGAGGGGTATTTACTTGTATACTATACATGACTGTATTTATTCATTTACTTCAGTAACTTGCAGTACATAGTCTAATATTGTATGCCAAAGTTGGAAAACATAAAGTCCACCCAAAGTTGCTTTGTCTCCGTGTTGCACCAGTTTTTAATCTTTAGTTTTTCACCTCCATAAACAGTCTGTTTGATCATATTGCATTTCATGAACAGGTTATTAGGTTTTTAGGTTTAATTTTCCATGTATACTTTACCCTAATGGAATTGATTCTGTATACATTGTATTTACATTTTTAGCCTGATCTTTTTTGTCTCCTACTTACTTACTTCATTGTTGCTGGTTTCTGAGATTTCATTGTACTACAATGACAATAAAGTCTCATCCTTATATTATCTTTAACTTTTTTTTTAAAGTTTGGAATGCAGATCATTACTTTAATTTCAAATACAAGGCCAAGAGGAAACAAGGGTTATCATTTATTTTCTGCTATACACATTAGATGAAAAACTTCAGCAACATAATTACTGGACTGCATATTAAAATAAACTCATGTTACATACCCATGTCACATTCTGTTGTTGGTCTGATTTTCTGCTTTTCGTTTCTCTTTCTTCTTTAATCCCTGGGTCCCCTCCACACTCATTTCCCTGTCAGAAGGAAAAGCCCCAGGACAGTGACTTGGCCACCAGCACTAGCATGTCTCCACAACTGGGGTCGGATTCTGACAAGCAAAATGAATTGCAATCGGAATACCTGACGGAGGTTTTGGCAGGTATGTTCAGATTAGAATCAAATAATATTTTTCAGATTTTTTTTTCTGCCATGCAATTACAATTTAGGCTACATATTTTATATCTGTGTATCCTAGCAATCTTTACAAATCACAAATGTGACCCATTCAAAATGTTTAAATCCACCAGTCTTATACATATACAGAAAAAATTATGTTTCACTGATTTTTGTATTGCCCTGTGTCACTCGACTGGTTTTCTCCTTTTATGTGTAGCTGTCATAGCTGGAGGTGTGATTGGCTTCCTGTTTGCAATCTTCCTCATTCTCCTATTGGTGTACCGCATGAGGAAGAAGGATGAAGGCAGCTATGATCTGGGAGAGCGCAAACTACCAAATACAGCGTATCAGAAAGCTCCAGCCAAGGAGTTCTATGCCTAAATCAGCGATTAAACTCAACATTAACTTCCTTTTGACATATGACAAACATGTTCTCAGTCATCAAAAACACAAGCTGGAATTATAAAAGACTGGGGAGGTTTTTATTGGGACCTTATTTAATAACAAAGATACAGTATTTTTGCTTCATAAAGGCAATCAGATATTATGTTTTTATTATGCATCATGACTTCTTTCTCATGATTTTTTTTAATTGTTGGAGAAAATAATGTAATATGAAACAGTAAATGTCAAGATTTATTTCATCCATAGACTACTTTGTGACTACAGAGGTACATATTTGTATTTTGAAAAAATGTAAAGGATCTGAAATGTGGATTATAAATGTACTTTATTCTTGATGCCATAATAATTATCTTGACCATATTTTAGCATCTCAGTACATTTTGACAATATTGATCTCAGTCTTAATGTAGGTACTATACGAAGTTGATTTTTATAAAGCAATCTCTCTTTTAAACATTTCTCTGTTTGGGCTTGTAAAGTTTTAGTGTTGTCAACACAAATTTGTATATTTTGTCAATTCAGTATCAAAATATAGGGAAACTGTTTTTCAAAATGTTTTATTTGTTCTGATTTTTTAAATATATATATATCAAGCCAAGAACAAATCCTGATCTCTCTCACACACACACACACACACACACACACACACTCACTCACTCACTCACTCACTGAAATGCCAGGTAAAGTAAACTCACGGTAAATCACTGTGTTAATAATTGTCATATATTGTCCCAAGCCCAATTTAATTTTTTTTTTGTAAACTGAATCCATGGCAGCCATTAGAGTACCTGAATTTTCCCCTTTAAACAGTCTTGGTCTTAATTTATTTCCCCTGCCCATTTAAAATGTGCATATAATGACATTCTCAATTGTGGCTCAAATATGTGGAGTTATTTGCTTAAACCACTTCCTTCATGACTCCAGCAGCACATGAATGCAGAAATGTTAACAATGAGCCCTAATCTTTTCATTTCCATGGTCATCAGAAGTATATGTTTAGGAGCCTGAAAACATTTTGCTTTTGAGAATCAGTCTGCAGAGCTAACCGCACATGTTATTCTCCAGTGTGAGGTTTGTGTAAGAGTAGGTTGTTTACATGATTTAGTCAGATTTGGTAACAAATGCTAATGGTGAAATTACAGCTTCTGAAAAGCATTAAATGTTAATGCAGAGAGCTGTTTCGGCACAGACTGTTTAATGATTAAAATTCCTTTATGCTAGACTGATTAAACTGACAACAACCATGTGTTTTTCCAAAATGATGAGTGACGACCAAAAAAAAGATTTCAAGCATAAGTGCACTTCATTTACATGTTTTGGTTTTTACACAATCTATGCTTACAGATGCTATTTTAAAATGCTGAACCCTCGATTCCTGTTGAGTATTAATAGGTGTCATCATTTTCCAAACCCTGTTATCATGATTACTATTACACAGTGACATTATTTTTCCTTTTTGTTTCATTTCCTTTAAGGTTATGGCTGTTTGAAGCGGTGATTTATTTGTGTGTTTATATACAATAATTTATAGAATATAACTATTTATATTTGACATTAAATGTAATATGTTAAATACAAAACATTCTAGCAAAATGTATATTCACATTTAAATGCCCTTAAAGTGCCTACTGGTTTGAAAGATTGCCGTGTTGGGGCATTTGAGGATATTTGAACAACAAAATGAAGGACAGTGTTTCATAAGCATGGCTGATAATGGAATGGTTTTGGAGTTATAAAAACAGTGTTGTAATAAACACTACTGAATAAAAATGTTCTCAGGCTGTGGTTATTAGCTTCTGTTTTTTAAAAAGTGGCTTTCCAATATAAACCTCATTTCCCCTACTACCAATGTGTGTTTTGGCCACAGGGGAGAATAACTTTAAATGTTATCAGAGCTAGGTTTAATCACAGCATACAAGCTCACAATCTGTCAAGTGTCACTCCAAGACATTTACCCACACATGCAAAGAAAATTTAAAATGTCCAAATATTGCCCTTGGATGTTAATTCTAAGCAAACATAAAATAATGTGGTGACCCAAGCAGAGGGGATGAGTTTGGGGTTTACATTTTACATCAAATGCTATAAATAAATGCTACAGTTCATGTAACGTGTATTTTGCATATGCATTTGTTTAAGTATCAAATTTATTCAATCACTGATCAGTTACCCCTTTATTCTAATCATGGTCCTAATGACTTTAAAATATATCCTGGGAACATAAAACTTAAAGCAGGAAACTTGTTTGAGATGCCAGGCTATCACAGGATAACTCAAACACACAAACCTACAAGCAATTTATTATGACATACAGTACAGTACCTGATTTTTTTGTGGGAGGAAACCAAGAGAAAATCTTGACCAATCTTTGACATGAAGTTTAATATAGAGAAATAGTGGAAATATTTTCCAGAATGAACAAAGTAAAATGGTGGTACAATCAAAATACATTTATATTTATTATGTATCATATGTTTATATATTTAAGCAAGGGAGCATGTTGGTTGGCTTTGTGGTTAGCACTGTGGCCTCACACCTCCACGATCCAGGCGCGATTAGTGTCTGTGTGCATAAATGTTCTCGCCATGCTTGTTGGGTTATGATTAGATGAGACTAATTGCAGTTCCCAAATTGCCTGTAGTGTGTGAATGTGAGTGTGTATACAGTATGTTTGTGCTCTGCTATGGATTAGCACCCTGCCTCAGGCCCTAAGCCTCCTGTCCCCCCATGACCCTGTGTACAGGATAACGCGGAATAGACAATGAGTGAGTGAAATTTACAACTTTAGATTTTGTTTTCCTAGAATCTATAGTAATGTTTAATATTCAACTGATATTAAACATTACTGTGTATTTAAAACATTTGGCAAAGACAAACAGTCATATGGTGTTGCGTTTGGCACGGTGGCGTAGTGACGTGATTTAGTCGCAAGCTGGGTTGCTGGTTTCTATCTCGCCTCAGGGTTGTATGTACAGAGTTTGCCTGTTCTCCGTGTCCTTTTGGGTTTTCCTCTGGGTACCCCAGCACTTTATGCGATGTGACTAGGATTGAAATGTTTTTTTTTCTTTTCTTTTCTTTTCTCCCCCCCATCCTGCGGTCCCTTAAAATGAGCGCAGGAGAAAGTCACATGTCCCAACGGCTTGCCGTAGCAACGCGCGTTCTGGGAAAGAGGGCGGAAGTAACAATAGATGATGATCCTCTTCCTGTTGCACAAGGTTCGTATTTCTTAATTTTAGGGAACAGAAAGATAAATGCTTTTTTTTTTTCTCTCCGAAGAAATTTCCGTTTAATTTTCGTCCGGATGACCAGAATTACTTTAAGTATATGAACTGTAGTCTACAGCTTTGTACACTATTGGCTGATTTTTTTGTCAACGCTGGATGAAGTTGAATTGAGTCATTTTATATAAAATACGTAAAATATCACTTTTTTTATGTCCACTTTCTTCTATTGTATGTATTTACAAAATATAATAATAAATAAAATCATACAGATATGAACCAGTGCATCAGTAAATCAGTAAATATCTGATTCCTTTTTGCCAAATAACATTTTGTTTCCTCTCCTGCCTTCAGATGACAGATATGGTATATCACAGAGGCTTTTTGACTTTTGTCATCCTACTTGGTAGTTTAATACAGAGCCACTGTTTGTCACACGCCTACAGGAGTAAGTCACTCCAAAAAGTATCCAAGGAGATATCAAGCTATTCTGACATTGCCCAGAGAATAATACAGCTTTCAGTTTACGGGGAGGCTCAGAACCGCTCATATGAACGACTTGCAGCTTTCACAGATACTGTTGGAAACAGATTGAGTGGGTCAAAGAATCTAGACCTGGCTATCAAGTATATGTACAATGCTTTGAGACTGGATGGGCTGGAAAATGTACATCTAGAACCAGTGAAGGTCCCTCGCTGGGTGAGGGGACAGGAGAGTGCAATGATGGTTCTTCCACGAAACCACTCCTTGTCCATCCTTGGGTTGGGGAGTAGCATTGGAACCCCCAAAGGAGGTTTGTAATTTGTGTCATGTTCAAGCAAATAAATGATCTAATTGCATATATATAAAAGCATTGTTCTTTTTTTAAATGTGGCAATCATGCCTCTTCCCTATCTTTCATAAAATGTTTCTTTGTTTTTCTTGATTAAACAGAAACACCCACTCATGTGCCATACATCCATTATACCTGTTATTTTTATATGCCTTCTTTCTCTTAGGAATTGAAGCAGAAGTTTTGGTGGTGGAATCTTTTGACGACCTGAAAAGAAGGGCTAGTGAGGCTAAGGGAAAGATTGTGGTTTATAATCAGCCTTTTGTTAGCTATGGGGAGACAGTGGCATACCGTGCTTCTGGAGCTTCTGAGGCAGCTAAAGTGGGAGCAGTTGCTTCACTCATTCGCTCCATCACTCCATTTTCCATCAACAGGTCTGTTCCAGTCAGTTATCCACAGTATCTTTCCATGAAAAGGTAGGCAGTTTATCTCTAACAGATTACCAAATAAATTAAACCCATTGCATGTATCTGTTACAGCCCCCACACTGGGTGGCAGTGGTACCAGCCTGGAGTGCGTAAAATCCCCACTGCCTGTATTACGGTGGAAGATGCCGAGATGATGGCCAGGATGGCTTACAAAGGTACAAAAATTGCTGTGCACTTAACTATGGAAGCTCAAACCTTGGACGATGTGGATTCCTTTAATACAGTGGCTGAGATAACAGGCAGTCAGCACCCAGAGCAAGTAAGTGCTTAAAGGCTCCAAATACATCATTAAGCAATGTGTGTGGTTAGTGACCATTTTCACGTGAATATGATGAACTTCTGCATGACTTACCAGCTTCCTCTGAGAGCAAATTATAGCGTGCTAGCAGAAGTTGCCCTTTGACTGTTCATCTGAAGTCAGTTTTGTGGTTTTTCTTGGAATGGTGATTGTTATATGAAGCTTAGATGACCATAACAGGATGTCTTTTCCTTGCACCCAATTAATTTGTAAGTAAATGTTCTTGCTTGATGTCTGTTTCAGGGTCATAATACTATGTGGTTAACAATCCTGTTAAATGTGTTAAATCAAAAGCCATAAAACTGCTGTTTTCTACATACGATACGAACGAACGGACGAGGGAACAAACTAATTATTTGTTAAATTTGTTTAGAATTATAATAAAATGTAGAACGAAATATAGAATTTTTATATTTATAAAATTGTAATACTAACAGAATCGCAATACAAATCGAATCAGCATCTGGGTATCATGATATATTGACTGGTTATTGGTTTATACCCAGCATGACTAATCAAGCAGATAAAGAACCTGGAGGTAGTTCTAAAGTGTTACATTTGCATTTTGTTTACTCAAAATCTTGATGGGAGCCGAAAGACGAACAACAACTGAACATGAGGTGGCCATCATTAGGCTGAAAAAAACAAACAAAAAAACAATATTAACCCATCAGAGAGTAAGCTTTGGGAGTAATAATTGTCAAAAAAGGAAGTAATAACTGGCAAGCTCAGCAGCAGCAAAAGTCCTGGGAGACAGCTCAAGTGGGTGACCGCAGTATCCCGGGGGAAAAAAAGAACCCTTTCACCACATCTAGCCAAGTCAAGAACTCTTTTGAGGAGGTAGGTGTGTCATTGTCTCTTGTTAAGAGACGGCTTTTTGAAGAAAATATAGACGCTTCACAACAAGGTGCCAACCACGGTAATGATCAAGAAAAGAAAGGCTAGATTAGACTTTTCCATGAAACCAATATTAATTTGTTTTCAGAATGAAGGGAATAGATAAGTATGGAGAAAGAAAGGAACCTCCTGATCCAACGCATACCACATCATCGGTCACACATCGTGGAGGCAATGTGTGGCATAAGTGTGCACGGCTGCTTGTGGAACCAGGTGACTGGTGTTTATTGATGACCTGACTGCTGATAAATGTAGCAGGTTAAACTCTGAAGTGTGGAGAGCTACAATCTCTTGGTAAAACTGATAAGTCACCTCATCATGTTAAACACCATTATCCAAAGCATACAGTGAAAGCTAACCAAGAAATCAAAACTCAGCAGCTGGTCAAGTCCAGAGTTTCAGATTTTCAGTCGTTGACTGCAGAAGAATTTCCATCCAAGCATGAAAGGCAGTCCTTTGTAACTATGCTAGTTTATTCAATTATTTATGACCCCTTAAATGGTGTGTGTGTGTGTGTGTGAAAATGGACGTAATTCATGAACGATTAACGCCACTCTTTTGTCAAATCCCTTGAATTAATGCTGGAAGTCGACCTTGCACACATCTTGAGTGTTTCATTTCAAATTCAATGTGGTGTACAGAGGCCAAATGCCATCAACTTTATCTTTGTTCTAAAATTTATGGACCTAACTGTGTGCACACACGCAAGGGCAAGTCAATCTGGGAATGAAAAAATAAATGTCTTGTGTTTGGTGTTGGCTTTTTGTCTTGGGCTGTTTACCTGGGTCTCTGTGTGGCTGCTCTTGTGGATGTGCAGGTGCCCTTTCTGCTTTTTTCGTTTTGGTCATTTGTTTTTGTTTGTCATTTTTTTAGTTTTGTATCTGATGCACTGTGTGTTGGTTTTCATGTGTTAGTGTATTCTCTCTTTTTTGTGGTGGTGTGGTGTGGAGAAAAGCCAACTGAGACAAGACAGCAAATCTCTGTACTTTTTATTTTATTATAGTATTAATTCCTATAATGAATAAAATGGAGATGTTCAAATCCAGTCCTGGAGCTGCAGTGTCCAGCACAGTTTGCGTATTTTTTCGCTTAAACTCAACTAATCTGTTAATTGCCAGGTTCACATGGTGTGTTTAAGTGTTGCTGAATAACAAACTGTCCTGGACACGTACCGTCCAGGACTGGAATTGGACAGCCCTGGAATATAAGCAGCATTCAGCACTTACAAGTTAGTATGTATAATTTACAGACATACAATTGTAGTGAGACAAACTAGTACATCAATTGTAGTCATACAAACTAGTCCAAATGTTCATTACACACAGAAAATAAGCTCCATGTACATAATTGACAGTAATAAAACAATTACTTAATTTACTAACACATGCAGCTAAATCCAGTACAATAAGCAGTATCAGAAGCACTATGAATCAGATATGCACTCAGTGCAGACATCACTGGAAATCTAAATTGACCTACAGTAAAGCACTGTAACCTGCTGCACTAGTACTACTTTAGTTTAATTTTTTTTTTTTTTACGAAAAACTCCAACCCCAATCTCCATAACTGCCCTTTGTAATATTACTAAAAGTGATGTAACCTATTAACAGGGACATTGATGACATGCTGTTATATTTTTTTCATGTAAAGCCAAAGGATTTAGCATAGTCTTGACAGATCATACGGTTTGATTTTAGCCTCAGTGAATTTGTTAATCCTTTATTTTTTTCACAAGGACATAATCCTGACAAATTGCATAGTGATAATGGTGTGATGATGGTCTCATGTGATCGATTAGTGAGTCATTATTATTATTATTATTATTATTATTATTGTTATTATTTGGTACCGAAGCCAACTCAGCCTGGCTCCCTTACTAATGCAATACCATGTTTCCATTCATCATGTAACATTTTAGAGGTGCTGTTTCCCTCATTGTATTATATTCAGCGTAAAACACAAAAGAGATTTTAGTCAGCAACAGCACAGGGGAGTTATTACTGGAACAAAACTGTTAGTGTTTTTTATTAAATGACAAGTACAGCCTGACAAAACAGGGGAAGCTGGATTCACTGGCTTTTTTGAGAAAATGCCACTGCTATTTCGTAATCAAATTTCTTGAAATATGTAATAAAACCATCACTTGTGGTTTTTGTATTAATTTACGTTAAACTGTAAAGCAACAGCAATTATATAATTAGTGCTTGTTTTTCTTCTCATGAAGTCATGAAACAATGGCTATGTTGTTCAATTCCTATTTTTTGGTCAGCTGGATTTCCATGCTATAATAATTTAAATTCATAATTTACATGTGACTTTTATATAACTTTAATGTGTCTGTTCTCTGCAACTGCACACATGCACATTCCACTGACAAATTTCCTCGTTGTCCTCCTTTGTTGAAATGAATTCCCTGCTCTGCTGGTGCTGCCAGACAACCACATATGAAATTGACTCAAATCTGATCTGAAAAACAAGATTTTTCATTTAGACTGCCCTAACAATTTTGATCTGTGTCACATTACTATATAAAAAAAATAAATAAATAAAATCAGATTTGTGTCACTTCCAGCTGGTAGTGTGAATGTAGTTTAAATTGTGATCACTTCATCAATGCAATGAGCATTTGTGCATAAACGAAGGGCACATGAGGGGCTTTTTCCTTTAAATGGATATGAATGAATCATCTCATAGATGTCATCCTGGGTTTAGAGTGACATGTGCAGACTTCTCACCTTGTTATTTTCACATTTCTTTTGTGTCATGTAAGGACACATCAGTGTTGTCCAGGACTCATGTATTACTTGAGAGACACTACAGTAGGAGGCTGTATATTATAGTCACCCCACAGGCTTTACACCTTCCTTTTACTGTATTTGGACTTGGTTAAAATTCAGTCCCCTTGTTCTCAACATGATTATTATGGTTTTCGGTCATCCAGGTCATGTCTTGGTGACGTAACTTGTGTTTCAGTCGTGATGACTGAATGGCAATTTTTTTTTTGTGGAAATGACAGTTTACCAGAACCCGTCTGACCTTTGTTATTTGCCTCCCTGTTTCACAAAAATGTGGCTGGAAATCTGCTGACCATCTGAAAACAAGGGCAAAGAGTGCAAACGTCTGAGAAATGTCTTAAAGATTTTTGGTAGACTGGGATTTTGTGAAAACAGTAACATGGTCCAAAAGGGAACATAAGAATGAACAAACAGGGAATAATTAAACTGGTAAATGCAAGAATAGTTTGATATATATATATATATAATCAATATAAATACTATATTTCACATTGGAAACCAAACAGAAGTGAGGCAGATTCAAAATATCTGCTTCCCTGCTGTTTACCTAGATGTGAAAGAAGTCAAATGGATACATACTAGGAAGAGAAAATGAGCAATATAAGATGAAAGCAAATAAGAAACATTAACATCAGGGTGGATGCAGGTGACTTAGTGGTTAGCACTGTGACCATACTGTTTTCTGATTTAACACAGAACAGGGTTTCTCATATCAACACAGGGTCAAAATGATAGAAAAACCAACATAATTTACTGCAGACAAGTTGCATTTAATAAAGAAATTGAAAGCCCACTAAAGTCATGATGAGGAAATGGCATCCTCACCATCCTGATGATTGAAAAAGCTCTTTCATTATCCTTCTCATCTGAATACCAAAGATGATTTATTTATATACTACATTGCTTGTCCCAAGGATTATTTATTTATATACTGCTTTTCTTGTCCTAGTTGTCCCAGCAGTTGTTGTTGCACCTTATATACAGTTTTATAAGCAAAGCAAAAATACCATGCATTTTCATGTGAGTGTCACTGCTGCCCACTACTCAAAATAATATGTGCTTTGTGGATGGTGGTTCTCTGGTCCCTTTTTCAAGCGATGGCCTAGGCAGAAGGGGGCAGACAAATTGTTCAGAGTAACAGATGGTCTGACAAAGCCATTTTTCTAGCTGTCAGTGGTTACTTTTGTACACTTTGTCATCAACATTAGCCAAGAAATGCCACAGAAAGTGCTGAGTGACCACTCATACCATAACAGTCATAATGCATTGACACAAAATTATATAGTTTATTTGTTACTAACTGTGCATTTTAAAGATGGGTTGCTTTATATTTTCTAAATCCCCAGCTCTATGCATTCAATCTGTTGTCAATGTCAATCTGTTGTCCACTCTGCGCACATTGTAGAGTGTGAAAATGGGCGTAACGAATTGGACACTCTACTGTAAGTGTTAGCCCAAAACGTATAAAAACAAATCCACTAATAATTTTATTGTCATCAGATCTCATGTGTGTGTGGTGTGAGTGTGGAGGGGTGGGTGGTGTATGGCACGGCATCCTCTTCTTTTCTCTCCTGGATGTAAATAAGAAAAGGCGCCTGTTTGTGGAGCCCCACTGTGGTGTTTGCTGTTCTTTTTATAACCATAGTGGCTGTTTGCAGTGTTTTTATTGAATGGAAAGCTTCAGCTCTCCATCACAGACCTGCTGTCACTTTCCCATGATGATTGAAAAAGCTCTTTCATTATCCCTCTCATCTGAATACCAAAGATTATTTATTTAATTCAGAGTTTGGGAAGCTTTCTTTCTATTTAGTACGGTCAAAAATAAAGTCAAGATGTGTCTTCCATTATTTTCTTTTATTTCCTTCCTCTGATTCATAAAACACAAAACCTCCTATAGTTTTGATAAGTGGTAGGAAGTTAGAAATGTCTATTGAGTAATGAACATTCTGTGATGGTCTTAAGCTGTAATTTATTTTCCATTAATTCTGGTATAATGCTGCGTCAAACAGATTAAGTGAAAAGCAATGATTCACATTTCTTGCAGATACTCCTTTTTGTCAAGGTCTAGTTCCCTATATTCTTGTCTCGTAGCTCAGTCCTTGGTTAAATGAGTCACACTTAACATTTTCTGTGTGATGAAGTAAAAGATTTTTGAGCAGATTATTTCTGTTAATTCTAGGCTACATGTACATTGACTGTCTATTCATTGTCTTTAAAGGTTACATGCTACATTATTAAAAAATTTTTTTTTATGAATTATAATAATAGTAATCAGTAATAGTAAGGTCTCCTAAGTCACACAACTGCTACCAACTGGGTGGTAGATGGAAGCTAACATATATTTTATCCAAAACATGAGACATGCGATGCCAGCCAACCGCATCTTTTTGAGCTGCTATCAGGGTATAACATGCTGGTGCAATGCACTCATGTACACAGAGGAAAGTCCTATGTGCATGAGCATGATTGGCTAGTGTCACTGTGATAGAAAGGAAAAAGACTGACAGGTACGATTGTATCCCACCCCTTGAGAATCAAACTCACAAATGCTTTCCTGTTGCATCACTCAGAAGCTTAATCACCTTTGTGATGTCACATTTCTCCAATAGAAAGTACATAATTTAATAGACAAACACTAAAGATGAAAACTTGTGTTTTTTGTTGTTTTGTTTTAAAGCATTTTTAAAAATTGTGTAAAGTGGTTCTGAGATTTGTTAAGGAAATCCTCTACACTTCAGGTGATTTGACATGGATCAACCCTGTTCTTTTTTGCTGTGCTCTCCTATATTATCCTGTTTGGTGCCGGTTGTGTTTTAGTTGGAGATGTGTGACAGACATGCTGGCCCAGTCTGCAGTAATTACAGATCCACAGACAGTTCCTCCCCCACAGTGATGGAGCTGAAACCCGGCTCGAGAGGACACATCTAGTTGATTAAACATAGACATGGTCTTGAAAGTTCACTACACACAGAGAGAGAGAGAGAGGGAGAGACAGAATCATCAGGAATATGAAGGTTTAGCATTAAGAGTTATCATTTGGTATAATTTATGCTGCTTTTGCTATTTAGATAGATTTCCAATATATCCCAGATATGGCCTTCCACTACACAATGAAAGCAGTATACTGTATGCATTTTGGCAGTGGTTAAGACTTATCTGTACTGTATCCTCAGATTCCTTTACTTGCTGTAGCCCATTCACTTCAGGGTTCAGGATGTTGTGTGTCCTGAGATGTGTTCACCATGGTTGTAATGAATTGTTATTTGAATTAGTGTAGCTTTTATGTTGATTAAAACCACTCTGGCCATTCTCCTTTGACCTTTTTCACCAAGTAGGGGTTTTGCACTGTTCTGTAAACCCTAGATACCTGTGTATGACCATCCCAGTAGAGCAGGTTAGTAATTTCTGAAATATTTAAACTAGCCCATACTGACACCAACTACTACTGTGTCACATTCACTGCAATCAAAGTTTCCCCATTTTGATTCTTTGGATGTTCATTTGTATTAGTGTAAATAATAATCACATTTTGTGGAAGAGAAGTTTAAAATCAGAGGCCTCTTTATTGCTAAGGCCTGTTAAATAATAAATTAGTTCATTATTTAACAAGACAAGATGTAGAAATGAATATGGCTAAGTATTCCTTGTACAATCAATTTTAGGAATGTTTCTGAAGAATGACAATTTGGTATCAGTGAGTTTGTAGAAACAGGCTGCAAGCTTGAACTGCTGCTGTCTTATGAGGCTTAACCTGTCATACCCATTTTATTCTTCCAGGCAAGCCTATGTCGTATAAATAATGCATAGAGCAATAATAAAGCATTGTGACGCCAAGAATAGCATCTTCATGACCACCAGGGAGGATGGGTACCTTTTTAAAAAATTATTTCCCAAACCTTCTGGTGTCTATCATTTCATTTTTTTAAAAAGACAGTTTAACTATGGAGTATGGAAGTTTTTGTTTTGGCTAGTTTTTGCTTGTCTGGTTGGTTTATAAGCAAAAAAAGGTTTCAACATATAAATAATGGAAAGTTATGAAAGATGTTAAATCTATGTTCACAGTTTTCCTTGGAATAGTTTAAAAAATTTCATATGTTTTATAGCAGGACAGGTAAGATTCCCTCACAAGAATAGATTACTATGCAGACAAGAATATCTTTTCTAGGACCAATATAGACCACAAATAATCGGCTTAAGTGTTCTATGGTTAAATGGAAAGCCTTACCGCCAGAGAAGGAATGTGAAGGTTCTGAGAGGCTGTGTGTGAGATTTCTCCTGGTTTACACTGAGAGCAGTGGTATGGCTCAATATAACTCCTTGTTAAGATGAAAAATAAAACAATGCAGACAACACAGACGGGTGTAGTGACACAACTCTCACTGAGAAAGGTCACTGAATCATTGTCATGCCTTAAAAAAAAATTTGTATTGTTTTTTTTGTTTTTTTTTCCATTGTCCTGACAAAATGAGGTTGGATCACCATCATAATAGCAAAGTGCATAGTGTATTTATTTATTTATTTATTACCAACTTGAGTTGAGTAATGCATGCTGGGGATTTATAAAAAGATAGCTATACTTCATTAGTTTTCAGTCTGGTGGAATGTAATGTTTAACTTTTAGAGTGTGATGTTGCCTTCGACTTTATATTTTACATAATAATAAGGGTATCTAATGAGACCGTAGATCACTTCAGTTTAACAAATTGACTTATGATTATGTTTTAATGCAGAGAGGCCCTGTGTGCATGTATTAGCTATAGTTAAGTGGGGGGGGGGGGAGATAATCTGCTCATTCTGTACATTTACATTGTCAGCTGACTTCATTTTACTGCCACATAATGTTGCCGGGCCTAGGCCTGACCAACTGAAGCAACCCCAAATCATCTCCAGCTGTCTCCAGAGGTTTGCATAGTGGGCACTATGTATGACGGGTACATTGCTTCATGCTCCTCACTTCTGAGCCTGACATGCCCATCGCTCTCGAATAGGGTCAATCTGAACTCACCAGATGGCAAGACCATTTTCATTGCTCCAAGCTTTATGCTCCCTAGCAATTCTTTTTTTATTAGCCTCAGGAACAAATAATTTTCTTATGGCCACACAGCTGTTTAGCCTCAATCCTGTTTGCTCTTACGTTTTTGTTATGATGTAGCATCATGTGTTCCAGTGATTTGCGATCATGGTCATTCATTCTTTTCCTTCTGACAATATATATAGGTTTTTATAATATGTTGGACAGTTCTTAACCCAATTTCAGTCATTTAAACAAACTATTTAGTTGTTTTCTTTGCTTGGTTCAGGCCAGTAATTTGACTGAAACACAGTAGCATATTTTCCATGACCACAGGATACATATTCTGACATACTGGTGTTGTTTGAAAAATGAGAAGCTACTCACTGCATAAGCTAGGTTTAAACAAGTTGCCAGTTAAAACGCTTTAATCACTGCAGTAATAAGTAAATTCAAACAGCAATTTCTTTATTTTATTTTTGCTATTTATTTTTATGCCAGGCAGAGTAAATAATGAATTTAGAAACTTGTGGCACTGAAGTGGTGCAGGCGTGTGCTATATAGTGCAGTAGCCTAAGGTGGCCGCAGGAAATAAAACCACTGGTGGCCAACCTCATATCCTGTCACAACAAAGGCAGAATTCCACTTTTTCAAGGCCCTAGTTTATATATTCAGAATGTTCATGTTGTGGTTTTGTTTGGGTTCATAGCTTACAACAGACTAAGGATCTGTAACCTCTGCTCCAGATTTACGATGTGCTGCATTTTGACCATTCTATTTTTTGCATTTGCAAGAAAACATTTTTTTTTAAAGTGAGATAAGTGAGATAATTGGGTTTATATCTTTTGTCAGATTGAGAAAGCTTGCACCCTACAGGAAGACGTGAGGGTTTTTTTTGTCTGTGTCTGTCTACAGGCATATTTTTGATGCCATTTTCCATAATTGCAGATTCCTGTAAACATGTACTGTCAATATGTGAGGAAATGGACCGTCTGCAGTATGTTTACATCTGTCCACCAAAAGCTTTTTTGGTCTTTTTATGTTTATTTACTTTCTGACAGACCAGAGATCCCTCCCACACAGAAATGAAAACCAGTATGGACTAATCGGTGAAGGATCTTGAGTGTGAAATGTGACTAGCTTAATAGGCATGATGAGTGAAAAAAGTATATTTAAGCTTAATTTAGTGAAATAATTGGGCCTTGTGTTTTATGATCAATAATTGTCTTATACAATACATTTTTGTGTTACTTCTCAACTATGTATAATTTGTGGGTGTAAGCAAATCTACATCCAAATTTTATTTTACTTATTCTACAGTGGCTATATAGTCTTGTGCAAAAGTTTAGGCACCCCTTTATAAATAACAGATTTTGGTGATTTTTTTAAATTGAAAAATGTTAGCACAGTCTCTCTTGGAAATGGAAAAAATACATAAAAACATTATTATGGCACTGTGAAGGTTTAGGCACCCTAAGAGTTCCAGAGTCTCAAATTCTTTTTATAAGGTTTCAGACTTTAATCAGCTCATTAGATCTGATGCATGGTAACAGCTGTCATTAGTAAACGCCAGTTTCAAAGCTTTACAAATACTTTTGACTCTTCAAACCTTGTGCACACACTTGCGGACACTCAACAACCATGGGTTCCTCTAAGCAGCTGTGTAAGACTCGGAAAAATGAAAGTTATTGATGCGTAGAATGCAGGAGCGGGCTACAAGAAGATAGCAAATCGTTGTCATCTTGCTGTTTCCACAGTGAGAAATGTAATTAAGAGATGGCAGTTCAGGGGAACTGTGGAGGTCAAGAAGAGATCTGGAAGAAGATTTAGCAGACTCGGGAGTGGTGGTGCACCGTTCCACTGTGCAGTGATGCTTGCACAGACAAGACCTTCATGGAAGAGTCAGCAGAAGAAAACCTTACCTGCGTCCCCATCATAAATTCCAATGTCAGAAGTATGCAACAGAACATCTGCGGAAACCTGATGTGTTTTGTAAACTAGTGCTGTGGACTGATGAAGTTAATATAGAACTCTTTGGCCACAATCAGCAAAAGCATGTTTGGAGAAAGAAAGGAGCAGCATTTCATGAAAAGAACACCTTCCCAATTATTAATCAGAGGGGCGGATCTATCATGCTTTGGGGTTGTGTTGCACAGGTGGAGGGAAGAATGGATTCCATTAAATACCAGCAAATTCTGGAAGCAAACATCACACCATCTGTAAAGAAAAAAAAAGCTGAAGCTGAAAAGAGGATGGCTTCTGTAACAGAAAATCCACTATGGATTACCTCAAGAGTAGCAAGCTGAAGGTTTTGGAACGGCCATCATAGTCCCCTGATTTAAACATCATTGAAAATTTGTGGGTAGATCTTAAAAGAGCTGTGCATGCAAGACGACCAAAGAATATTACAAAACTACAAGCCTTTTGCAAAGAATAATGGGAGAAAATCCCAAGTACAAGAATTGATAAACCTTTTAGATGGCTATAAAAAGCGTTCACAAGCTGTGATACCTGCCAGAGGAGGTGTTACTAAGTACTGATTATGTAGGGTGCCATAATAATGTTTTAATTTTTTATCTTTGTTCAATTTGACATAAAAAGTAATTATGCATCAGACTGTTAACATCTTTTCAGTTAAAAACAATTACCAAAATCTGTTATTTATCAAGAGGTGCCTAAACTTTTGCATAAGATTGTATATCACTTGTATCACACAAAAAGTATAATGTGTGATGCTGGGACAGCATGTGTGAGCCTTGGGGTCAGTAAGACATTTGATAGTATTGTTTGATTTATAATATGACAATTGCTACAAGCGTTTGCTTATTTCTGCATAGAATGCCTAGAAACACTTTAGAAATTTCAAATCAAACTATTACACAACCACACACAGTATAATATGCTGTGAAATGCTTAATCGATTAGCCATGACCAAAAAAAGAAAGATTTGCCTACGATGACAAACTGTACTAGAGAGTGCAATTAACTTAAAAATAGAATTTTTCAATTAAAAATAGAGGCATTTTTGTTTCAAACTAATTTAGACTAGAAATATACGATATTTACAAAGGTTACAAAATAAAATGGAATTAAAATAGAATGTATAAATGATATAGGATTTACAGACAGTACAAAAGAAATTTTAAACTATGAGGTATAAAAGTGTAAGAGCATAGAAGTGTAAAAATATGGTATGTAGGCAGCAGCAGTATGATTGAAACATGAATTATGAAATTGAATAATACTGATGTGTGTTAGCAGCAGTATGGTTGTAAGTGCAGATAGTCCTCAAGGACTAGAACTGTAAAGGAGTAGTGTGCGAACAAGAAAATGCAACGTTTGAACGGTCTTCAAATGTGCATTTACACTTTTGATTGTAAATACAAACATACAGGTGTAAGAAGTGGAAACAATTTCTACATTTCTCCTGCTTGTTTACATGTTCACTCCATGCTATTTCATACAGTTTAGGAAGAATAGGGGAAGATGTCTTCACCAGAAAACACATCATGTCCTTAATGTGGTGTAAGATTTCTCTTTCTAACACCACTAAATCTTATTTTAATGTGTTTGTTTTCTTGCTCCAGTTCTACCTTTAGAAAGCACATGCAAGTAGGGTGGTCTTTCTGGCAAGTCATTGATGTACACCATGTTCAAGAAAATAGAAGTCTGGGATGAAGTCTGTTCTGCGAGTGTCAATGTTTGGCTTTCCAAAAAATGGGAAAAAAATATTTTGTGTTTACTTTAAAGTGTTTCCCTCCCTGATAAAAAGGATGGAAGCATTAGCTAGTTGTTGACAATCCACTTTCTGGTTTTGTTAGCGTTTAATCAGGCTTGAGTTTTAATTTATTTATTTTGAAAGTCAAATTTTTCTTTAAAGGAAAGTTCGTCCAGAATGCACAGTTACAGAAAAGTTACAATATATAATAAAATAATTTGTCAGGCAGTTCACCTCGCTGCTTTTCTTCATTAATCTGCCTCAGTAATGTTTGTGCAGCAGTCCCAGCAGTGTCTGATTTATGCAGTTTTCACTTTCCTGGCACGAAATTCCCAAGGGTAGTTTTGCTTTAATAAACATTTTCCTTCCAGTGACTGTCTTGCATCTCTGATTATAAAATATCATCAAAGTAGGATGCCCCACAGGAAATGGAATCAAGGAATCTTTATTCTTGATTGACCCTAGAAACTCTACCTCAAAATAAGATGAATGTGTCAGAAACATAACTTGTCTCTAGGTAAGCTTGAGACAAACACCAAGGGCAAAGTTGTGACTAGAGGCTCATGACTTAGAAAACTGAACTTTTAAATGCATAGCAAGGAATTCATGCATTCAGAGATTAATGCTTTTTACCTCATAGTTGAACCATTGCAAATATTAGAACTTTTGTTTTAAGAGAGGATTTGAATTATGAGGGCTGTTCTTGTCAAACTAGGACTTTTAATTGTGCAGAATAACAAAACACAGTTATGAGGGTAAAAACTACCATTATTTCTCTACATAATCCCCTGCTACACTAATGCACTTTTCTAGTGCTTGGATATCATCAAAGTTTTCTCAGTACTCTAGAACCACAGGACTTCCTGCTTTGTGTCTGAAACGCTGGCCTCCCAGGAACTCCTTTAATCGCCCAAACGTGTAAATGACATGTGGAGGTCAGGACATCAGGAGGTCAAATGTTTGCCAAATTCAAATGTTTTACTGCGCCTAAGAGTCTCATCACTGTCCTGTGCTTGAATACACATGTAATGTGTGATCGTTTCTAAATTTACACAAGGATGTATATGGTAGACATAATCTAAACCTAGTTATACGTGGATAAAATCAGTGTGTATTTGTTATGATGAGTCTTTTGTGAGGGGATGGATGTTTAGCATTTTGCGAAGAACTCTTCAGTGTCTGTGCTTTGCAGCTGTAAAAATTAAAGCTGCTTCTTTAAGTTTTCTGACACAAGAGAGTCTTGGGTACAGAGGACTTTTTGCTTTTTGTTTCTCACTAACATTAAATGCTGCTTATTTTTTGTCTTGAATTTAAGAGAGAGAGAAAATCAGGGTAATGAGGGTGAAGGAGCAGTTTTTTATAGCTCTTCTTACAGGAAGTAAGTGATAACAGGAACTAACTTGTTCCATGGCAACATTTAAATGTAACTAAAGTGATGGAAGGTATGAGGTCATTCCTTAATGAATACAATTTGTTATCATTTGAAAAAGTTTGTGATGTAGGAGCAATGGTTATCAACTGGTAAAGAATGGAGAAGTTTGGACAGGAACATCATTGTACCCTGCTGTTGATTAATATCTTATCATAGCATGCTCATTCATGTTCTAATCTTTACTTAAAGTACTGTAGCATCAGTGTCTTTTTAAAGCATTTTCACATTTATCTTCATATATGCATCCTGGAAACTGTTAGTGTATGAGTTACCATTTGCCTGATCGAGCTTGCTTTATTGTGTATTCTACTTCTGGAGACATCAGTCCATCTGTCACAGGAGTCTTGTAGTTCTCTTTTAGAGTGAAGCAGTCATTTCTAACAAGTGCAGTTGTGAAAATATAAAGTCAAGTATCCACTGCTGCATGTGAAGAAAACTAAGTAAGACTGGACGTTGACATTTGTGTTGATAACAATAGGCTTAACAGAGGAAAGAATGGCTCCTGGTTTTAACTACTTCTTCTTTTTAGTCTTTAATGTCTTGATGTGGCCTTTAAATATGTGAAATCATTTTAGGGCTGCTTTTAGAGCTTTATTTTAACGCATCCTGTGTCTTTAGAAAGTGTTTTAAAATGTACTCCCATACATTGCTCTCTGAGTACAGTGGTATCTCAGCATTCAAACACCCCGCCATAAGAATTTTCACCTTAAGGACTGAAATTTTGCAAGATATTTGCCTTGGAATGCAAAAATTTTCAGCATACGAGCGACCGAGTCAAGCCGAAACGTACTCTGGCTTGCTCAAAACTTGTTTCGTAAGTGGAAAGCCAAGCAAAGCGACTTTACAAATGTTTGTGGATTTCTTTGCATTTTGTGCAAGAAAGTCACTTTCAGTTTTTCAAAGCAGCGAGTTCCAAGACAAATCATAAATTAAGGTTAATTAACTTTAACTTTAACATTAACTGATGTTTAATGTCTATTTACTGTATTTCATATTTTACTTTATTTACATGTCTTTTTTATATGTAAAAATATGATTATAGTGTTGTGAATTGGTAATTTTTGGGGTTGCTGGAACAGATCTGTATTATTTGCTATGGGAAAATGCGTTTCGCAATACCAAATTTCCCCTTCAGCCTCCAGAATGGATGAAATTCATGTGAGGTACCACTGTAGAGAAAGAGGACAGTGGTGAATCTTTTCACAGCAGTACAAAGCTGCCATTACCTTTGGTCTAACCAAAACATGATGTCTTGCTTAATATACGAACATGAATGTGTGCTTAAGGGAAAAAAAAGTAATATAAAAAATCGTACTACCTGGATTTAAAGCAGGTAATAGTGGTTGAATCAGCTAAACACTTTAATCAAGTGTTAAATTAATCAAATATTTCTCCGTCAAAGTGAATAAATATTCCATTCAGATCTCTGCATGTTTATTTTGTCTTCAGGTTGTTTTGCTGAGTGGTCATCTGGACAGTTGGGATGTAGGACAGGGGGCTATGGATGATGGAGGTGGAGTGGCGATTTCTTGGGAAACCTTGTCTCTCATCAAAGACCTGGGTAAGAATTTGCTAGCAAAGTATTGCAGACCTGGGACATAAGAATAATTATGGAAATGACCAGTAGGCCACAGTACTATTCTTAATTATATGGGATTTGTACCATTACAAGTCCAGGAATGTATCTGTGCGGATTTATTCTCCTTCAACTGAAGATGTTAGGATTCTTAGAGCTGCTTATTCATGCTTTATTTGAGATCACAAATTTTGGCTTCACTGCTCAATATATTAATTTTAATTAAAGATAATAGCTTGCAAGATTGGTTAGCTTTGGGCTGAATTGAAATATTAAATCTTGTTTACTCAATGAAATATACCTCCTGAAGGCGTTTTCTCATGCACATCTAGTGAACTGCAAATATACTCTCAATGCCAGCTTGCATATCAGACAATGTTTTACAGTGCTTTAAGAAATACAATAGTTTATTGTTATGTCATGATTGAGGAAATGAATCCTATGTAGTCTACAGAATGGTTCATATTTCATACATATCAAATATGGCTATATTTACAGTACGTTTTTTATTTATTTTTTGGATTCTTCCCCGATTTTTCTCCCTAATTTAGTCGTGCCCAATTCCTCCCCGTCACTAGGGGGCTTCCCCATTAAGGCTACTACTACCACTCAGCCAGGAGGGCCGAAGACTAACCGAACCACGTGACGCGACCGCATCTTTAAAAAAAAAAAAATACCACTACAAATACCACTTTCAAGCCAATAATGCTGAAAAAGGAAATATAAATCAACTACAGTAAATGTGTCCACAGTAGAGATGTAATAGACCTAAAGATGTAACCATACTATTGCCATATTTCTGACTACTGAAGCAATATATACTTCAAAGCAATATGTATTGTTAGGATTTCAGGACAGTAGAGATTTCCAACAGAATTTTCTCAAATGTTAACCCTTGTATTTTAATCAAAATACAAGTGACTAAAAAACTACACCAAAACTTACATACAGGAGACATCCTTAAACTAGAGTTGTTTTTGAGTTCTTTAAATCTTATACCTTAAACAACAGTCAACCATCTTACTTATAAAAAAAAAAAAAAAAATCTTACTTACTATAAAGTCAGACAATTTTAATGCTGAGAAATTTTGCTTATATTGAGTGAGACCAGAGAAATAGATTTGACCATAATGCTCCAACTGCTGTAGGTGACCTTTTCTGTTTTAGCCTGTTTTTCTGCCAAACCTTTTTTGGACGCTGTCATTTCCTTGACCATTTTGCTCAAAATCGCTTGTGCTTCCTGTAAGAAAATACACATCGTCATCCTGTATAATTCTGTGTAATTCAGTATTCCTCATACTAACTTCATTTTTTTGGCCCGTAGGGCTGCGTCCTAAGAGGACACTGAGGGCTGTGCTGTGGTCTGCTGAGGAAGCAGGAGGAGTGGGAGCTATGCAGTATTACCAACAGCACAAAGTATTAACATTTTACTGCAGTATTACTTATATAATTTGCATGATTATTATATCCACATATTTATCCATTACTCATAATTTTTTTACTTTTTGAGTGAAAGAAGACCTTAAGTTTGGTATTGCTAGTTCGTACCCTCTAGCTGACTGCCCTCGACAGCTTCTAAACAAGGGAGGGTGCTGGCAAATTTTTTTTCTTCTTTTTTTTCTCCAAGTGATGCCAATGTCTATATTTTTTTAAACTACTGCTCCTGCTTCATCACATGGCAAGCATGGTGCTGATTACCAGGGAGTAGAGTTTAATGTCATCCCTTTCACTTGGACAGTTTGAACAGTTTTGCTATCAGGCTGTGGAATTGTCTCCTTTTGTTCATCTCCAATTTGGTCATCCTCTGCACCCAATTTTTTAAAATGCTTAACTGCACATACAGTACTTGTTCTTACCTGAAGTAGCACGGTAGCACAGTGGTGTAGTGGTTAGCACTGTCGCCTTGCACCTCAAGGGTCCGGGTTCGATTCCCGGCCATGTTTGATTCCCGTCTCTTTGTGCATGGAGTTTGCATGTTCTCCCCGTGCTTGATGGGTTTCCTCCAGGTACTCCGGTTTTCTCCCACAGTGCGTATGTGTGAACGCCCTGCGATGGATTGGCACCCTGTCCAGGGTGTACCCCGCCTTGTGCCCAAAGTCTCCTGGTATAGGCTCCAGGGCCCCCCGTGACCCTGAATACAGGATTAAGCGGTATAGATGATGAGTGAGTGAGTGAATCTCGACTGTGAGACCGTGACTTTCTTTTGCACAATACTATCATAATAATAATACTAAGAAGAAGAAATAACGTGCCTGGCTTATTTTACACATATCTCCCTATTTCTGTTCATTCCCATTAAAAGCATATCATCATACTGTCCTCATAACACAAAAAAGCAGTTCTTTTGTAAAGATGACTAGTAGATTTGGTCAATTCAAATACTTAATAAAGGCTTGAATAAATTATTTCACCAAAAATGTGATCTTTCCCATTTTTGACTATTTAAATTTCATCCCTCTACAGACAAACATTTCAAACTTTGACCTGGTGATGGAGTCTGATATGGGCACATTTGCCCCTGTTGGACTGCAGTTTACTGGCAATGACAAAGCCAGAGCCATTATGAGGGAAGTAATGAAATTGCTAGCACCCATCAATGTGACCTCCCTGGAGGAACATGGAGAAGGAACTGATATAAACATGTGGATGCAGGCTGGAGTACCAGGTCAGTTTCAGAACATTTATTAACATATGATAAATCTTTATTTATCCAGAGGGAAATTGCAAAATCCAGGTATCCCAAATTGTGGTATCCCAAAATACCTTACTTAAATGTATTGTAAGTAATTTATTGGTTTTCTGATGCATTCGATTTTTCATAGCACTTCGTTGTTAGTCACACTTGACCACTGGGTTCATAATTATGTTGCTTTATTCAAAATCCAATTCGGTAAAACTGTATAATTTATAATCTACATTAGAGAATTCAATGTTAGAATTCTTTTTTTTTCCAGCATACTGCTGTCCAATGTACAGTAGTACAAGTAATGACCTTTTAAATATCCCAGATAATCTTGTGAGTTTATTTTTTATTTTATTAAATTTTAAATATGTGGGGAGAATCTGAGCAACAAACAGATTCACTTGGGTGCAGTTAAATCAACACATTGAAAAGACTTTATTAGGGGTACAAGTACGTTTAAACCTACCAGACAGGGTGGAATCACTTGTCAGAGCTGCCGAAGTACTTTATTAATGTGGTGTGGTACAAGTAAGATATTTTCCCCATAACAAAAGGAAACTCCTACGCCAGCATAATAATCTTCAACATATGCAGTATGAAAATAGGCTTCCCCGTATTTTCCTACCAATTTGGTTGCTTGCCAATTCCCTTCCACCGGTTCGCTCTCCTCTATCACACAGCAGCTACCACCTTAGCAGGGTGAAGGCAAACACATGCCTCCCGACGTGAAATGTAAACGAGCTCCATCTTTTCGAACTGCTGCTCATGCTGTGTTGCAGGTCACTGTGACTCACTCAGAGGAAAACTAATCTTTTCTGCATACCAGTGCTCATAGATGTTTGTGATTTGATATCACTAAGACTTGCATAAACACATCCAACAAGAAAAAACTGGATCCTAGGCTCCTGGTCGTGTGGTCTCTTAAAGAAAGTGCTGATTTTCCGTTGTGTCACTTGGGCACTAGGAAACATCAAATTCGATTTTACATATGTTTAACGGAATATTCTGCTCCAGACTTTGAAGGATATGTATTTGTATTGTTCCTGGAAACATTAAAATAGCACAAATGTTTTAACCCCCTTTCACATGATTTTTATTCTGCTGATTAAAATGAGACTTCCTGAGTGTGTTTAATCTATAAATAATATTTCTGATAGTATTAATTGGAATATTTGAAAAGGAAAAGCATCCTTTTTGTTTTGCTGTGTTTTCTATTTTGCTTTCCCTGTGCTGAAAGAAAGGATCTCCTATTTTTTCCTTTTCTTATCAGTTGTGTTGCTATGGCTGCAAATTAACTTGTTTGTCCTGTTGGATTTGCTTTGTGCTTTTTGACTGTAGTTATGGCAAAGGCCTGTCTGTGAAGTACGGTATAAGTATTTTGATGGCTGATCATTAATGAACTGTAGCAAAAGACTTCACTTTTCATTAAGTACAAAATGTCGTTCTTCCAATAGCTGATAGATAGCCATGACATCAGTTAGTCTTTGGAAAATGTGAAGCATACAAGGTCAATGAGAAAATGTATAGCGACTACTTTGCAGTGGTTTCAAACCAAAATGTTTAAACAAATGAGTCACACCAACCTCCAGCTGTCCAAACATGCACAGCTCTGTAGACTGACTGAGATGAATTTTTGCTCATTCTCTGTGTAAATATATTTTGCAGTATGTCAAGCATACTCGAGTGTTTTTCCTTCAGTAGGCAGTATCATCTACTGCTTTAGCGCTGAAGTGAATAAGGCCTGCTATCTATTTCTTCTTCATTCATTATAGCATATTAAGCTGTTTGGAATTTGTTCAATGCTTAATAAAGTTGCTTAATACAAACACCTGAACATAAAGACAGGCCCTAAATCTCCCTTTCAGCACAACCATTTATAGCCATGCTGTACTATTTAAATATTGTGTTGACGTGTATGCGTTTATTTGCTGTGCAGAATACAGCTAAAATCCATGGCTCAACATCCTATTCCAAGTGGTGTTTTTAAGGCTTATGAGTGTTTGCTGCATTTCCTCAAGAATGGCTGAGGGTTCTGGATGAAGAGATTCCCATCTGGAAACAGTACAGAAACTGGAGAACTCTTTAACTACAAACACATGTTCGCTCGATGGCGGTTCTTCCATTTTCCCATCCATTCTTGAAATGGAAACAATTAGAATGGAAAATGTTCCTCAAACGACTTATATCAGGACGTGTGTGTGTGTGTGTGTGTGTGTGTGTGTGTGTGTGTGTGTGTGTGTGTGTGTGTGTGTGTGTGTGTGTGTGTGTGTGTGTGTGTGAGTGAGTATGTAAAGGTTTCGTTCCAAAACAAGCATTACAATGTAAGAGGATACATGGTGTCTATGACTAAGGCAGCACATATCAGAAACCTTTTGATGACTGTTGACCTTTCAGTCATCAAATCCTTTACGTGAGAGCTTTAGGCACATGACACGCAGCCCAATGACTCAAGCGAGTCTAAGTAAGAACAATGAAACCAGCAGAAACAACCCTCTGAAAGTATAGGAAAAGCAAGGCCAATTCTGTTGTACACTGAAGACCTTAGGGTTTGAGAGCAAAATATGAGACAATATGTAACAATAGTACAGAATTTTTGCTTACGTTTCCTGAAACAACTTATAACATGGCACCTTTTGTTTGAACCCATTCATTTTCAAGTGATCAGATATATAGGAAGATGTGACTGATGGGTATGTCATGTGTGTCCTGTTAGATCAGTTGTGTAATCAGGTAATGATTTAAACCCTAGCTTTTACCTGTGAGGACTGCCTTTGTTGTTAAAAAGACCAAAATCAAGACCAGAGAGCTGTCTCTGGTGGAAAAGCAAGCTATTTCTAATTTGAGAAAATAGGGAAAATTGATCGGCCATTACACACAAAACTTTTCTAATACACTTGTCAGACACACAACCCATGCAAAGAAAGTTATGCTGTTTAATGCTCATATTCTTGTCCTTGAACTAAAATAGAAAACCTCCAAGACAATGAAAATACTGCACTAGAGAATACAATTAAATATACAATATACATTTGAATTAAAATAAAAACATATTTACACAAGAACAGTGTAAAAATGTACAAAATAAAAGTATCATACGTCACGTATAAAAATATAAAAGTATAGAATTGTACATCAGCAGTATTACTGCCAATACAATAGTTTAGAATGTTCTGAGAAAGAAAGAGAGCCAAAATAAAGAGGCCATACCACATGGTTCAAAACCTGCATTAACAGTCGGAAACGGAAGGATAGATCAGTATCACACAGCAGAGAGAGATGCACAGTTAAGCCACAAAAGATCTGAAACCAAGATTAACCTACCAAAGTAATAGGGAGGCCAAAGTGTAGAGAAAGAAAGGATCTGCTTATGATTCAAAACATATGAACTAATCCGTCAAGCACGGTGGACTTAGTGTCATGAGTTGGGCTTTCATGGCTGCTTCTGCAACGGGCTCATTTTATCTTTATTGATGATGTAACTCATGATTGTAGTAGTGGAATTGATTCCCGATTTTCTTTCTGCCAATATACAAAGAACATTTTTCCTAAGTATACCTGAGAGGAACCTTGTCATTCAGAATGAAAATGACCCAAAACACACTGCTAAAACTACAGTGAATCAACTGCATCTGGGGAAGAAAGGGCAAGTCAATCACCCGAAGAAAGAACATTGCAGCAGTTTGTTGATGTCAGTGTTTCACTGACGTCATACAATTATTGCAAATGCGATAAACAATCAAATACTACGTTATGTTATTTACTTTAGTTTACACTGTGTTCCAATACTTCTGCTCACTTAAATGTCATGTGCCACCAGAATTGGCATGTCCAGGTTGTTGAACACACACAGATGTAAAAATCAGGATGTCAATGACGAAATTCTGATCCATCATCTCATATTCATCTTTTGATCTCTGCTTCAAATCTCTCCAATATAAGAAAAAAAAGACAAAAGTATTGCCCTGCTGTTGCAATGCTTTCAGATGGAGCTGTAACTCATGCTTACTGGCAGTGAAAGGAATAAAGGATGTAAAACAATATACAGTACAAGTGCTCATGTTCTTTTTGCTATCGGTATGATTTTAAACCATATTTAATTTGTTTTCTCTGCACTGCCAGTTAAAACCAGTTATCTTAATTAATCATTTTTGGACCGTGATTCTCTTGCCTAGGTGCCAGCCTGCATACCGCAGACAGCAAGTACTTCTGGTTCCATCACACTGAGGGTGACATGATGACCGTGCAGAACCCAGCAGAGATGAATCTCTGTTCAGCTGTGTGGGCCGTGGTGTCATATGTTGTGGCAGACCTTGATGAAATGCTTCCCAGATAACAGTTTTTAACAGTTTTTATTATTGAGCATTGAATCATGACCAAAAGGAATGAGTTTATTTAGGCTTTTTGAATGTGCATTTTATTGTTTACAACGCAGATTTTATTCTCAGGGACTTCAATATTATTGATTGATTAAAAACGTAATGCATATTTCCCATTATGTACCACTTTGTCTTTCACTCTTTATTTGACATGATAAAAAATCACACAAACCTAGCCTGTCTATGACTAACGTGTGGTAAAGTATAGTCAAGTCCCGTATGCCATAAAAGAGTTAAGCGTTTCTGTTATACGTGTATTCAGATATATATATATTGGATTTTATTATTTTTTTTAATTACATGAAAGTATTTATAGAATTATGTTTGCTGGACAGGGAATTAGACTCGCCATGTGAACACTGTTTCAATGGAGAAATTGGCAACAACCTTACAATTTACAATTCATATTTAGGACTGTAATTATGTTGGTCATCATCAGGGCTGGTTAACTTTGAAATATGTGATTTCTTGGATTAAATTACTGCTGCTGTTCCTTATGAGGTTTGGTTACTAGAAACCACCTTTCAAAACAAGTAAAGCTCACTTTTAAGAGAACGGACTGCCATTGCTTTTTTGTTTCTATAGCTAGCACAACATTTAAATGTATTCTAACTTCAAAATATTCACTGAAATATTGGCATTCAAAAACTTTGAAATGCTTTGTGTTCGCTTTTAAGTAAAAGTTAAGTAAAATTAATACTGATTTAGTGGACTCTTAATGTTGTTATTATTTAACTTTAGTTTGTTTGTTAGTTATCATAATCCTGTTAAATTTTCTGTCTAACAAAATCGCCAGGCTAATTTGTGCTAGCTAACATCGGTGATAAGCCTACAGATTTAACTTTACCATTGATATTTTTCCGCTGCAAGGAATTCAGTATTTGATTTTAGATGTTTAAGATCACAAAAAAAAAAAAAAACTCATGAAGTTCATAATCAAAATTCTGATTTGACATCTTTTGACATTTAATCGAGTAATATTCTAAAAGGTGACTATAAATTCTACCACATTCATTTTCTTGTAAGATACTTTTACTCAAGTCTCACTTTTAAGGAATATTTGCATAGGATCCCCAGCATCAGGACATAAGATAAGCCAGTGCATCACAGGGTACAATTTACATTCTCACACTCATTCACATCGAGCTCAGCACTGACATTATGAAATAACACCTTTCTGATCACATTCTGTTTTGCTAGGGCTTATTAAAGTATTTATCATTGAATCTTTTCCCTGTTTTTTCCCCCTGCCTTTAGCGCAAAGTGTTCGTTTGATGACTACTGTATTGGTGTCATTTGCAGGCATTCTGCAAGTGGTATGGCTTATTTTCATATTTCACTGTTTTTATTACTCTACTTGGTGTTCGCTACCAAAAAAAAAAATAAAAAAAAATCGTCAATCAATTCACTGAAACAGTAACTACATTTACTGTCTGCTATCACTCAGGCTGTATGTTGGTTTGTACATGCCCTGGAAAAAATATGTACTGTACTCACCACACTTTGAGGATGTGCACTCAGCTCTTTTTTTTCCTGGCTAAAAAAACAAAACAAAGAAGTGATGTGACACAAAACTATTTGGTTTAAAAGTGATCATTCTGACTTCATACAATATTCTTCAAACAAATTTAATTTAGTATAATTAATGGCATATTTTTTCCAATGCCAAGTAGAGAAAGAAATTATGGAATCACTCACATGCTGAGAAAGAATGATGGAATGATAAACAAACAAACAAAAAAATCCAATTTAGAACTTTGTTGCTTCTCCTCTGGCTTTTATGACAGCCTGAATTCTTTGAGAGTTTACTAATGAAAAAATTCTGGTTCCAACATCTCAAATAGTGCTAGACAGATGAGCTTTGAGGATGAATTTCCACCATCATTTTCAACTGGATTATGATCTGGACTGCTTGCATCCATATTGTTGAGTTGATATGCCTTTGCTAAATAAAAGTGCTTAGAAGCAAGATACAATATATATATTTTTTTAATAAATGAAATGAGAAAAGTGCCAGAAACTTCAGTGTACTCCTATGCACGGACTGCTGAGGTAATCACTGCCACCTCTTCTGTCCTCTGCCTGACATGCAACTTCATAAGTTGTATAATTAGCCAGTCATCTATATGCGCTTGATTAAAACAAGCCAAATGTTCCATCATCGTGTGCCAACTCTGTGTTAGATTTTCTTTTGTTTCCTTTTGTTCTAATGACACCTATCTTGCTGGGGCTTACATTTCTTTTCAATAAGTCAACACCAACATCTGCTTAAAGTCTACAGTATAAGCGTTCCCATTTACATTGCAACTAATTAGCATTTTTAGAATGACTTGGAAAGAAAGTCGTTTCTTGGCCTTAATGATTTGTTTTTTATTATTGAAAGCACTATTGATTCCATAGTGCTTCCATCAACATTGAGTCTTTTATTTTGTATTTTTACAGAAGGGAAAAAAGTAATTAATAAATATAATTAAATGTAATGTGATTTGTTTATTCACTATGAAGGGGAAAAAACTGGATGAATATCATCCAAGTGTGATCACTTTTTGCCAGGTTGATGGAGAAACAAATGGCCATATTGTATATGAAATGTCACCATATTCATTAATTTATGGAAGTGTTCCATAATAGCAAAATCACATTTGCATTTGTTTTTAATCCCCAAAAAGGTTTTTGCTCATGATTATTATAGAAAAAAGTAGCAGTAGCTCATTTTAATATTGAAACTTACTGTCTATGCTTCTGCTTCCAGTTTAATTTAGAAACATTGGTAACACATTTGGTATGAAACAAATTCTTATTTAGCAGGCACATTAGATTAAATCATTCTCTTGGTGAAAATCCACAATTTTGCAGATTATAAAATTTAAATCTTTATTTGTCCGGGGACTTCAGCTGCCACTATAACGTGGGTAACGGGGTAACGTGGAAACAAGACAGATGTTTTAATTTCTGTTTGAGCCTCCCGTGTGCCTGGATTGAGTGTCCTGGATCATACTTGGTGGATCGTTCCCAACATGTTTATGTTATGTTGACATTCACAGCCTAAATGACAGAAAGCATGAACATGCTTTTAATTTTTAATCATAAAAGAATGTAATGAATTGCATTGAAATCCAGCAGTAACACTATAATTATGGGTTTTGAAGAGTCCTGATCACACACACCTGTAAAATGGTACTTTGGGTCTTTATGGTTAGGACAAAGCTAATTGAAGATGGCAAAAATACTTTCAACCTTTCAAAAATTGGAGTTAGACATTAGATTTATTCTGCTCCATTAGAATTGCATTATCTTGTGAATCATAAATTGTTTTAGACATTGAAGTATAATGTTTTATTTTCGTCGATAAACCATGCAAACTTCTAGGCTCCCTGAGACAGCTGACAAGTGTAAATGTAATGTTTCTGGTAAGTAGATACAGTCAAAGTAGTTATAAATATCCCTGAGATGACTCTCATTAGGGAAATAATGCAAATTGCTTTATAGAGCAAATTGGTTTCTGATCAAAGTCATTTCTCAAAGTCAGTTGTGCTTTTCTGAGTGTTTCCTTTTATCATCACACTGAATGAGAAGCATATACAAAAACGAGAAGCATATTGGTTCACATTCACATTGGGTATTTACAGTTGACATCCACAAAGCCACATTTATTAGTATGATTTGTGGAAAAATACCCCATAAGGCCAAGAAAATTATCACCCACCTTGGCAAAACCACAAGTGTTTTGAGGATTCAAACACAAACGTGTTCTTTCTGAATGGCAGTTAAAGAGCATTGATTGGAACAGGGTTCCACTTTTTGCGCTGTGTACAGTATATGCCACTTTCTATGCAGATTCTGTCCCATGCATAAAATATTTTAGCTTCAGTGTTTTGATGCAGGGTGGGGGGAGAAGAAATAAAATCATACACTGCAGTGAGACTGCCCTGATATGTTTTAAAGCTGTAGATCAATTAGGCACCACCTAATGCTAATACATTTAAACAGTGGATGTGGAGCTGCATCACAGCCCCATTCAGAGCAAATGAACATAAAAAAGGCTTTCAAGGCTGCAAAAGCAGAACGAATAGAGATCAAATCCTCCGTTTCAACTTCAATAGAGTAAAAAATCAGAGCATGACGGCTTTTAGCACAAGACTAAAAAAAACTATTGTCAGATAGAAATTAATTAAAGTGATTTTATTATCTTTATTATACATGTCATGACTGAGTGTACTTATTCAAACCTTTGCCCCTTAAGTCTGTCCTTTTTAAATGTTTATTTTGTGCAATAATCATTTGCATTCATATACCTTCTACTGTAAGGCTGACCTTGATGCATTCTATTTTTGAAAGACTGAATACTATAGAATTGACATTTGGGGTAAAAATAAAAATTTTCTAACATTGGGGAGAAAGTGTGGAATGGAAAGACTCGCCTGGTATATTATTTTATTTTCCATATGCTCAGTGGATAAAAGGCTCCCCACATCATTATTTTTTCTACATAAATATTGCTGTTCAACATGACCAGGCTTGGTTTACATATACCAGAGGCTTATTTCTTATTTCACCACTTTCTTGTATACCTACTGTATCCATTATATCCAAATAATGCACATGCGTATTTAATTTTAAATGTAGCTCACCTTTACTGTGCCAATTTTAATTTAAGAGGCTTTACAATCATGTGTGGTTACATAATTGATTATAATAATGGCATGTAAATTGTTTTTGTGTTGTAGCAAATCCAGAAAAGGAGGTTGGTGGTGTAGCTGGAATGTTCACAAAGGAGATTACATTTATTTACCAGAGGCAGGATTCCAGTACTTTGACCACAAGTAGCCTGACAGTCCAGACCACTCAGGAGAACGTATATGCTAAGGCCTCATTATAAGCTGAGCTTTAGTACAGAGTCATTGCCAAAGTTAATGTAATCTTAGAGCTGCCTTTGGCTCCAGTTAAAACTAGAACAGCCCATGTGAATCTGTGTGCAATTGGTTTGATCATGTCATATTACTTTATTTCTTGTTCTTACTGTATTTCAGCATAAAGCTTCTGTGCTGCACCTGAGCCTGCACACTTGTTTTGTGTACAACAAACTGATGTATGTAATGCACAGCCTTTAAAATATTTTTTGACAGCATGTGCATTACATATTTCAGTGAACAAGTGTTTTATCCTTAGACTACATACTGTAACATACAGTATGTAGTCTACAGATAAAACATGCCAGGTGACATGTTGTTATATGAAAATAAGCAAAGATGGGGTGTTTCAATACAACAGCAACTGTAGCATTGTAACACCCCAATTTTGTCATCAATGACAATTATGAATTTATTAAAGACCTTAAAAAACAAAAAACATTCACAGTTATATTTAACACTGTCAACAGGTTCTTTCATTTTAAATCAACAACTTCTTACTATGATTCAAGAATTGTACACCAAACTTAAGTACAAAACAAAACCTTAGAAAGGTAGTTAGACTAAACACTTCACAGTCACCATGGCCATACTTACGTACAGTATATTCGTTGAGATGAGTTATTCTGCTTGTTCTAAAATGGCTGAAAGTGCATTTCTGCGCACAACAGCGCCATCTGGCGGTTGAGTTTTAGCCGTACAAGCTCGCTTACTCAAGTACGTATTGTATTGTGAAAAAGAGAAAGATACATGTGCTGTTATTAGGAATATGTTGCTTTGTTGACCCAGACCTTCCTTTCACTCAGTCAGGATGTGTGTAGGATGTTATGACAAAAACATCAAGAAGGTTACTGATACTGACTTATATTACAATTACTAGACAAGCCTGGCTTAAGGACCCAGCTCCACTCACCATCAACATGCAGCTCCACTTATAAGAAAGGCTGAAAAAGCTCGCTCTCTCAGTTCAGTTCAGTTCAGTTCAGAAGTGCTCGACTGGCAGGCAGCACAGTGGCTTCCGGGTCCGATTCCCGCCTCAGGTCTGTGCTCATAGAGTTTGCATGTTCGCTCAGTGCTTGATCAGTTTCCTCTGGGTACCCTGGTTTCCTCCCACATTTCAAAGACATGCAGATTTGGCTCATTTTGCCTAAAACTGCCCATAGTGAAAGTGTGCTCTGCGATGGATTGGCATTGTCAAATTGATTATAAATGTTATATAAATAACACCAGTATGCATGTATAAACATCATAAACATATTAAATATGAAGGAAAAACATAGTAGGCTAACAATAACAACAACAACAAAAACTCTCTCTCTCTCTCTTCTTTCTTGTGCTTAATTCATAGAAATTTGAATTCACAGCTCATTCACATTCCTATGGATTTACAAGGAAGATGCAGGGGTCAAAATGCAATCCTAGAATTGATGCTTTGTTTAACATTTATTGGGCATCACTAAAGCACAATACAGCAAAAATACTGAATAACAATGTTTATACTAACAACTTTATCACATCACGTAAATGAAAAATTCTTACCATATTTACATCACCAGTCAGTATGCTTTTCAGCCTGACTGGTCTGTTTTGTTTGTTTGTTTGTTTTTCTTCTCCCTTTGTGATTGTGGGTAGGATACCGTACTTACAACAAATAAACACACGGTGGCACTATTCTTCGATTTATTTAACACAGTGACAAATAAATAATTATTACAAATATTTTGCTAAATGAATTGAAAAGAAACAACTGTTTAAATGTAGATCTTGTAACATGGGGGCATAGAACAGTTAACAATTTTAAAATGTTTTTCGGCTAATTTTGCACAAGCAAATTATGTTCCTTTCCTGTTGTATTGCAGTTTTTCTACAGAACAAGAGACCTTTATCAGCCATCAGGCAGACGTTTTATACTGATCAACCATGTTTTATTCTTCCTCAGTCTTGTAGCTTAGATGGAATATTGTCAGATAAATAAAAAGAGCAGAACTAAAGTTTCCAGTCAGTTGTGGCATGATAATAGTGTGTGGTCAAAGCCTTGGATTGCCAGGATTGTTAAGTGTTTGAGCAAAGAGCCCGTAACCATTAGCTTCTCAGTTCCATGCCTATATTTTATATTATCTTAAACATGTAATTAGTTTAGATGCATAACATAAACATGTAATACATTTAATATCAAGCCACCACTGACTGGTTTTCCTCCGTAAATGCTTTTCTGTGGAGAACTGCAATGTTCTCATTATTATTTTTACTAATGTAAGAATATGTCAAGTTGTCATCCTCCAACCCTTCATATTGGAAAATGCTTTTTTTTTTTTTTTTTTTCATATAGCACCCTGTGATTGCTGATTGATTCATCAACAAACGAGACAAAAAAGTAACATTACTGGTTAAAATGTGCCTTGTAGCAAAGCAGAAATCAACAGAATTTTCATTTCAGAACACTCTTTTTTTGCACCAAGTAACTGTTGTATGGACAAAATAACATATTGATTACAGAGCATTTTATGTGCAGTATAATTAGAAACTGTTTTACTATCTTCTGGTAAACCTTTCAGAAACACATAGTACCTATCCATCAAAAATGCATGAAAACTAATTTTATTAAGGATCTTCTATAGCACATATCCCCTACTTAGTACACAAATAGTGCAGTATCAAAATTAATAAAGAAAATGAAGAACAATCTAAAAGTACATGAGAATAATATAATACTGATGAGCTACTGCATGATGATTAAACAAGCCAGGAGAAAGCCATGCAGTGGAAGATTATTTTGTAAGTAATTTCTGATTCCAGTCAGCTTGTTTAGGCATCATCACTTTTTGATCTCCAGGATTTGTAGCTCACGTATGAATTTGCTGCATAAAAAAGCAGAACTAAGAAGGCGATTACCTGAAAAGAGAAGAAGTTTGTTTATAAATCAGTATGGGTCATATTTATTGGAGGGAGGTTTTTTAAGCAACTTTACTTTAACGTTTAGGAAACTGTATTTTCTGGGAACAAGATCAGTATTCTCATGTTTTATTATCTATATGGGGACACTGAGTCTACGTCTGTTACGGTACATGCACATTGTTTCTTGTATCATTAAATTGGGTAAAAGTAACAGGAGAAGTGTAAGTGTGGCATTGTGTTGAAGTACAGTAAAGGAACTTGTTTCAAACTAATCGAATCAGACTAATCAAAGAAAATATATTTCTCCTCCTCTTACCGTGGAAGCAAACCAGCTGATGTAGTAATAGCGCCCCTTAATGGCAAGTGGCACAGATGTAGCATTAATCACTGCTGCTGTCATGTACAGAACAGTGGCACTGCTATTGAAGCACAGGCCCTGTAAAAAGTAGTTGGGTTTAAAGCATCATTTCATCCAAAGTAGGAAAACGCTACATGTTTTCCTGGGCTGATACATATCCCTGAACCCCCGAAGACCTTTTTGCTGACCTGCAGCTGCATATTGCTTTGGTCTTTGTTGTAGTCAGTTTAATCCACTCACCAGAGTTGACCATGGGACATGGGGGATCTTTGTGAGAGCGTTGGTCAGGTGCAGTAGAAGAAGGCAGACAGTCAGCACCCAGCAAATCACTGACACAAACATCACCCAGCCCAGGGCTGGCACCCGCAAATAGTCAGTGCCACCTATTAGAGTCCACACAAGCAGTCCACAAACCTGACAACAAAATCAAATCAAACTTTGAGGCTATAAATATGAAATGTTGCATAGCATAGGATTAGCCTTAATATAACAAGCACATCATATGATTTCTAAAAATTTCAACGTTCAAATGTGCCACGTGATCACATTGTACGGTTTTTACTGCTTCAAGCGAGGGGGTTCACAGTCTCTGCATTTCCCTGTGCACTCCCATCAACGCTTCCTGTTAGAAGTAACAAAGAATTTTTCACTGAAGGCTTGGTGTCACAGGAAAAGTGGTTTTGCATGCAGCAGATAGGCCTGAGCAAAGATTAAACACTGCCTGAATGCTTGGATGTGATTCAGGATGGATTGTGGAAGGAAAGCGAACAATAAGGGCGAAAGGAAGAGTCGTTGACTAAACTGTTTTGGTTGGTCCACTTCCTCTCCGCTGTGGAATCCACATGTGTGCTTACATTTTTCGTCTCCTAATTTTTCAGGCACAGGCTACATGAAGTTAGTTTCAATGTAATATACTTATTTATATTAGTATAGTGTGTAAACTGAACATACAGAATGACTCATGAATGATTTCTGTTACTTTCATTTAAAAGATGAAAACAAGGTCATATTAAATGATATTTAGATTTTGAACTGTCTAATGGTTAATGTAACTGTTAATTTTATGTGACTAACTGTTATGCAGTCATAACTATAATAATGACAATATATTAATTAAAATACAGTTCTGCATCATGTGACAGTTAAAGTGGTCTCCATACTAACACAGCCTAATCACACCACTTTAATTCGTCTACAGTATAACCACAATAACTTATTACTATAAAAAATAATAACTTAAATAATAACTTTAAAAAAAATCTACTTACTATTTCCCCAATCATAAGCATTCCTGGAGGAGAGCACACAAACTTGCTGTCAAAAGCTAGAGCAGAGTGTGAGAGGCCCAGATCCTCCAGTGTGGGACTTCTACTGGTCCTGTTAACTCTGCTCACTGCTCTGGACTCGGGGTCTTCTTCCATTCTAACAGACTGATACTGACAGTGCAAGGCCTGATGTTAAACTAGACACCTCAGCAAGGTGCAGGAACAGCGCCCCCTGTCGCAAATCTAATGCTATTGAAGGAAATGCCGTTTTTTTATCGCCACTACAGCAACAATAGAAGCGTGCCCTGTCTAGTATTCTAGAACAATAAAAAAAAACACATGTTAATGCGCATGAAAATAATAAGCACAACAACGCATTTATGGGGAGAATAACCCACCATTATGCCTGCTCCTCCTTCAAGGATCAGGACACGCTTCTGCTTCAGCCTGTAATAAATTATATTTACCACAAGGGGGCAGCAAAGCCACACAATCGACCATCTTCTTCACAGCACTGTCGTAAAGCAGTAGCGGATTAAACCGGAGACAGCAGCACGTATCTGAAGTGTTTGTTTTGCTGTAAATCCATTTATCAAAAGGTCATCACAGAGGAAATATGAAATACTTGACGTTAATAATATGTAGGCTATATTTAAGTAATAAAACAAATATATATAACGATAGCATTATATATTTGACATTAGTTAATATTATGGTAATAAAATGACTGAAATAATTAAGTGGCCATTGTTCCTTAAGCTATTTTTGTTTTGTCAAACTGGATGAAAGAGTCGTTCATTTTGCTTGACTTTCAAAATGCAATTAAGGAAATGGCACACTGGCTTTCAGAGAAATGAAGCAAGCACTACAGAGAGACAGGATTAAGGGTTTGAGTTGTAAATCAGATGAAGAGAGCTCCAATGTGAAAGAAGAATATTCACATATTTTAATTAGATATTGACTTAATGTGAACATATGCATTAAACCTGTACTATTATCAGGCACAGTAGCATTAGAATAATGACCATGATCATTGACATAACATTAATGACAAATCTCTTTAAATCATTTCATTTAAAATCAATTTAAAATGTTCATTTTTAAAAGGTAAATTGTATTTTGTGTTTATTGTTCATATTTTACAACTTGGTATAAAATCTGGTAAATATATATATAAATGTGTTTTAACCCTTTTGCTCTACTGGTGTGCCAAAAAGATAATTTCATTAAGTTTGAAAATTAATACAAACCAAGAAAAAATTTTGATTTCTCTGACTTGCTGAGTCGTTTTTCTCTGCACAGCATTAAGTTGTATTAAATATATTAAGCACCAGGTTTTGCAATTACAGTGAGATCAAATTTCTTCAATTGTACTGTAGATATCATGGAATGTAAGTTAGACGGTCAGTTTTACTTTGTCAATAAATCTGAAGCAAATAACCTCTCAATGTAAATTAACATCTGCAATTGGAATTATGCCTAATACATGAGTGACTGCTGTTATATAAAAATATTTCAGAATTTATTTATTTTAAATTATAGGAATTTGTCAGAAATTAGCTCTTATAAGCTTCATTGGACAGTCTTATAATTCAGTGAAAGCAAACCAAATATGTCATTATTACTTTGGCTTTTTCAACTTACCTCAGTTCTGCTACTTGTTACTAAATATAACCAGTGGAAAAACATGAGTGCTCTAGAATAAAACGATCATATCTCAGAGCCTTCATTGGCTGTGCTGGTCCTGCTGCCCACTGTTTATTATTAGCAGCGCACAGTGGTGGCCATGTACTCATTTGCAGAGCATCACTGCATAGAATGTAATTAAGTCATCTGGTGAGTGCACATGCTGTGCCAAAAAAAAAAAAAAAAGGCATGCTCTAGTAATAGCCCATTTCATATACAGTATACATAAAGCACACATCTAAATACAATAGACAGATAGATAGCACCAGATTTATATTTGCATATATTCCTTCAGATTTTTCAGGTATCCTTTTTAAAAAAAAATAAAAAATTTTAAAAAATAATTTTCAGAATATTTGGTCAGTTAAACAAAATATTGTATTGGTCATAAATCAAAACAAGTGTCTTATTAGGTAATAGTGTTCCCTATAGGTTAAACTAAATGTATTAGTCTATGTCTGAAGTTTCATTTTATAGCAAAGAAATGCTATAAAGCTATTTGGGATATCATAATTCACACAATAAATAGAGATTAATTTTGAATGGATTTATATTATACTAATTATGTAAAACAATAATAACATGCACTTAATGTTACAAATACACACAGTTAAATAAAATAACACTTTAATAACAACATTGAGAGCATTATTCATCCTAATGAATAATCATTTACTGTAAGAGATATTATTTGTCTAATAATTTTAAGGTAAACTTAGAGGTGAGATTTGATTCTCCTCAAGCTCCGTAAAATGAACTGAATCCTCATTATATTAGAGCTGGTATTACTGCACACTCAAGGGGAGCACACTAATAAACTACTCTCCTAGAGCTAATACTAAGATTATAGAGAAGACGGTCAAAGGATCTGCAGTGAGTTTCAGGAGTGCCTGCAGCCTTTACCAGAGATTAGTTTATATTCCTTCATATTTACTGTAGTCAATATGAAGCCCTGCTGTGGAAATCAGGCTGCCTAATTTCTGTAATCATGGACCTGGCCCATTGCCTTCCTGTATTTAAAATCTCCTTTGTACTTGAAAGATATTAAACCCAGCTGGGACACACCTGGCTGGAATTTCCCGTTGGCACTTGAATTGACTTTCTGCTCATTATGAATTATTTCTGTAATAACTTAAAAGTCAAAGGAGACAACTGGGTCATAACAAGCACCATCGTTTAAAATGTGTTTTTACAATTGATCTAGAGATATTTTTTATATTTATTGTTAAATATAGTATTATTATTATTATTATTATTATTATTATTATTATTATTATTATAATAATAATAATAATAATAATAATAAACACCAATTCCTTTAGTCCTCACTTCAGTTACAGATGATCATTTATTAGCTAGAAAAATAATTCAAGTTCAAACCCTAGAAAATTCTCCAAGATGTTAGGGCGACTGTTTCCCTTTTTCTTTTTCACAAACATTCTATTTGCAGTATCAAAGATGTGAATAAAATGCTCTATCAATGTTAGGTAATACATCTAAAGATGTTCATATACTGCTTAGACACTGAATTTACATTTTTTATTACCCATAATGCCCAAATGCATCAATTCAATATCTGTATAAAGTATCAACACTATTAGTAAGAAAACCAAACAGACTGCTGATTAAAAAAAATAAAAAAATCTTTCAGCATCATAAACAATGTTTCCAGTGGCATAGAAAACAAAACATAAAAAGCAACAATTGAACTAATTGTTGCTGTGACAGCAGAGAAGTAAGAAATGCCTTATGGAAACAATTCTATGGCTTAAACATGTTGTGTTTCCACTGGTTTTACCTCACAAATCTTCAAAAGCATTGTGGAAGGATGATTACCTTAAATGTCTCCAAAAGCTGATCTACAGTTGTGTAATACCAGTGTACATATAATATAATGTTGTACATTCTGCTTACACACGTATCTCTTTACATAAATGTCTCCTGACTGAGTCATGAATGCATCGACCCCAGTCTCATCTATAACTTGGAATGTTCCTCTTTATACATTTCAGCCATGAAAAATGGTAATCATGGCACAGCACCATCCTTAGAGCATAATTGAAACGGAAATGAAACTAGGCAAATTATCTTTTCGTTATCGTCAAAGGCGAATGTTTCATGGTCTCAGGAGCATGTGGGGTAGGGATTGGGGGTGAGTCCACATTAAGACACCCTTATCCCTGATGAGTCTCTCACTCGCGCACTGACTTTTATTTCCTCTGCTCTTCGTCCAGGTTCCGGCAGCCTGGTAAGCCTTTATGAAAAGCACTGAAAGGGTGAAAGAAGAGCAAACACCAGGGGGATTAATTATTTCGGTGTCTAGGAACAAGTTGGATTTTCCAAACCATTCTGAGACACAGTCAAATCCTCTCACCTTTGAATGAGAGAAACATACTCACACACACACACACACACACACACACACACACACACACACACACACACACACACACACACACACACACACACACACACACACACACACATTTCAATTAGGTTCAACAAAGAAGGCAGAAGACTATGGGAAAACAGTTTTGGAAACTTGTGTCTCATCTTAGTCTGTATTAACTTCTAAAATGTCATTGTCAATGTGCGAAGGTAATATCAGAGAACACAATCTGAACACCAACTACCCAGAACTGCTCATAACAGGGCAAAATTAATTCAAACCCTCTTTAAATGCACATTGATACAACTGAATTTACAGCACAGCACTTATTGTTGGGCTAAAACTCTGACCTTACATAAATAACCACAATACACCCATGAGAAAATGACTAAATAAAAAACTAAAAAACTACCCCAACAGTACAAAAACCAACAGGAAATAATAGCACAGACCTTGGTTTGGCAAAGTTATTAATAAAACCATGAACATTTACAGTTTGGTGTGAGTATGTCTCCATAGCTCAGTCCCTCTGGTGCAGAGGAGTCAATAAACCTCTGAATGTACAGTTGTGTAATGTTGAAACTCAGAGCATCACAATAACGAGGTCATCACAGAAGGTTGGCATAAGTAGAACCTGAACACCCACATTCTTCCAGGGGCTGTGTGCTGCTGCAGTCTCAGAGATATATGTCTCAGATAGAGAATGCTGATTACTGCACACCTCATCTGGTCTCAGAAGAGTTATATACTGGTGTGAATCCCAGCCCAGACTATTACACTAGTTCTTCCCCAGGGGCCTAAAACCAGACAACAGTGTTTCTATCTCCTCTATCCCTCTCTCTAACTTTTCATGTTGAACAGGAAGAGGATGAAGTGCCACTTGTTTATGAAGTGAACCTGATGCTTCGGCAAAATGGTATATTATGGTTTATTCCATAATGTCTAACAACTGATTCATGCCAGTATAGTTCTTCCTTGACAGACTCTGACTATGATATACATTTATAGATTTGTAAAAAATAAAAAAAGATCAATCAGCCATAACATGAATACCACCTCCAGGTGAATTGAACAACAGTGATTATCAATTATATTCCAATAA